>CM026888.1:4609267-5086822 GCA_015227895.2 Colaptes auratus
AAATTTGCAGAATATGCAGCTCAAAAGTCCAAGGGGCAAGTACCCTTTCATGCACTGTTAGCCATTATTCTTACCCACTGAAGAGAAGGCTCAGAGGTGACCTAATTGTGGCCTTCCAGTATCTGAAGGGGGCCTACAAGAAGGCTGGGGAGGGACTTTTCAGGCTATCAGGGAGTGATAGGACTAGGGGGAATGGAATGAAGCTGGAGGTGGGGAGGTTCAGGCTGGACATGAGGAGGAAGTTCTTCCCCATGAGAGTGGTGAAGCCCTGGAATGGGTTGTCCAGGGAGGTGGTTGAGGCCCTGTCCCTGGAGATGTTTAAGCCCAGGCTGGATGAGGCTCTGGCCAGCCTGATCTAGTGTGGGGTGTCCCTGCCCATGGCAGGGGGGTTGGAACTAGATGATCCTTGTGGTCCCTTCCAACCCTGACTGATACTATGATACTAAACCATTCCATCCCATGCTGAAGACCTCGCCAAGAATGCAGTGTTACATGAGAAGTGAATTAAAAATCAGGACCAGGCCTGTAAGTTATTTCAAGGCTAATTTCAGTGCAAAGCTTCAGTGACCCAAAGAAATTTTCTTTAACTTGATCTGCCAGTCTGAAATTGCTCCACAGGGTACTTGCTGTATGGCTTTCAGCAGATTTCATTTGATGAACACCAGACTCCTTTCTGCCAAGAGTTTCTGGAGACAGCCATTCATGCAGTGGAGATCCACCTATAGGGAAGGAGGTATCCCAAATAAAGACAGGAAATGAGATTCATCCTGTTACCCTGCCTTTTTGTTTCAGAGACTACTTGAGAAATCTATTCATGTCCCCAGAGCAGCACCTTCCCTGACTTCACTTGGTTGCAGCCAGGAGACAGTGTGTATTCAGTCCTCCAGGTCCTCAGCCTTGGAGAAGCAATGCTAAATGCCATCTGCTTCCCAGTCTGCTGCATCCACTGCCTCTCAGTGATGTATTTGAGAGGTGTGCTTTTGGGGGCTGTATGGTGAGTGAAAAAGGCTAGAAAAATTACTACCTTTTTTTTGGTAGCAATTGAGTGATGATATTCTTGCTTATGGAGAAGCTTCTTTTTCTCTTTGAGCATATGTAGCTATTAATTACCTCTGTAGTTAGACCCAAATGGCTCACAAGATAACAATCATACAATTGTTAGGGACCTCAAGGATCATCTAGTTTCAACCCCCCTGCCATGGGCAGAGACACCTCACACTAGATCAGGTTGCTCAGAGCCACATCCAGCCTGGCCTTCAAAACCACCAGGGATGAGGCTTCTACCACCTGCCTGGGCAACCAGTTCCAGTGTCTCACCACCCTCATGGGGAAGAACTTCTTCCTAACATCCAATCTGAATCTACCCATTTCTAGGTCTGTTCCATTCCCCCCAGTTCTATCACTACCTGACACTCTAAAAACTTCTTGTAGCCCCCTTCAGATACTGGAAGGCCGCAATAAGGTCTCCTGGGAGCTTTCTCCTTTTCAGACTGAACAGCCCAACTCTCTGTCTGTCCTCAGAGGAGGACAATGAAAATAATCAGGGGTTTGGAGCACTTCTGCTCTGAGGACAGGCTGAGGGAGCTGGGGGTGTTCAGCCTGGAGAAGAGGACGCTCCAGGGAGACCTAATAGCAACCTGCCAGTATCTGAAGGGGGATTACAGTAAGGATGGAGAGAGACTGTTTGTAAAGGCCTGTAGTGACAGGACAAGGGGCAATGGCTTCACACTAGAGAAGAGCAGATGTAGATTGGATATTAGGAGCAAGCTCTTTATTATGAGGGTAGTGGATCACTGGAACAGGTTGCCCAGGGAGGTGCTTGAGGCCCCATTCCTGGAGATACTCAAGGTGAGCCTGGATGAGGCAGGGTAACCTGATCTAGTTGGGGATGTCCTTGCTGACTGTGGGGAGGTCAGACTGGATGACCTTTGGAGGTCCCTTCTGGCCTGGACCATTCTATGATGTTAATGGTATGAGGCTTTCATTTCTGACTCTGGGGAACATGGAAAGTAGCATGTACCTCACCTCAGGTGGGGTTACACTTCAGTGCAGGGCCTGAGTGCTTTCCTTGTACCCACGTGTCTGACTTGGAGCATTTGAAATTCACGGGTAATGTTCTTGAGACATTAGTGCTTTAAAATTTGTGTAGATGGCCTTTGTATTTCCATGTGATCTTCTCAGTTCCAGCTCTAAAACTGTATCATATCTATCCCTGTATTAGGTGTCCAGGGTCTCTGGTGAACTTCACCCAGCCTTAGAGATCTCTATTTACATGAATGAGCTCAGGCTGGGAATCTGCAGCTTCGCAGCTGCTGGCATATGGCTGTGTTGGGGTGAAACAGGGCTTTGTCTGCCAGCCAGTCAGTCCATAGTCAGAAAAATGAGCTCTCTGTTTTCATGTGCCTCCTCTCAAATGCTTTTCTGTTCTTCTGAGATTTGGTAGCAGGCTGAGCCTTAATTCAAGCAAGTACTTAAGTAGATGCTCAAGTGCTGTGTCCCTGGTAGCATTCAGTGTCCTTACTTAGCACGCTACTGGGGTAGCAGTGGGGACTTTTGGAGGTCTCACTATCTGATACTTGCAATCAGCAGGATGAATCCATTGCAGAAAGCCAGTTTCAATGTAAACTGAGGGAACAAAGAGCACTGTCAGCAAGTTTGCTGATGACACAAGACTGGGTGGTGTGGCTGACACACCAAAGGGCTGTGCTGCCATTCGGCCAGGCTTACAATGTCTGAGAGCTGGGCAGGGAGAAATGGAATGAAATTCAACAAGGGCAGGTGTAGTCTTGCACCTGGGAAAGAACAACCCCATGGACCAGGACAGGTTGGGGACTGACCTGTTGGAGAGCAGTGAAGTAGAAAAGGACCTGGGGGTCCTAATGGATGAAGGCTGACCATGAGCCAGCAATGTGCTCTTGTGGCTAAGAAAGCCAATGGCATTCTGGGGTGGATTAGAAAGGTTGTGGTTAGTAGGTCCAGAGAGGTTCTCCTTCCCTTCTGCTCTGCCCTGGTAAGGCCATATCTGGAATATTGTGTCCAGTTCTGGGTCTCTCCATTCAAGAGGGACAGGGAGCTACTAGAGAGAGTCCAGTGCAGAGCCACAAAAATGGAGTGGAACATCTTCCTTATGAGGAGAGACTGAGGGAGCTGAGGGCTCTTGAGCTTGGAGAGGAGGACACTGAGAGGTGACCTTATTCCTGTTGATAAAGATGTAAAGGGTGAGTGCCAAGAGGCTGGAGCCAGGCTCTGCTGGGTGATGCCCAATGACAGCACAAGGGGCAATGGTGGAAGCTGAGGCATAGGAAGTTCCATGGAAAGACAAGGAAAAATGGTTCCCTGTGAGTGTGACAGAAGACTGGAACAGGCTGCCCAGGGGGATTGTGGAGTGTCCTCTGGAGGTATTCAAAACCTGCCTGGATGTGTTCCTGTGTGATCTGCTCTAGGTGCTCCTGCTCTGGCAGGGGGGTTGGACTGGATGAGCTATCAAGGTCCTTTCCAGCCCCTGAAGTTCTGTGATTCTGTAAACAAGGCTCTTGCCACCTTCCATGAGAGTGGGTGTAAGCAGATGAATGGCCTGGTGAAATAGAGAGTTTTCTTCCTCCCATTGGGGCTGAACAAGGTGAGGTTGGAGTTCTGGCAGCTGTTGGGGCAGGGCTGGGCTGAGCTCTGTGCTCCCCATCTTCCCCCCTGGCCCTTGCAGAGCCTTGGACCTGCTTCTGTTCCCCCGTCAAGCCACCTGCTCTGAAAGCAGCTGTGTTGAAGCGAACACTGATGTTTTCCATGTGCAGTTGGCACAGGCAGGATTCAAAGAGAAGTATTTTAAAAAACCACCAAACCATAGACTGAAAATGCTGATTGGACAGGTGGTTGCTTGCTTATACAGATGGCAATGGGTGTTGTACTTTATTCATCTGTGAAGTCAAACCTATGTGGTCTGTCCTGGCTGCATCAGCAACTGGCTGTGTGTTTCATACCCAGCAGCAATATGAACCTGTGTTTTCTGGTGACAGATGAAAGAAATGACCAGATGCTCACTGACCTGCCGCTATCAATGAGAAGCTTCAAAAAAGTACAAAAAACCCCCCGTATTCTGGAAGCATTTTGCTTGTATAACCAACTCCTGAGAGAGCTATGTATGATCTTTCTACCTGCTCTTGGCACAGACTTTTTTTTCCTGTTGGAAGAGGTTTGGCAGTTGCATGAGGTCACGCTTGGATTTATGCCCCGAGAGCTGAAAACGCAGAGTCACTGCTTGTAAGGACAAGACTCTGCTGGAAAAAATAGAAACATTGCCCTTGTGTTCACTGCTAATACTGCATGAAAAAAAGTGTGGAGCTTCTCTAGTGTGCCTTAATGTTCTTACAGTCACACCTGGCATTGTACAGAGAGCACTGTCTTAAAAAAAGACCAACCAGCCATCAGATTTGGTAATAACGTCATGTCTGAGACATTCCTTCAAGATTAATAAATGACCAGCAGAGATGAACTGATAGCTTGAATCAATGCCTTTGGTTGATCACAGCAGCTGCTTATTGACTCAGACTTGAAATAATTAATGTTATTACCAAGTGATATTAGACAAATACCTGAATGGCATTTTTTGTGTGCTCACTGAAGGGGGAACTGGCAGTGAGTGTGCTCAGGAGACGTGACTGCGTCCACCTGGTGCAAGCATCCTGAGCTGTGCCCAAATCTCCTGTCTGCAGCCTACCCATTCATAGAACCATAGAATGGTCTGGGCTGGAAGGGACCTCCAAACCTCCCCACAGGCAGCAAGGACATCCCCAATTAGATCTGGTTGCCCAGGGCCTCACTGAATCTCACCTTGAATATCTCCAGGCATGGGGCCTCAACCACCTCCCTGGGCAACCTGTTGCAGTGTTCCACCACCCTCATGCTAAAGAACCTGTTCCTCACATCCAATCTAAATCTGCTCTTCTCTAGTTTGAAGCCATTGTCCCTCATCCTGTCACTGCAGACCTTTGTAAACAGTCTCTCTCCGTCCTTACTGTAAGCCCCCTATAGGTACTGTCAGGCAGCTGTTAGGTCTCCCTGGAGCGTCCTCTTCTCCAGGCTGAACACCCCCAGCTCCTCAGCCTGTCCTCATAGCAGAGGTGCTCCAACCCCCTGATCATTTTCATGGCCCTCCTCTGGACCCTCTCCATCAGGTCCATGTCCTTCCTACACTGGGGGCTCCAGACTGGATGCATACTCCAGGTGAGGTCTCACCGGAGCGGAGTGAAGTGGCAGAATCACCTCTCTGGATTTCTGGCAACACATCTTTTGATGCAGCCCAGGATGTGATTTGCCTTCGGGGGTGGATGCTGTCATTACCCTCTGATTCAAGCCCCATTTCTAGCTTCAAAATATGGAAGAAATTGCAGAAATGTCCCCATCCAGTTGCCCAGGATCTGGTGGAAGGGAGGAGCTGTTGGCTGAGCGGATGGTGATGACATCCTCACCAAGTCAGCAAGCCACCACAGGAAAAACCTGGGACAGCTACACACAGTCTTATGCTGTTTGAGGTACCCTAATCTATGGCAGGTGTATGGGAGGCTTTGTCTCTCTGTGGCTTTCTAGCAGGCTAATGCAGAAACATGCTTGAAAAAAGCTGTGCTTAGGCTGTTTCAAAAGGCAGCCTTGATTATATCCTTTTAATTAGCCTCAGGAAGCCTCCTGGCTGCCTCTGCCCAGCCCAGTTCCCTGCTGCACTGTCTAAGCTGAGACTTGATGTCCCATACTCGGATCCTGTGGCATCCATTTACTGTTAGAAATTCAGGCACCACTAAGAAAAGAAGAAGGCCTGTGGGTCAGGGTGTACCATCAAACTGCCAAGCTGGGACAGCTTCCTGCTCAAGAAGGCCTCCATAATTGAATATGGCTTTGTTAAAAGGCAATTGAAACATCTCAGATTGAGCTCCAAGTTACGAGCAAGTGAAGTGTAGCAGATTCCTGAATTTTTAACCTATCCCTGCTGTCCTGGTCTCCTTTGTCACGGACTCAAAGCAGGTGCCCCACACCTACAGCCTCTCTGCTTCATCTGTTCTTGCGTTCTCTTGTCACTCAGACCCAGCTGATCATCACCAGTCCCATCTGAGTTTTGAAGTTGTTCTGCAATAGGACATGGCCTGGTCCAGTCCATGGACTCAACCTGATGTAGTTGGGGATGTCCCTGCAGACTGTGGGGAGGTTGGACTGCATGAGCTTTCGAGGTTCCTTCCGGCCCAGACCATTCTATGCTTCTTTGGTAGCACTTTCTCCCCTCGGTCATTTACCCTCAGTAAGCTGCTTTCTCTCCTTTCTCTATGGTCTGGCAGAGGTTTGTGCTGTTCAGGAGTCCCTCTGCTGAGTCCCTGCTTTCTGTGAGGCCTGATTAGGTGGTGTTGGATGATGGGTTGGACTTGATCTCAAAGGTCTCTTCCAGTCTGGTCTGGTCTATTCTGATGGCCAATTGTTGATTAGGTTTTTGCGTGGCTCACTTTGCTGGAGGAAGCTTTTTGCTAGGCCACCAGAATGCTGAGATAAGGCTGAGCCCAGAGGTGAACTCATTTGTCACTTGCTTTCACTGACCCTTTGATATCCTGCTCATACCTATCTAAAATACAGCCCTAGTTAAGCCTAATATTTCTCTGCTGTATGTTACTATGTTTATTACTAGTTCAAACTAGTACATTAAATATATCCATCTGCAATTTGCACACAGAAGCAGGGCCTGTATTTACACTTCAGCAGGCCTCCCCTGATGGATTGCTCATGCCTTTTTGTCTTTACTCCCTGTTTTGGCCCTTCCCTCTTCCCCTCACTCTCTCCCTGCTTTTTCTTCTTGACTAATTGGGGCCATTTTCTGTAATTCTGCTGCCTTGTTCTTGAAGGGCTCAAGGGCTGTTTTGCTCTTAGGATTGCCTTCAAGCTGACCCCATTCCTGCCAAAAGAGACATTTTAGCACTCTGGCTATTTTTAAAGTGTTTGGAGTCAGGATTTCACAATTGGCTGAAGTCCCAACAGGGGCACTCCTTCCTTTGCCTTGCAGTGACTCAGAGGGATCACACAGCCAATGCTAATGGCTTGGTTTGCTCTGCATGAGGTGAAGAATTGGTCAGAGCAGTGTCCTCCCAGCCAGTGCAAGGGAAGCAGCAGGACCTGTTGGTTCAGAGGCAGCAGTGCTTCAGTCATCTGGAGTCAGCAGCATGAGATTTAACACATCTAAGTGCTGGGTTCTACACATTGGCCACAGCAACCCCATGCAGTGGTACAGGCTGGGGAAAGAGTGCCTGGAGAGCAGCCAGACAGAGAGGGACCTGGGGGTACTGGTTGACAGCAGCTGAACATGAGCCAGCAGTGTGCTCATGTGGCCAATGGCATCCTGGCCTGGATCAGGAATACTGTGGCCAGCAGGAGCAGGGAAGTTGTCCTACCCTGTACTCAGCACTGGTTAGGCCACACCTTGAGTCCTGTGTCCAGTTCTGGGCCCCTCAGTTTAGGAAAGATGTTGAGATGCTGGAAGGTGTCCAGAGAAGGGCAACAAGGCTGGGGAAGGGTCTGGAGCACAGCCCTGTGAGGAGAGGCTGAGGGAGCTGGGGGTCCTGGAGGAGGCTCAGGGGAGACCTTATTGCTGTCTACAACTACCTGAAGGGTGGTTGTAGCCAGGTGGGGGTTGGTCTCTTCTCCCAGGCAACCACCAACAGAACAAGAGGACACAGTCTCAACCTGAGCCAGGGGAGGTTTTGGCTGGAGGTGAGGAAGAAATTCTTGTCAGAGAGATTTGCCATTGGAATGTGCTGCCCAGGGAGGTGGTGGAGTCATCATCACTGCAAGTGTTTAAAAAGAGACAGGATGAGGCACTTAGTGCCATGCTTTAATTGATGTTGTTGGGTGATAGGTTGGACTTGATGATTTCAAAGGCCTTTTCCAACCTGGTTAATTCTGTATTCTGAGTCAGCTGCACCCTGATCCCAAATTTCCCTGAAATGGCACCAGGGAGTAAGCAGGGGCCGTATGTGCTTTGCTTGGCTATGCTGACTCTCTGGGCTCTGGAGGTAGTTGAGGGCACATGTGGTGTTACTCCTAGTGTGTTGCATTGCCTACCTGAAGTGAGTGCCCTGGATGCCTTTACTCTTCACTGGGTGCCTGCCTGTCCTGTAATCTAGGTCAGCCCTTCCCTTAAAGGACTTGTATGGAATTGTCTGAGTGATGCAATGATGTGGGGGTTATAGGATGGTAGATTTGGGCCAGCTTGGTGTTTTGGGAGACAGAAGCACATGCAAGCTTTAGCTTTTTCTTCTGCTGTAGCCTGAGGTGTGAGTCAAAGCCTTCAAGTGTGTGGTTTGGGCAGTTGTGCCTGAGGGACAGTGACCAGGACAAATCCCCTGTTTGAGACGAGGGGATGAGGAGGACAGGTAGCGAGCAAGCTTCTGCTGCACTGCCTCTGTCACCTGGCACAGTGAGGCTCCAGGCTGCTTGCAGACCTTGTTGTTCAGAGTGATCAATACCTGCATTTTTAGCTGTTCTCCCTTTGATTTACCCTACAAGCAAATTGCACTGACTGATGTTTACCCTGCCCAGAAAGGGAAAGGAAGTGTGAATGATTCTCCTGTTTCTGTGTGGACTGTTGGCATTCTGTCAGCTTTCCCAGCCTAGCTCCAGAGAGTTTCTCCCATTTCTTGGGCTCGAATGCGGCTTCCAAAACACAAGTTAACTGGATTGGGTTTGGGGTTTTTGTTTTAATGCTTGCTTCCTGCTAGCCAGCAGTTGCAGAGCAGCGAGTGAACAGGGCACTTTCACTCTGTACCTTTCAGCAGAGGCGGCAGTCTGACAGAGGTTTAGGTGGGTTTTTTCGGTTGGTTGGTTGGTTTGGATTGTGGTTTTGGTTTTTTTTAGCATCTTCCACTACAGGACTATTTTCTTCTCTTCAAACTTGTATTTGCTGTTCATTCTGCTTTTCATGTCTCCAGCAGCCATCTTAGTTGCACCATAAGTGCTGCATTTAACGTAGCCACAGCACTCTATTAACCCTCTGTGCTTGCCAGGCATGAGAAGGGCTTTCTGCAGAGATAACCACTTGGCTTAGGCAGGAGAGAAGGAACCAGTAGTGCAGATGTTGTGGTGTGCTTATGGGGCAGGGTGATCCACATACATGTGCTGCTCTTCTACCACCAGCTGGCCCCTTCTGATAAATTTTTCTCCTCACCTGACTGCTTTGCTTTGTAGCCCTTAGGGCCTCCAAGTCTCAGGAGGCTGCATTTTGTGCCTGATTGTCCTGAACAAAATGTTGAGGGGTAGCTGTTCTTTCCTGGCTTTGCTCACTGCAGCAACTTGACAGAAAAGCATGAGTTTTTATAGTTGGTTATGGTTCTTTTCCCTTCCTGTACAGATCCCCCAACCCTATTAAAAGAAACATGCCAAGAGCTGTAATGAGAGGACTTTGTTATCACTCAGAAGTTGTGGCCTGGTGCTGTAAGTGGAGCTGTCAGTGGGACTGTTTAGAGAGATGGAGTCAGTTCTCTGGTGAGCAACTTAATGGCCTGGGAGGTGTTGGTGTATGGGTTATCCACTTCCCTGAAGAAATTCACACCCTGAGGTTTGATGAGGTCACTGGAGAAGGAAATGGGCAGCTCAAACTGACATGAAGCTGGTGAACAAGAATTCAGTTGGTGGAATTGTACCCAAGAAAATGGCCCTTGAGTCAGAGAAGCCTGAAGCAGTCTGCAAGTGTAAAATCTGCTTGATTGTGTCAGGAGATTGTGCTTCCAGGGATTCATTACTGCTTTTTAATTACTGCTTTTCTTCTACACCTCCTCCTTGCTCATCTTCTGTATTTAGGTTTGCATTGGTGGTTAATCAAGTTTCAGAGCAGCAGGTGATTTCCATCTGCCACATAAGGTTGGGTTTGCACTGGCCAACCTGAAAAGGGCACCGTCAACAGTTTGTCTTGGGAGTCAGTAACCTTTTTGGGTTTGTGTGGCAGCACAGGGAAGGAGCTTGAAAGCCAAGTAGCTTTCTCTAGTAGCCCTTGTCACTGTCTTGGAAAGGAGCAGGCAGGATACATCTGGTTTGTACCTCCTCTCTTTCTGCCCCAGCTCTACTTTGGTAGCAAAGCTGAGCTCAGGGTTTGTTTTTTTTCTGGTTGTGTTTATTTTCCAGCTCTTCAGATACAATTATTTCCCAGAAATTTCAGTGGGATAATAATGAAAAATGCAAAGGACTATTTTACAGATGTAGCAATAGCTTACATGAGGCTATGCCATCACTGCAGAACCACTGTGGCTTTCCCTAAAACCCACCTCCCTCTCAAATGATCGCAGGCTCACAGGATGTTAAGGGTTGGAAGGGACCTCTGGAGATCTTTGAGTCCAACCCCATGCCAGAGCAGGACCATAGACTCTAACACAGGTCACACAGGAACACATCCAGACAGGGCTTCAAAGTCTCCAGAGAAGACAACTGCACAACCTCTTTGGGCAGCCTGTTCCAGAGCTCTGTGACCCTTACAGGAAAGTTCCTCCTCATACTGATGTGTAATGCAACCTGGGTGTTGCTGCTTCCCTGGTGTTAGCAGCTGGAGAAATGTTCTGCAGGTTTGTCTCCTCTGCTGCAGCCTGGTTCCTTAGTCTGTAGTGTTAATTACTGACCAGACCTACAGTGCCTAGTTCCTACAATGCCAGACCTTGTTAAAATCCTCCTGAGGAGCATCCTGGTGGGAAGCACCTATGAACCTGAACCCATCCCAGGAGCAGGGGCACACTTGCTGAGTTTTGGCACATTACTCTTGTGCTGGCTGTGGGTCCAGTAAAATGTTAGTGTACACTTCTATTTCTGCATGAAAATTCTCTATCTAATATGTAAATTATAAATCTCAGCATCATAGAATTGTTAGGGTTGGAAGGGACCTCAAGGATCATCTAGTGCCAAGATCTCCACCGTGGGCAGGGACACCTCACACTAGAGCAGGTTGCTCAAAGCTACATCCAGCCTGGCCATAAAACCTATGGGGATGAGGCTGCTACCACCTCCCTTCCAGTGTCTCACCACCCCCATGGGGAAGAACTTCTTCCTAACATCCAATCTGAATCCACCCATTTCTAGTTTTGTTCCATTCCCCTCGTCCTGTCATTACCTGACACTGTAAAAAGTTCCTCCCCAGCTTTCTTGTGGGCTCCCTTCAGGTACTGGGAGGCCACGATAAGGGAAGACTGTGATGTGACATTTTGTATGTTGTGGGTTTCAGGGTGTCAGTGGATTTTTGTCCTTCATTTGCCCTTCAGTGCTGACAGACTTTCCAAGGAATTTGTCAAGCAAAGGGAAGTACAAAGTGGCTTTGTTCAAAGGGCTCACAGAGAGTTAAACTCTCTCCAGCAAGCAGTGGTACCAGAACATACACTTCATTTTTAAGATTAAGTTACTATTTATTGGCCATGAAGTCCCAGATGAGTCAAATACACTTTTGAAAGTGTCAGTTACGTGGTTAGTCTCCTTAGGAGGGAATGTGGGAATCCTGAGAAGTGCAAGCACTCAGAACTGCATTCTAAAGGTGGGTGTGTATTGAGTAGAGTAGTGCAATGAATCCCTTTGGAAATGTGTTATTTGTTGGGAGAAAGCTACTTGCATCTTCCCACCTCTGGCATGAACAAAGGGAATCAGTCTCTGAAAATGTGGTGAAGGATCAGTTAGAGTTTTGCTTCACAAGGTGTTAATTTAAGGTTTAATTTGCTAGACAAATTCATGCTTCAGATTACAGCTTGTACCAGAATGGGTCCTCTTGGACCTGTGTGTGTGTCTGATCTGGCTTTCTATGCTAGGTGGCCCCTCTAAATGGGAGAGGTGAAAGCAGAGGATTTTTCTTTCAAAAGAACTTTTTAGCCTAAGCCTTGAGCTGATATTTATACTGAGTGGCTACCTGGAAGCAGGAAAAGACTGGGTAAGGGTTTCATTACATCGTGTTTTATGGCAGCTGGCATTCAGCTTTATAAATGAGCTGTTCTCTTCTCTGGGGTGGAAAAAGGGTTTTTATAGTTGGCAGCCTGCTCATAATATTCTAAGGGTTGTTAAAGTAAGCTGCAGTTGTCGTTTAATGCGCATTCTGGCAGCGAATGGGTTTACATTCATGTGTCTGGGGGGAGGCTATTATTCCAGAATGTGGAGTCATATACAGGTAGGGGTTGAGGTTTGCTCTCAGATCAGAATGGCATTCACAGAAAAGGCCTCTGCACCATCACCCCAGCAAGTTCCTCATGAGTAGTGAGAAGAAAGTGTTTCATAAAATAGAGCAGAGATTTTGCAGAGACAACAACAAAAACCCACCAAAGGCACAAAAACAAACCCAAAAAAGCATCATTTCTTTTTTCTTTTTCCTCACCTCCTGACTTTACAGACTTCACAGTTGTGCTTGTCTGGATCAGTGATTTAGGCTTCCTGCTAAACATCTCACCTTAGAGGTGAGAACACAGGGGATGAGCAAGGCTGAAGGATTGGTATGGTGCTGATGAGCACTGTGACAGGCAGCGATGCTGCTGGCCAGGCCACTTTGCAGCTCCGTGTTGGAGGGGGCTGGCGAGCTGTGAAGCATCTGTGGCCCTGATGCAGCTATATGGGAACCAGTGCAGCTGCTTTCAGACAACAGGTTTGAAGGCAGACATTTGCATATTGAAAGGAGCTCCAAAAAGGAGCCGTGGGAATGGCTGGGGACATTCAATCGGAACTGTGATATTGGCATTAATGAATCGGGCAGCAGCTGCAAGGAGCACAGGCACTCTACCTACTCCTTTCAAAACATGGGAAAGACATAGCATAGACAGAGCTGGGGAGATGTTGGTTTCCTTTGGCAGACTCAATTAACAGATAGGCTGCTGAGCTGGTGCTAAAAGGCAAATATTTCATGGTGAGGCACACCGAGAGTGGTGGATGGCATGAGGAGGAAAATTTAGAGAGAGGAACTGAGCAAAGCAGTCAATAGTGCAAAGCAGGTGGCTGTGGAAAGGACCTTGAGGACAGCAGTGAAGCTTTAACCTCTAGAATCATAGAATGGTCCAGGCCAGGACAGACCTACAAAGGTCATCCAGTCCAACCTCCCCACTGTCAGCAGGGACATCCCCAACTAGATCAGGCTGTCCAGGGCTTTGTCAAGCATCACCTTGAATATCTCCAGGCATGGGGCTTCAACCACCTCCCTGGGCAACCTGTTCCAGTGATGCACCACCCTTACAGTGAAGAATTTCCTCATATCCAATCTAAATCTGCCCTTCTCTAGTTTGAAGCTGTTGCCCCTCATCCTGTCACTGCAGGCCTTTGCAAACAGTCTCTCTTCAGGTACTGGAAGGCTGCTATTAGGTCTCCCTGAAGCCTCCTCTTCTCATGGCTTTCCTCTGGACCCTCTCCATCAGGTCCATGTCCTTCCTGTATTGAGGGCTCCTGTGCACAGTATTCCAGGTGACATCTCACCAGAGCAAAGTGGCAGAATCGCATTTCTGGATCTGCTGGCAATGCTTTCGATGCAGCCCAGGCTGTGATTAGCCTATTAGATGTTAGGAATTACTTGTCTCACCTTTGACCTTCCTGAAGGCTAATTTGTCCCTGTTGGTGCAATTATTTAAGTAACTACATAAAATGCCAGAAGCAACCCAAAGCCCTGATAAGGCACTGCTGAAACGTGGCGTGGAGGGATCTTAAAATAATCTTTATCTGGGGATTAAGAGTTTCTGATCTAGCACTGACCTGTTTTCAGAGCATTACAAACTCATTGCACTTGCAAAAACATGATGGAAGTGCTGTAAAGCAAAGAGGAAAGCAGATTTACAGCAGCATAAGTAACCAAGACATGTTGTGTTGATGAGAGAATGTCAAATTCAAAATGACGTTTGCTGGAACCTCCTTTCTCCAGGGGCAAACCCGAGGGGAACCTGAGAATCTGCATGCAGAAACGGAGCGTCTGGGCCTCTCGGGCCCTGTGTGACAGTGTTTATTTTCATTAGGAATGAAAAATGCAGGCCTCCAGATGCACTCTGACTTACCCTCCCCCCTAAAGATGTTAACTCGGCTCTCAAACACAGGACCACAGAATGTTAGGGGTTGGAAGGGACCTCTGGAGATCTTCCACTACAATCCCTCTGCCAGAGCATGACCAGAGAATCCAGCACAGGTCACACAGGAACACGTCCAGACAGAGCTTCAAAGTCTCCAGAGGAGATGAATCCACAAGCTCTCTGGGCAGCCTGTTCCAGTGCTCTGTGACCCTAACAGTAAAGAAGCTCTTCCTCTTGTTGAGGTGGAACCTCCTGTGCAGTAATTTATATCCATTGCCCCTAGTCTATCACAGTGCACAAGTGAGCAGAGGCTGTCCCTTTCTTCCTGACCCTCAGCCCTCAGATGTTTATAAACATTGATTAAATCCCCTCTTAGTCTTCTCCTCTCCAGACTAAACAGTCCCAGGTCTCTCAGCCTCTCCTCACCAGGCAGTGCTCCAATCCCTTCATCATCCTTGTAGCCCTCTATTGGACTCTTTCAAGCAGATTCTGTCCCTCCTGAACTGGGGAGCCCGGAACTGGATGCAGTATTCCAGGTGAGGTCTCAGCAGGGCAGAGTAGAGGGGGAGGAGAACCTCCCGGCATCTGCTGGACACACTCCTCTTAATGCACCCCAGGATGGCGATGGAGAGACACCCCCTGATGTAGTCCTGAAGTTATGCTGTTGTTCAAGGGCTGCATAAACATCAGCAACAAATGATTTCTGTGCACAGAAAGCCAGGGAAACTTTTGCTGACACCACTTACTTTGTGAACAAGAAAAATGTTGTGTTTCTGCAGGACTGTGGTTGAGTTGTTTCATCATTACTGAATTAACATGGGGGGAAAGGAACTGATTAAGGCAAATTAAGTGATAGAATGTGATTCTTATTTCATTGCTTGATGCTAATACTTAAGTATTTTGAGACCTGTTGGAGAGAAGGGGAAAAGGACCTGGGGGTCCTCGTGGATGGAATCTGAACAGGAGCCAGCAATGTGCTCTTGTGGCCAAGAAGGCCAATGCCATTCTGGGCTGGATTAGAAGGCCTGTGGTTAGTAGGTCCAGAGAGCTTCTCCTCCCACTCTGCTCTGCCCTGGTGAGGCCACATCTGGAATATTGTGTTCAGTTCTGGGCCCCTCAGTTCAGGAGGGACCTCAGGGAACTGCTTGAAAGAATCCAGTACAGAGCCACAAAAATTAAGGGAGTGGCACATCATCTTTGAGGAGAGACTGAGGGAGCTGAGGGCTCTGGAGCTTAGCAAAAGGGAGACTGAGAGGTGACCTCATTCATGTTTATAAAGATGTAAAGGGTGAGTGCCAAGAGTATTGAGCCAGGCTCTGCTGGGTGATGCCCAATGACAGCACAAGGGGCAGTGGTGGAAGCTGAGGCATAGGAAGTTCCATGGAAACACGAGGAAAACTGTTTCCCTGTGAGGATGACCAAACACTAGAACAGGCTGCTCAGGGGCACTGTGGAGTCTCCCTCTCTAGAGATACTCAAGACCTGCCTGGATGTGTTCCTGTGTGACCTGCTCTAGGTGCTCCTGCTCTGGCAAGGGGTTGGACTGGATGATCTTTTGAGGACCTTTCCAGCCCCTGGCATTCTGTGATTAATTGTTTTGGCCTTTTTTTAGGGGTTTTGGATGGAGGACTAGAGTTAACAAGAAACTTCACCTTAGTTTGAAGTGCTTGACATCTTTATCAAATCCTAAATACCATACTTTGGCCATAAGTTCAGTATTTTGTAATTTTGACTGCAGAAAACCCAACCATTTTCCATGGTAGATAGGAAATGTGAGATGTAAGTGCAATAAATTTATGCTCATCTTTGGAGTAAGATAATATCTGCTTGGGCATTACAGTATCTGTAGATGTCAGGAAGCCTCCTGCTGCAAATGTAAGTTGACTGAAGTCTCAAATTCTCCCATGGTTACCATTGCACATTCCTCGTGGAGTGAGCAGGACCTTGCCTTAGCATGGGCTGATAAAAGTCACCATTATAAACTGTGGAAGATTTGCAGAGGGTGATAAACCTGCATGGACAAGGCTGCACTCTGGCCTTGCAGGCAGCTTTGAATTACTGCCTGATAAGCTTAAGGTCCAAAACTGCTTCAGGGATTTGGTGGTGGAGAAACCAGAGGTTGCAGCTGCCAGTGTGGTGACGTGGTGGTTCCTGCATGTGGGACCAGGCTGGGTGTGTGCCAGCAGGTCTGCCAGGGCTGGAGCAGCCCTGATGAGCAATGCTCAAATGTTAAGGTGGTGGCCAGGGTCTAGTTGAGAGGGCATTTCATGCAGTCCATTCCATCCCTTAGTTTGACCCCTCTGGGTGGTATACCAGCTGTCACTTTAGTGAGGTAAAGTCAGAGAACTCTGGGCTGGCATAGCCTCATGAGTAAGTAGTTTAAAAGGTACAAACACCTTCTCTGGAGGGGAGGGGACTGCTTTGAACAGGTCCTTGTCTGTGTATCTGCAATGTGTGCAGCTGTGCTCTTCCATGTCACTGCTATGCTCAAATACAGGGGACTGCTAGTACAGTTCAGGCAGGCCTTGACTGGCAACTGGGAGAGGAGCCTGAAGTGCCACCAGAGAGTCTGTTAAGGAAGTACCCCCCAGGATGTGTACTGTGCAGTCACTTGTGCCCTTTCCTTAACAGCTCAGCAGCCACACTGACCCCAATGGTTTATATTCACAAGCATGAAACTGTGGGTGAGAGCCCCCCATGTTCACCCAGGGGTACTCATCTGACGAGAGATTCTGGTCTAGTGTGTGAAACTGGAGAAGCCCACAGCTGGCAACTGCACATTTCTGCCTGAAGTGGTTACATCAGACATGCAGCACAGGGTGATGGCTCTGTGGGGAGGGAACCCAAAACAGGACCCAAAAGGAGTGTTTCCATGCAGCACGGGGAGTCAGGAAAGGATCTGTGTATTTGGCATGGGAAGGAGGTTAGCAGACCTCTCTTCTTCAGGTCTCCACAGGGAAGATGAGAAGTGTACTTGGATTCTCCAAGCACACTGTCCCTGGCTGGTTGCTCGCAGCAAGTGCCTGTGAAAAGACGAAGACACAAGGAGGAGGTTTCCTCCTTGTTTGGCTTATTACAGGCTTAAAAGCTATGTTAATTTACTGTCCAAAACCCAACTGGAGCAGCTGTCAGTCATTGTGACTGATTTCTCATTTCAGAGTTGTCCAAATGTGATAGTTTGAACTTGAACAGTGTCTTACTCAACTGTAGTTTCCTTTTGCTGTGGAACTGCTGCCCAGAAGATCAACTGTTGCCCTTCTGCTGTAGGCAGTTGCTGCCACTTGTCACTGCTCCTTTGAGGCATTTGGAGAGTTTCTTTGATCTTCTTCTCTTTTCCTGTTCTTGCCTTTCCTTCTATTTCTGCGTCATCACTGGCAGTCAGTGTTTTGCTAAGGGGAGCTATATTAACTACAGCAGCCTCTGCCCCTTCTGCCCTTACTGGCACCTGCCTGTGCCATGCATGCAGACAGTGACACTGCTGCCCTTTCCCAATGAGCTGAGACAGAAAGTGCAGCTCTCTCCAGGTGCTAAGAGGTGTGTTTGCCCTTTGTAACAAAGAAAGGAAGTGCAGTAATATATTCTGCTGGTGATTTGATCATCTGTCCAAAGTAGTATAGCAAAGCCTTGGGGAAAAATTAGTTACTGATGGTTTGTGGTGTTAAGTTCTTGAAACTTAAAACTAGGACTGGACTCTTCCTTTAGTTGATGTGTTCAGTACAGAGGAGCTGCAGCATTTGGGAGGGGAAAAAATGCTTTTGTTTTACTGGCACCTAATGTTGCAGAGCCACATCACAGATACTGTCACATCTGATAGGTCCCTACCTTCAGCTTGTGCTTTTCCATGCCCAAACAATGATTAGGGTGTACTTGAGATAATTGAAGCCATTAAAAGGCAGCTGATTTAAAGTTGTCTGTGAGTACACTTTAGAGTAGTCATGAAGTTAAATCAAACTTGCAGAACCACCTGCAATTTCTCATAATTCCTCTGAGTTCTGCTAGGAAATCAGAAGGGAAAGGATGGATAAATTAACAGAAAGCTGTGAATTTTAGCCCCCAGCTGAGCTGCAAGTGATAGGCACTATGTTAGAACAACAACTGCCAGGCAGACTTGGATTTTTCATTACTATTTCTAGTAAGCAAAGACTTCCACTGCTGGGTACTCCCAGCTCTGGCTGGTGAGAGGATGTATGCTCCTTACACTGTGCTCTGCCAGCCTTCAAGAGTCCTGTCTGTCCTTACATTTGCCCTGCTTCCTAGCAGTGAAGGAAGAATGGCTTAATCAGGTTTGACTAGCATGGTGTTAGGGGTGCTCAGCCCCATATCTCCCCCTTGTCAGATGCTGCTATCAGTTGAGCACTGCATGCTCTGCACTGGACTGGTGCCAGAGTGGCCTGAAAGGCAAAGGAAGAAAGGGAGATGCCCACAGCAGTCCATGCTCTCGAAGGACACACATTCAAGCAACTGAATATGAGCTAGCAGTGTACCCAGGTGGCCAAGAAAGCCAATGGAATCCTGGCTTGGATCAGAAATGCTGTGTCCAGCAGGAGAAGGGAGGTGATTGTCCCCTTGTACTCATCTCTGGTGAGGCTACACTGAGTCCAGTTTTGGGCACCTCAATCCAAGAGAGATGTGGAGGTGCTGGAGCCAGTGCAGAGGAGGGCCAGGAAGTTGGGGAAGGGCCTGGAGAACAAATCCGATGAAGAGCAACTGAAGGAGCTGGGGCTGCTTAGTTTGCAGAAGAGCAGGCCAAAGGCAGACCTCATGGCTCTCTACAACTACCTGAAAGGACCTTGTGGAGAGGGTTTAGACTGGACATTAGGAAGAATTTTTTCCCAGCAAGAGAGGTCAGGCATTGGAATGTGCTGCCCAGGGAGGTGGTGGAGTCCCCAAGCCTTGGATGTGTTTAAAGGTAGTTTGGATGTGGTGCTTGGGGATCTGGTTTAGGGGTGAACCTTGCAGAGTAGGGTTCTGGGTTGGACTTGGTGATCCTGAGGGTCTTTTCCAACCTGAGTGTTTCTGTGATTCTGTCTTTTCAGGGGGGGTTGCTCTATCAGAGAGCAAACCCCCCCCATCCTCCCCAAGTCAGGGATGAGCAAGCAGGCAGTGGGCAGCTGGTGGGAGGTGGTGTGTGCTGCATCAGTGCTTCCTGCGGTGCAGGTGCACGCTCCTGCAGTCTGCTTGTTCTGCAGCACTGTCCTCTGAAACATCAACTTCTGCATTTTTCACAGAGATGAATCAATGATGTTGTCTGTGATGCACCAGGTGTATTTGGAGAGTGTATCTAACAGCTGAATGTTTAATTCCTGCTGTTTAAGTACCACCATTAAAATAGGCCCCTTGCAAGAAATGGTCTCATTCTGAACAGCAGATTTACTGCTACAGGCCAACACGGTCCTAAGGGTATCTCTAGTTTGTGGTTTAAAAGGCAAGTGACATTATTTAAAGTATTATGTTCATATACATGCAGGTGAAGATATCTAAAGCTTGTCCCTGTTCAAAACAAGCTGCTGAGAAGGTGACACAGGAAAGGATGCCTCATAGCTATGTGTTGCCTATTTTTCATTTGGGAAATGTGTGCCTTACCCATAGAGCTGTTGAAGTCCAGCTTGGGAGGACTTGTAAAATCATATGAATGGATTAGAAGAAACATAAACCTCCAACTCCTTACCTAAGTTTTGCTTTTCTCTGGGTGACATCTTTTGAACACACAAGAATGAAAACTACAGTTAGAGGTTGGAGCTTGTGTGGACCAGAACAGTTCACATCAATTTTAGTTAGTACAGAACCGTGAAACCTCCCTCTCTAAAGCCCTTAAGAACAGCCCTCCTCTCTAAAGCCCTTAAGTACAGGCATTTTCCTCATCTTTGCAAATAATTCCTCCTAAATGTAAAAAAGCAAATCTGCTTTTCATTGCAGATACTGGGGACTTGGTATCTGCAGCTTCTGTGGACTCTGGCCTCCCAGTATCTGAAGGGGGCTACAAGAAAGCTGGGGAGGGACTTTTAGGGTGTCAGGGAGTGATAGGACTGGGGGGAATGGAGCAAAACTAGAAATGGGTAGATTCAGATTGGATGTTAGGAAGAAGTTCTTCCCCATGAGGGTGGTGAGACACTGGCACAGGTTGTCCAGAGAGGTGGTGGAAGCCTCATCCCTGGAGGTTTTGAAGGCCAGGCTGGATGTGGCTGTGAGCAACCTGATCTAGTGTGAGGTGTCCCTGCCTGCTGTTGGAGTTTCTTTGTGTATTTTAAGTATGATGATTCTTGGAAAACAAAACCTTTTGCAGAGGAAAAACTGTGAGCAGACACTGGCTTGAGCTACTGCCCTCGATTCTACATCCCATTCTCAATATAGTTATAGCCCCCAAAATGGCAAAGTAGGAGTGAGATCCTAGAAGCATTTGTAGTCCTAGAAGGAAAAGTTCACTACTCTGCCTGTACTGTGCTACGATGGAGGGGGTCCAGAGGAGCACATGAGAATGATCAGGGTGTTGGAGCACCTCTGCTACGAGGACAGGCTGAGGGAGCTGGGGGTGTTCAGCCTGGAGAAGAGGAGGCTTTAGGGAGATCTAATAGCAGTCTGCCAGTACCTGAAGGGGAAGGCTGGAGAGAGACTGTTTGCAAAGGCCTGCAGTGACAGGATGAGGGGCAATGGCTTTAAGCTGAAGGGCAGATTTAGATTGGATATCAGGAACAAGCTCTTTACTATGAGGGCAGTGGAACACTGGAACAGGTTTCCCAGGGAGGTGCTTGAGGCCCCTTCCCTGGAGGTATTCAAGGTGATGCTTGATGAGGCCCTGGGCAACCTGATCAGGTTGGGGATGTCCCTGCTGACTGTGGGGAGCTCAGACTGGATGACTTTTAGAGGTCCCTTCTGGCCTGGACCATTCTATGAAATGCTAAGAATGCCTCTCTGTTTGCTTTAACTGAAGTATTTCAATTTTAGGAGCAGGTCCCTGTTCCTGTTTATCACCCAACTCCTAGCCAGACTCGGCTGGCAACACAGCTGACAGAAGAGGAACAGATCAGAATAGCGCAGAGGATAGGCCTTATTCAGCATCTACCCAAAGGAGTCTATGATCCTGGAAGAGACGGCTCCGAGAAGAAGATCAGAGAGTAAGTGACAGAAGCACAACCCAGCTCATGTGGCTGTTGCACTACTTTATGATGCCTGGTCTTGTCCTCCTGGTTTTGCCTCCTTTTCAGGGACTCTAATTTAATGTAGCTTTATGGAAGACCATGACCATACAGCAGGTTCTCTTCCCTTTATCCTTGCTGGCTTTCCTGTTCCAGGAGGCCCATGCAATTCACACCCATTCAGGTGTTTGGGGTTTTCCTATTTTTCCTCTCTTCATGGGGAAACAATGTCATAGTTGCTCACCGTTATGACTCCTATTTCTACCTTGCTGCTCTCTGCTGAGGTGCCCCTGCCCTTCCTGCAGGAGGCTTCCTGCCCTCCCTAAGGCTGTAACTGTGGGCAGGTATGCTACAAACCACAAACAAATCCACCACTGACAGAGCTAAGAACTCCTCCTCATAGTTACCTACAAGTACTAGAAGTTTGACTCCAATATATCATCCAGGAGTGAATTACTGCTCTATTTTCACACTTTTGTAACATTTTTGTTCCCCCAGATGTGTCATTTGTATGATGGACTTTGTTTATGGGGACCCTATCCGATTTCTGCCGTGCATGCACATTTACCACCTGGACTGTATAGATGACTGGTTGATGAGATCCTTTACCTGTCCATCCTGCATGGAGCCAGTGGATGCAGCACTGCTCTCATCTTATGAAACTAACTGAGCCAGGGGTTTCTCCGCTGAGCCTTCGAGGACACCATCCACTTCCAATGGGTTTGATCCTTTTGTCATTCAGCCCAAAGAGCCAGGAATTAGGAATTAAGATCATGCACAAAGTATACATTTCCTGATAAATAAATAAGATTAAAAAAAATCCTGAATGGCTGCAAATATTGGAGAGAAAAAAAACAACATAGTATTTTAGAGACTCTAGAGAAGTAGGTTGTTATTTTTAATGTAAAGCCTTGACCCACCATTGTCTTTTAATGTTTGTTCTTACACCCATATATAGGAATTGTGTAAAGTGTTACAGCAACTGTAGATGTTTGAACTGCCTGTATCCAATTTTATTAGCAGAAGGATAAGAGTACTTTTTTTTTCCCTTCCTCCCCCACCCCCTTCCCTAAATAAAGTAAACCAGTTTTGTTCTGATTCTTTTCACAAGTCCTGGCATTTGGGTCAAGGCTTTATTGAAATCTACATTTTATAACACTGGCACAAAGAAATAGTTTTAAGCTTGTTTGCACAGTTCCCTTTTTTGTTGTTGTTGGTTTTTGTTTGTTTTTTTCCCCCCTTCCATTGGAGATGGAATTCATTGCCTTAGGTCTTTTTAATAGTGTATTGTTACTGTTGGGCTGGCTCTATGCTTGAAAACCAGTTTATTTATAACCTGTTTAAAAGTGCTATATTTTTTGTTTTGTTTTGTTTGCAGTTAGGAATATGCAGACTTTAAAGTGATCTCCTAGCTTGTAAGCAAACTTGAGATGCATTATCCCTTTTCTACAAGCCATGTGGAATAGGAAGGTCTGGCATAAGCCCTAGGGGGAAATTGTGGGTTCACGATTTTCTGATGAAACAACAGTCCTGAAACCTTTACTATGTCACCTTGAACTTGATCAGCTTAAATGTGGGCCAGATGGATGATAAATAGCTAAGCTGCTATGACTGAAAAAAAATTGGAGCTAATGTAGTGTTGACATTGATCACTTCCTCTACTTACCCACCCCACCCCACCCCCCCAAAAAAAATGGTTGTCTTGAATCATAGTAAATGGATACTGCATCTCTTGTTCCTGTAGTTCTTAGGTTACCAGAAGTTAAGAATAAACATACTGTATCTCAGTCTCCTGCATTAAATGTATCTGTTAAGCCCTGCTGGCTGACACATCAGTCCACCAGAGATGAAATCAGAGATGAGAAAAATGTCTTTTGTTCTGCTGGGAAATGCAAAGTTTACCTAAGCACAGGCTGTCGTGCTGGCAGCTGAGGGGGACAACAGGACTGCTGGAGTGACACAAGGAGCAAATCTCTGTAGCCCACAGCATCTGCTTGTTAAGAGATGGCCTAGCAAAGATGGGAGCTGTAAAGACCTTTCAGCCACTTAACAGAGTTTCTTTTCTTTTCATTTTCTCTTTTTCCTCCCTTAACATACCCTGCTGTGACTTGTAATGCAGGGCTGACACGTTGAAGTCCTGTTCTTGCAAAATCAGCTGCAGTCTGAAGTTAGCCACAAGAAGTTGAGGAACATTCTTGATTTGGTTTTCATACAGAGTTTGAGTACTTGACAAAAGAAGATTTGTTCAGAGCCCCAAGTACTTTGATGACTCGGTGTATAGTAGAGCAGAACCCTGCCTGGTGTGGCTAATGTTTGAAGGGTTGGTCAGCCAAAGGGAGAGTCAACATCTTGATTGATTGATTATTCCTGCAGCTGACAGCAACCTGCTGTCTTAGAGGAGAACTCCAAAGTAGCAGTCAGAAGAAACTGAAGGCAGTCTGCAGTTCTAGATTCACTCAAACTGCTACACATTTATCTGGACAGAGTGTTTTGCTGGATTCATTCATACCTAATTCCATGGAACAAAACCTGGGAAGAGAAACCTGAGATTGTGCAATATCACTGTTCCTTTTCATCATTCCATGTGTATTCCTTTGTCTTTTTTTTGTGTGTGTCTGGGGAGTTTGGTTTCTTTTTTGGTAAAACAATGTCCACATGAAGTATCATTTCCTTCTCTTGTTAAAAACTGGCAAATGAACAGTTTGACCAAACCCAATTGCCACCTTGGTATTCACTCTTTATTTACTACATGACTTATTGAAGAAAGATTTGAAAGCATCAGGAAGTGACCAACTGCTGGTAGGAATGCTTTCCTAGGTGCTTTGTACAGCTGAACTTAACAGTGATCTGCTTACTGGCTAAGGGGAAAAAGTTACAGAACTCAGCTGATTACAGGGCGGGGGGGGGAATCCAAAAAGTTAAAATGTGAGCTTAAAGAAAAATGTGTAAATATCACAGACCAAATGATTTTTCCCCCCCCAAGTTTTTAGGTGTAACACTATTCCGGATGATTTCTATTTCAGTGAAGTAACTGAGCACAAAATAATGATGTGTAACCTGATTTTTCAGCTACAGTTGTGAAACCACCTCTGTCTTAATTCCACCATCTATAAGATAAAGATAATGTTTGCCTCCTGGCTCAGAGGTGTCTAATAAATTACTGTTAGATGTTCCACTTAGAGCACAGCTCTTCCCTAACTACAGTAGGAGTGAGGGCTGGCTCCTTTTCATTTAGACCTGTTCCCCCACCTCCCTCCTTAGAATGACAGAATGGTCCAGGTTGGAAGGGACCTCCAAAGGTCATCCAGCCTGATCTGCCTGCAGTCAGCAGGGACATCCCCAATGACATCAGGTTGCCCAGGGCCTCATCCAGCCTCACCTTGAATATCTCCAGGGAACGGGCCTGTTTCAGTGATCCACCACCCTCCTAGTAAAGAACTTGTTCCTGATAATCCAATCGAAATCTGCCCTTCTCTAGTTTGAAGCCATTGCCCCTTGTCCTGTCACTGCAGGCCTTTGCAAACAGACTCTCTCCATCCTTCCTGTAGCCCCCTTCAGGCACTGGCAGGCTGCTATTAGATCTCCCCAGAGCCTACTCCTCTCCAGGCTGAACACCCCCAGCTCTCCCAGCCTGTCCTTGTAGCAGAGGTGCTCCAGCCCCCTGATCATTTTCAGGTGCTGGGGCTGTATGTTCCTTGGAGGACAGGCCCATAGTAAAATGACTGCAAAGCATTTTGAAGGGGGGGGGGGGGGGGGGCGCGGGGGAAGGCAAACAAAACCACCCAAAACCAGACCAAAAAAAACCTCTCCCATCTACTCTAAGTAGCCAAGCAAGCAGTGTTCCTTTCTGGCACTGCACACAGGCTACGCAACGCAATGAAAACCTTTCATGCAACAGTATTTGTACTTCAGAACCATGACTGCAAAACAATCTAGCACAGACTTGGAAGCAGCCCAGTGGATCATCATGCTCAGCATTCTGCCATTTCAGGCAGCAGCTCAAGAGACACTGAGTGTGAAAGTGCACATGTCCCCAGTCACTGACAGACTCTGCAGCATCTCATAGCACACTTCCCCTTAAAGGCTAAGACCTGCCACAGAAGTAAGCAGAGCAGGTAGAGACCAAGAGCACCAACAACATCCCTGAAGCTGCCACAGCAGCCAAATTGTTAGGTTACATCTGTGTTGTACAGCAGGCAAACCCAAAATCCCCACATATGTGAGGCAAGAGCAATGCAGTGACAGGTAATGAATACTCAATTTTACAGAGACCTTTATGCTGAAAAACTCTGCATGCTGCTTGGATTACCACTGCAGTAATTTTCTATCTAAGGATGCTAACCCTTATGACTTGATCTCAGGTCATTATCTACATCTGTGAGAGCACTGTAAAATGTGACCATAAAGAAGTCCAAAGAAGGTCAAGCGAATGTCTGTGTGTGGAGCTAGTGCTGCAGAAGGGTTTTTAAGCACGTTGGTTTTACTAGCTCCAACTGGCTCACAGCTTCCCAGGATTGAAAGCAAAGAGGTGTTGGAAAGGCTCTCTTCAGAGTGGCAGTATCACAGTATCACCAAGGTTGGAAGAGACTTCCAAGATCATCGAGTCCAACCTGTCACCACAGACCTCATGACTAGACCATGGCACCAAGTGCCACGTCCAATCCCCTCTTGAACACCTCCAGGGACGGTGACTCCACCACCTCCCCGGGCAGCACATTCCAATGGCGAATGACTCTCTCCATGAGGAACTTCCTCCTCACCTCCAGCCTAAACTTCCCCTGGCACAGCTTGAGACTGTTACTCTTGTTCTGGTGCTGGTTGCTAGAGAGAAGAGACCAACCTCTTCCTGACTACAACAACCTTTCAGGTAGTTGTAGCCAGGAAGTAGGCAGAAGTGTGCTTTTGGAGGCTGAGGGATTGTGCAATACCTGAACTTACTTCAGCTGCCACAGTTTCAAGCCTTCAATGTTTCCTGTCCTTGTGCAACGGTGGTGAAGATGCCAATTATTCTGAGTCAGGCTGTGGGGTCAGTAAATGGCAAGAAAGCTGAAACAAAACACACAAAACCTTCCATCAGCTAAATTCTGGGTTAAAAGGGACTTGGAAACAAAAGGGCTGATGGCTGATTACAAATAGATTTTATTGCAGACACCACATTTTTATTAAAAACATATAGAGTAGTTGATGACCTATAAAAACAAACAACCCATGCATAAAATCTGTGCTGAAGAATCTTTAAGACCCAGATTAACATTTCACTGCAAGGATTAACTTCTCCTTTTATCCAGCTTTTAAAGAACATAATTTATGCTGTCCCTCCCTTAAAGATTATCTTGCTTCTAGACTTGTTCTGGGATAAGAGTTAGGGGCTTGGGCATTCTTGGTATGAAATGCAAAGGTAATTAATGCCTTTTGAGTAAAAGAAGAGGCTAAGCATAGTCTGCAAAAGCCCATTTTTGATTTAGTAGCCACAATTTGCATGCTGGCACCTAATTTATTACAGTCTCCTCTCTGCACTGGCAGTTAGCTAAGGGAAAGCTGCAGTGTGGAATGAAGAAAAGGTTTATGCAGATGCCTGCACACGTTCCCAGCAGCATGAAGGGGTTTCCTCAGCAAGGGGGCACTGACCATGCCACAAACAAACCCGAAGCCCTCACTCCTCCTATCCTCTCAGCTGGACAGCAGTAACATCATAAACCATAGAATCATGGAATTGTCAGGGTTGGGAGGGACCTCAAGGATCATCTACTTCCAACGCCCCTGCCATGGCCAGGGACACCTCACACTAGATCAGGTTCCTCAGAGCCACATCCAGCCTGGCCTTCAAAACCTCCAGGGATGAGGCTTCCACCACCTCCCTGGGCAACTTGTTCCAGTGTCTCACCACCCTCATGGGGAAGAATTTCTTCCTGACATCCTGACATAAACTTTGCAGCACCAACTCCTCAAATATTTTTACCTTCATTTAAAATAAGGCATTTCAACAACTCAGCACCCAGCAGTGACTGCTCCGTCCACTGCACATGCTGCAGGCAGCTTGCCTGGCCAGGCATTTTCCATGGACGCTACAGGCCCTGCTCTTCCTGACTTAGAGGCACTTTTGCCAGGGTTCTCACTACAGAAAGACAAACTTCCCCTTTTTTACGATCTTTTCCCTACCCTTCTGCCATGTGAGTGTTACCTGCTTGTCTCATCAAGAATTCACACTGGGTAAGCAGATGGAGGGAGATGCACAAGGCAGAAAACCAAGGGGCAGGGGGGAAAATCTCCAGCCCTCCAAAACTATTTTCTGAGCAGGATGGAGCTGTCTCAGGCACTGTCCCTCTGAGGCAGAGCTCTGCCCTTACAGAGTAAAAACTGATGCCCTTCAACTGTGCAGCCTAAAACTGCGGTTTTGGTGAGGTTACCTCACTGAAGGGCTCTTGCTAGGCTGCCTGTCTTGGGATTTCTCCCTGCAGAAGGCTATGGACACCGCACACCACGCAGTGTGGACACTGCATGATCCACAGCAAACTGTTAGCAAAGGTCTTTAACTTCCCCATGTCCTCCTCAGCTGTCACCTGCAAAGGTGTCAAACCTTTGTCAAAACTGTACCTCACCTTTTTAAAGTGCTGAGTGTAACAGTTCCAACAGTTCTGATACCTCTTCCACCAGCTTTGGCTACATCCCTGCATGCCCTTTCTTCACCTGTCCATGTGACAGACCACACGTTTTCATGTACACGGAGCAAAGGCACTGCACCTGGGATTGCTGCTGATCCTCACAATACCAACAATGACTTGCATCAGCAATGTGCCCAGCACCACAGAACCAACAGAAACTGACAGAGGACCCAGATAACCATCCACAAGCCAGAATGAAAACAAAGCCGTTTTTTCACACCAAGTACAATCAGCCATTGGAATAATCTCCCCAGGGCAGTGGTGGAGTGCCCAACATTGGATGGTTCTAAGATTTGGCTGGACAGGGTACTGGGCTTTTGCCAGGAAAGGTTGGGCCAGATGATCCTTGAGGTCCTTTCCAACCTGGAATTCTATGACTGAAATACCAGAATTGAAACCCACCCTTCTGGGTGCTTCTAAAAGGCTTTGCAGCTGCCCAACAGAAGGTGTGCTGCAACCTGGGTAGTGATGCCAGCAGTACTAGGTCCATGAAGATGACAGTGAACATGAGCCAGCTATGGTCTCTTCCAGAGTTAAATGACATTGCTTCACCTCCCTCCACTGATGTACTGAACTCTGCTAACTGCTGGAGATCAAGTTCCCATTCTGCATTTCTGGATAGCAGAGGCTGTCTTCAAAGCTCACACCACCACCTTTCTCACGATGTCAGGAAAAGCATCACATTCTCCAATAAAACAGAACACCAGCTCAGCCTAGAACTGCACCTGTGACACCAACAGCACCAAACAACAGCCCCTGTGACTCCAGCATTGCAGATCACCAGTGCTAAGGAAGCTGATTCTATGGCCCTGCTCTGGCAGGGGGGTTGGACTTGAAGAACTCTAGAGGTCCCTTCCAACCTCCAGCATCCTGTGATCCTGTGTTCCTTCCCTCCACACCCTGTGTGCTGCAGGATCACAGGAACAGTGAGAGGAGACTGGCCAGATTACAGCTTCTACCTAGCCTCTTAGTCTCACCACATCGCTGCACTGATTTTTCAGCCATGGACCTGCCGCTGTTGTTATGGCACCTGACTAACATGACAGAATTTGGAGGTTTGGAATTTTTTTTCCCCTTTTTTTAAATTTAAGCAGCTCATAAGGAGAACATGCCAGGGGTGGGGCTTGTGACTGTTTTGGTTTGTATTCTTTCTGTGAAACAGCCAAGGAGACAGCAGAATTTAAATGCAAGCAGAATTCCAAATAAACATTTATAGCCTATGTTTAGCCAGCAGTGCAAGGGAAAAGGGCCAGAGATGTAAAAACCCCAGAAAATCATAGAATGGTCCGGGCTGGAAGGGACCTCCAAAGGTCATAGTATCAGTCAGGGTTGGAAGGGACCACAAGGATCATCTAGTTCCAACCCCCCTGCCATGGGCAGGGACACCCCACACTAGATCAGGCTGGCCAGAGCCTCATCCAGCATCCAGTCCGACCTCCCCACAGTCAGCAGGGACATCTCCAACTAGATCAGGTTGCCCAGGGCCTCATCAATTCTCACTTTGAATATCTCCAGGGAAGGGACCTCAACCACCTGCCTGGGAAACATGTTCCAGTGTTCCACCACCCTCATAAGTAAAAAACTCGTTCCTAACATCCAATCTAAATCTGCCCTTCTCCAGCTTAAAACCATTGCCCCTCGTCCTGTCACTGCAGGCCTTTGCAAACAGGCTCTCTGCAGCCACCTTGTAGCCCCCTTCAGGCACTGGGAGGCTGCTATTAGGTCTCCCTGGAGCCTCCTCCTCTCCAGGCTGAACACTCCCATCTCCCTCAGCCTGTCCTCATAGCAGAGGTGCTCCTACCCCCTGATCCTCTGGACCTGTTCCATCAGGTCCATGTCCTTCCTAATGGCACAGCAGCCCAGTCCTAGACTTAAGAGCAAACACCACACAGAATTTCACCGCAGTGCAACACAGGTATTGGCTGCTTTGCTGTTCATACATCTTGGAGACAAGGGATTGACTGGGCAGGTTTGTAAAACAATTCTTTTCTTAAACACCTGCAGGAAACCTAGATAACATCTTTAAAAGAAGTATTTTGTGCTGACAAAGCACGCTGGCATGCAGCCTGTTGCAGGGAGCCAGCTGCAGACATCATGAGAGATGCAGCAAGCTCAGGTTTTCCCCTCTTTCACGGGTGACATTTGCAACCATTAACCATTCCCCTGTGCAGCAGTAAACAATGTGACTCACCTCTTTATCTTCTCCTCTTCCTCCCCGAGGGGCAGCTGTGCCTTGGTCATCTCATGGTCATCACCTTTGCTGTTGTGTTCTCATGCTTGAGGAGGCAAAGAAAAGCATCTCGCAGGTGGAAGCGGAGGGCGAGAGAGTTGTATTTAAACTCCTGAAGTGCCTTTTGCATTCTGAGACCGACCTCTAGGCCAGCCCTGTTCAACACTGAGGAGCAGTACACAATGCTTCTGTTGGGCCAGAGGCATGCAAGCTGTCAAAGCTACCATCCCATCATCTTTGGACCCAGTAATCTAGGACCCAGGCCAGAGAGAATTGAAAGTACTAAAGGCAGTCAGTGTAGAGTTTAATGCTAAAACCAGTGTGAAATGGGAGGAAATGTTTGATCTGATCCTGTTCTATGCTGCTGTGTTTTTCAAAAGGCAGTTTCCCAAGCAAAGCTTTGAGTGCTGTATCACTACAGTGGGAGGCAACCTGAGGCTAGGCACTGCCAGAATGGGCGAGTCTTTAAATGAACCATCCGTGACAGAATGCATTCATTGTAGATTGTAATAGAGCTGTGTCAGTAATGAATCAAAGCAGGATCCTGTGCTACTGGTTTATCTGAACAATCACAGCTGGGTGTTTCCAAATCACAGTAGTTGGATCAAAGTTCATGACTTCATCAAAATCTCTCCTGATTGTCAAGGAAACCTGTGACCAAGTTCAGCTTCAGCCTAGCATTCTTCACCCAACAGCTTACCTCACCTGGTGTTATTTGGGCTCATCAGACCTCAGCCGAAGCTGCTGGCTTTTCAGCCCATATCCTCCCTTCAGTTTAATGCCAGACCATACATACATGGATTCCATGAAATAGATAGAATTGATGATCATTTCATTGCTCTTTCCTTCCAGGCCACTTGAATTTTCTGATGTGGCTGCACTATCACTTGGGGCATCACAGCCACTGCTGCAGACATGCAGGAAACTGAGCAGGAATTTCTACCCCTCCTCAGTGACTGGATGGAACCCCTTTGCAGTGCTACTAAAAAAATACACAGAAAAATAAATACAGTTTCTAAACTTCATGATAAATGTCCAACTAAGTGCAGTAAACTATTTTCTACTAATGATTTAGTAGCCTCCCTTTGGTTAACTTCTCCGGAACTGCTGAGGACTGAGAAGAGTTGCTAGGAGCAGCTGCTGGCTAAAGCCTAGTAGGCTTCCCTAGTATTCATTAGTCAGACAAGTCAATGTTTGAAAGCAGAAGTGCTCCTTCTGCAAAGGCCATGATGAAAATCCTCGATTTGTTATTCCAAGAGGGTATCTGCTGATTTCTGGTAGGTGAACATGGGAACACTGAAGCTGTCTGAGAACTCGCACCAGTTGTGCTCTCCCTAACTTGTTGTACTTGGGACTCCTTGTACTTGGGACTCCAGACTGATGATGCAATTTACCATGTTGCAGAGCTGATTCAGGCACTGCAGCAGCTTCAGGAGAAGCAATAAAGGGAAAACCACCCCAGCACAGACCTTCCTGCCATGGAGGAGCATCAAAATGAAGTATGTTGATAAACAAAGAGTAATGGTGAGCAACTCAGTATCTAACACATTGAAAAAGGCATAGTGACAACATTCCAGGCTTTCTGCTCATCCTTTAGCAAGCAAGGTGTTACTCTTCTTCAGTGAGTTCACCATATTAGTCCATAGATCTTTGTTGTTGAGTCAGGAAGGTATTTCCTATTGGTTGGCAGTTAAAACGTCAGAGTGAAAGCTATGTGCTCATGGGTAATGACAAAGTTCCCAGCTGAAGCCAGAGATCAGGTCCATGATGTAACTGGTGTTGATCCTCCACCAAAGCTGACTCTGAAAATGGGAGGATCTCCATTGCTGCAAAGATTGGGGAAAGTGGACTGCCTGCTGCACAGTGTCCTTTGTGCACTGCAGCTCAGATGAGGCAAAGCTTGAGCGTGGGTGACACTTCCAAGAGCTTTTCAGTGGCCTCAAGAACTGAATCCATAGTCAGAAGGATTGTTCACTTGCTGCAGAGTGCAATCCATGCTAATTTTCATGGCATCACTTGCTTCAAAGGTGCTAAGGTGCCAAAATATTTGGAAAGGACACAGCTGGAAGAAGAGGCATCACAGGCATGAAATAGAACAAGAATCTCTTTTTATTCTGTACAAAGAACAACTGGATTTTTACACTTAAGCTTTGCTGTGCAATGTGTAAGTAAGTGTAACTGTTCATAACTAATTTTATCTGAACTGAATTTATCTGAGAAAGCCATTAAAAAAAAAAGGCATTTTTCATCTAACTTGGGAAGACTTTTATAAAGGGTGTCTATTTTTAAGACAAAGCAAGTTCCCTGTGTTGAGGAACAAGCGGTTCTGTCTCCTTGCATATTAATTTGCAATGATACAACAGTGTCATTTCCTTAAAGGAGGTAAAAGCAGAGCTAGAAACTGCCACTCTTTTCTTCTGGTGGGAACAATCACTTTAGAAAGAATATTCAGTGTGAGGTACAGAGACAGCAGACTTCCTGAAGAACATCTCCATTGGAGAAAAAGGGCTGTCAGAAGACCTCCCATCTCCACGTATCATAATGGATCATGGGGAAGAAGCTCTTTCAAAAGGGAGGTAGAAGTGTCCCTTGAAAACCAACAGGCACACAAACATGGAGCTAGCCTGGAGAACAGTAAATAGGAGTCAAATATGTCTAACCACCAGTCCTGCAGAGATGCCTGACCACCAGTTCTGTGGAGAAGCGGCAATCCTATGGCAGACAGCACTGGAAAGCAGACCGAGATCACCACTCTAGCTTCAAAGTCCCTTCACATAGAAATTCCCCCCAAAAAATCAAGACAGCAAAAAGATCTCAAGGGCTCTCCTTATCAAAAGCAGAGCACTTGTGCCACAGGAGCTCACTCCAACCCCAGCTTCCTAACACAGGAAACACTACCATAGTGTCTCCTTAAACCTGGACAACCATTTTAAGAAAGAATCAACTGTCACAGGAACTCCTGTGCTGTTGTGCAGAGGTGCAGTATCACTGGCTCTTAAGTAACCTTCAAGGACTTGTGCTTCAAATCTGATACAAACCTCAGATCATGTTCATCCTGATGAAAAAAAACCTGTTTGCTAAGGGCCTCCCATTTTTAAACTTGTCAAAGAAGAAGTGATACAGTTTTGTACTTTCACCACCTCCCCCCCCCAGATCCTTAGGCAAATTATTCAGCAGACTGGACATGAAAACAAAATTAAGGAAAAACTGAAGCTACTTCCATAAGGAGACCATTGTTTTCTCCTGGAGGTTTCTTCTAGAGGCAAAAATGTGACTGGTAAAAGAAAAAAAAAAAAGAGAAAGAGAAGCTTTCTGTGCACAACTAGAAATGCCCAAGACTCAGAGCTCCTCCCTGCTGTGTTTCTGGTGCACAGGGATTTTTCTTACAACATTTCAACTAAGCAGGCCCCTGGAAAAAGCGATGCTTCCTTCTCAGGTGCTTCATACAAACTTTTATAGCTAACAGACTAAATCTGTGAGCCTTTCAAGTTTAGCTTCTTTCAGCTGCTCCCCATAATGCTGTAGCTTGCTTAGTAAGCGTGGTGAACACCAGGAAAAGGCAGACAGGACTGAAAAAGGAGTTACACAGCTGTGAGCATTCAAAATGCCACTGCTGGCAAAACAATGTTGTCAGGGTGGGGGTTTGCCTTGGGTGGGGGTTTGCCATGTTATTACACCAGATTCATGTTTTATGCATCAACCTTTGACATTTTTAAATTATTTGGTTTCTCACTGACTTGAAAGAGGAGGGGGGGGGGGGGGGAAAATATCCTCAAGTGTCAGTGATTTTCTGCACTGAAATCTGCAACAAACAGGACATCAAAGAAGAAAAAGTTACGACACCGCCGAGGCTCCAGAGTGCATTCCATTTTCTGGGGCGGATTTGGCTTGGTGCAGGGCAGCTTGAATTCTGAAATGTGTTCTTGTTTCCATGGAGTAATTCTTGTAGTTTTGTCTGAAACAAGAGCAGATCCACTCTGATCAATAGGTATTTTAAGAACGTGCTCTAGTTATCTTTATGTTACTTTTCTAAGCAAAACAATTGTAAGGCAGCAAAAAAGCCTTTCTTCACCGGCTGCTTTGTTGCCTCCTCTAAAATACCAGACAGCGCAGCTCTTTGTACTTGAATGTGGCTCCACTGTCTGACAATTACCAGAAAAATACAGTTTCATAAGAAATTAAATCTGCTCCACTCAATCAAAATATTGGCTGCTGAGCTTCCCCCGGTTTGGGGGCCACTGGGTGACAAGCAAAGGCACAAACCCTGCTGCCATATAGCAATGAGATTCCAGACAAGCAGAGAATCTCAGAAGTTCTCCCAGAAGTCTTTTATTGCAGCACTGAAGAATTCCTTACATTACAGAGTCTTCAAGTGTCCTTAACAGCAGAAGTCCTGGAAGCCCTTAACAGACAAAGCATCTAAAAGTCCTGAGCATATCCCTAGCAGCATCCCTACACTGAAGCCCTGACCAGAAGTAGCTCTCAGTTGCACCCTGTTATAAGACAAGGGGCAATGGATGCAAACTACAGCACAGAAGGTTCCACCTCAACATGAGGAAAACTTCTTTACTGTAAGTGTCCCAGAGCACTGGAACAGGCTGCCCAGAGAGGTTGTGGAGTCTCTTTCTCTGGAGACTTTCAAGACCCACCTGGATGTGTTCCTGTGTGACCTGTGCTGGATTCTATGGCCCTGCTCTGGCAGGGGGGTGAACTCAAAGATCTCCAGAGGTCACTTCCAACCCTTAACAGCCTGTGATGCTGTATGTATTGTACACCGATGGGTAGCCTTGTGCTGAGGGTGGTGGAACACTGGAACAGGTTGCCCAGGGAGGTGGTTGAGGCCCCTTCCCTGGAGATATTCAAGGTGAGGCTCAAGGAGGCTCTGGGCAACCTGATCTAGTTGGGGATGTCCCTGCTGACTGCGAGGAGGTCAGACTGGATGACCTTTGGAGGTCCCTTCCAGCCCAGCCCATCCTATAATTCCATGATTCTCCTGTGGGATAGATATAGAATCTAGACACCAAAGAGGATTAGACCATGCTAATTTTCCTTCAGAAGATATTGGTCAGCTTTACACAGCACTTTAAAAGCATTTCACTGCAAATTCATATGGAGCACAGAAACATGGCATCTGTCACTATGGCAGCAGCAGTCTCTTTGTGAAAACAAGGGATTCCACATCCATCCTACACCAGCTCATCATTTTCTGTGTGCAGCACCCAAGAGGTTGACTGAGGAAAGGAGGTGACTGGGTTCTGCTGCATGCTGAGCTGACAGAGAGCTGTCCTTAAACACAGCAGATTTTGCCATGCAGGTATTGTACTTCTCATCAGGAGGCTGACAGCCTTGCTCGTAGCTTACAGTTACATAAATAGGAATGCATGACCAAGCCAAAACTGTTTATCATCTCATTCCACTCTTTCTCCCAGAGCTGCAACTTTCCAGCCAGCAGCACTCTGTGGATTTAGGTCAAGCAAATCAGGCGTCATGCACAAGCCAAGCTCTCCTCTGTGCTCCTGCCAATGGCAAACACAGCTCTGCAGTCCTGACCCCAGCAGGGACAAGGCATCCTCCCTCTGCTGGCTGCACAGGCCAGCAGCCTTTTCAGCTGAAAGCTTACCAGCCACCAGCATTATGATGAGGTGCAGCAGCTACTAGTGGACATGTAAGGACTGCACCTTTGGCTTTTTTACTGACTGATACCAGGGGGAGGTTTGTGGTGCTGGGGGTTGTTTTGTGCGAGTATCATTACTGCTTCCCTGAGTGCTTTCAGCAGAGCGAAGTCTGAGTATTAGCTTTTCATACACATACAATAAAATCTTAAGAGCTGCTGTCTGCTGGTGCTCTTTAAGGCAAACATCTTCCCTTGAGAAGCCCTGTGGCTGGGCCACATGGAGCCATCAGGAAAAGGGTGCCATGGCTGAGCAGGAAGAGAGAGAAGAAAAGTACCAGCTGGAACTGGAAGCTCAGAATCACTGATTTATAGATCTCTCCTTAAGAGAGATTTCAACAAAGGAAATGAGGACAGGAGGAGAGGCATGCTTTGAGGAATGTGAAACCAAGTGAAATATTTTCCATGGTGTTTTGCTAAAGCAGTCAGGGTCAGAAGCACAGGAACCTAAGAATCGCAATGTTTGAATTTTTGTGTTGACAGGCTTTTGGCAGAGTCTCTGGCAGGCTGATTCACCACCCTCTGCCTCGCATAGGGGACTGACTCGGACAAAAGCTCAACACAAACACTCCGACCCCTTCCAAGCTTGGGGCCAGGCCTCAGTTTTGTAGCTACTCACACCTGTGGCAGTGACTGGCATGACTCTGCACTTGGAAAGATGCGGACATCTGCACTTAATCATTATCTAACCTGCTGCAGGATGCCTGAAGAGGGCAGGGGCTGTTGGGTTTGGATTCCCTCCCCTCAAGAAATTTTGGCTCATTGGAGAAGTAAAGCCTGAGAGAGAGGCAAAAATGGTATTTTGATAAACAGCACTGCCAGCCATCAGTGTGAGTAATGCTAGCCAAAGCACAAGAGCTTGGACTTCATTGACTACATCTGTTATGAATATGTAAACAGACTATAAAGATTATTGCATTTTGCTACACATGGATTATTTCTCATGGAAGCCTTTGACATTCCTATTAACATCTTGTTTTTCCTCTTAGCAGAATGGATGTGTCAGTCACAGACTGAATAAAGTCTAGTAAAGTCCCAACAGAAACCAAGGCCTCTGTGCTTACACCAAACAAAATGCAATGAGTTTCCATGGTATTAATGAAATGGTTCTGCTTCCTGCTATCCAGTGAGACGCCAGACTGACCCAGCAGACATCAGCACAGAGCTTTTCACTCACTTACTTTGCTCTTTCCAGCAGTTTTATTGCTTCTTCTCTTCTCTCCTGGTCTAGATACAGTATTGCCAGCTCCAGCATGGCATTTGGAATTAGATAATGATCATATTTTATCTTCTTCTCACTGCATTGGAAAAGAAATAGCCTCAAGACCTTGAAACGACGTTTCCCTCATGTAACAGCTCCAAACACAAATGAACAGGAGATTAGTGAAGCTCAGAAAGAGTCATCAATCTATTACAACACTTCTCTACCCAAAGCCACCTTCCGGCTTGTAAACATGCATCGTGCACAACCCTCCTGCACGTCCTACTGTTTCTCAGGATTACAAAACATTGCCTTTGTTATCAAGGAAGAATTAGGAAAGATGAAATATTATGAGCTCTATACATGTGATCTGACAAAAAGAGATGCCATGAGGTACAAAAGTTCCAACTGTAATCATCTCTATCTGCAGACTGCATTTGCGTTTTGGGTACAGCTTCCTCACCATTAGTAAGAGGAACAGGGCACAAAAAGGGAAGTGGTAGCTCAAACATTTTATGCACCTACAGTTCCTTAAAAGGAGAAAATATATCAGCAAAAAGTTCACCTTCTTCCATACATGGCTAAAATTTCAATTCCTTGAAACCAAAGCAACTGAGATAAATACTACAGCCATTGTAGTGCTCTCCCTTCTATTCCTATCACGGTGCACCTCTCTTTGCTTGAAATGAACAGCTACTGAGAAATTCAAGAGCTCTCCTGTATGCCAGGCATCAAAACTTACTTTAAACAGATGTAATTAAAATGGTCTTCTGCTTCTGAGATCTTGCCCAAATGCTTGAGGCACAAGCCCTTCAACAGCTTTATCACGCACTGGTCATCTGCTAGCAATTCCGTAGCTGCAAGGTAAAGTAAATGGCATATTTCAGAAAACTCCAGAGCAGCAGAGACTTTCCTACCTGCAGATAAACTTCTACATAGGTAGGTGTGAGCACAATGGGTTTCTTGGAGCACAGGACAGAAGGAACTAACTGATCCATTTTTAGTTCATTTAACGCAGACAAACACACACCAAGTTTTTCATCGAGGGATCAAACTTGCTCTACAAATTGCTGGGCTGCTCTTTCCTTCCCTACAAACCCTGAAAGGCTATTCCACAATCTTCTTGTTCTGACTCCTAAAAACTAATTCAAGGTATCCACTTTGGAAACACTGACTCACCTGACCTCTTCCTATGCATGAGTTTCAGAAGCTCTCCATCTTTGTTTGCCTAAATAAAAATATTCCAGGCTTTGGTCCCTGTACCTCACATCCCTTCGTCTTCTGATTAATAGCTGCTTCCCTTTGGAGTGTGCAGATGGAGGTCTTGATCCTGTAACTGGAGTCACTCCTATTGCTAAGCCCCACAGAGACCCCTACATAGATATGTCACCAAAGCAAAGCCCAGGGAAAATGCCCAAAACTATGGAGCAAACTAAACTGGAAGGAAAAAGGAAGAGGGCAAAAGTTGTCACACTAAGTATGTACAGAGTGAGATGATTCAGGGCCACAGAAGAGTTACTTCATAAGCATTAAAAAAGCAAACCAAACAAAACAGATCAATTGTCTCTTCTGGACATCTGGCCCAAGAACATGCTCACTTGTCTCTACCTACAACTTGCCCTACAAACTGTCCTATCCTAAATGCAAAACTGATCTGCATAGGTTGTATTTATAAATGTTACTTCCTCTAGCAGGCTTCCTTTTACCATCTCCTACCACAGAATCATAGAATGGTTTGGGTTGGAAGGGACCTCCAAAGGTCATCTAGCAGATACCATAAAAAATAATGTTAATACAAAAAATCTCAGTCAAACTATTTACAGTTCTGCTTTTAAAGGTTCAGGTACTCAGTTAGGGAATTCTATACACAAAATAGCCTACAATTAGCAGTTTAAAGCAATCTGGAGCAAATAGAAATGTAATACAATTATTAAAGACCTGGAAGGAAAGGAGGCTGCAATTTTAGAGGGTAGGAGGGCTCTCCAGAGGGACCTTGACAGGCTGGACAGATGGGCAGAGTCCAACAGGATGGCATTTAACAAGTCCAAGTGCTGGGTGCTGCACTGTGGTCACAACAACCCCATGCAGAGCTACAGGCTGGGGAAAGAGTGGCTGGAGAGCAGCCAGGAAGAAAGGGACCTGGGGGTACTGGTTGACAGCAGCTGAACATGAGCCAGCAGTGTGCCCAGGTGGTCAAGAAGGTCAATGGCATCCTGGCCTGCATCAGAAATAGTGTAGCCAGCAGGAGCAGGGAAGTCATTGTGCCACTGTACTCAGCACTGGTTAGGCCACACCTTGAGTCCTGTGTCCAGTTCTGGGGCCCTCGGTATAAGAAAGATGTTGAGATGCTGGAAGGTGTCCAGAGAAGGGCAACAAGGCTGGGGAGAGGTCTCGAGCACAAGCCCTGTGAGGAGAGGCTGAGAGAGCTGGGGTTGTTTAGCCTGCAGAAGAGGAGGCTCAGGGGAGACCTTATTGCTCTCTACAACTACCTGAAGGGAGGTTGTAGCCAGGTGGGGGTTGGTCTCTTCTCCTGGGCAACCAGCACCAGAACAAGCAGACAGAGTCTCAAGCTGCACCAGGGGAAGTTTAGGTTGGAGGTGAGGAGAAAGTTCTTCACAGAAAGAGAGATTGCCCATTGGAATGTGCTGCCCAGGGAGGTGGTAGAGTCACTGTCCCTGGAGGTGATCAAGAAGGGACTGGATGTGACACTTGAAGCCATGGTTTAGTTAGTCATGAGGTGTGGGGTGATAGGTTGGACGTGATGATCTCTGAGGTCTTTTCCAACCTTACCGATTCTATGATTCTATGATCTACTCCAACTCTCTCTGCAGTTGGCAGGGGCATCCTCAACTAGATCAGGTTGCCCAGAGCCCTGTCCAGCCTCACCTTGAATATCTCCAGGGATGGGGCCCCAAACGCCTCCCAAGGCAACCTGTTCCAGCATTCTGCTACCCTCACATCCCTTCTTCCTCACATCCAATCTAAATCTGCCCTTGTCTAATCTGAAGCCATTGTCCTTTGTCCTGTCACTGCAGGCCTTTGCAAACAGCCTCTCTGCAACCTCCCTGTAGTCCCCTTCAGGTACTGGCAAGCTGCTATTACGTTTCCCCAGAACCTTCTCTTCTCCAGGCTGAACACCTCCTGTTCCCTCAGCCTGTCCTCATAGCCCCCTGATCATTTCTTCATGACCCTCTTCTAGACCCTCTCCGTCAGGTCCATGTCCTTCTGATACTGCGGGCTCCAGAACTGGACACAGTGCTCCAGGTGTGGTCTCAATGTGGCAGAATCACCTCTTTTAACCTGCTGCCCACGCTGCTTTGGATGCAGCCCAGGCTGCCATTGGCCTTCTGGGCTCCAAGTGCACATTGCTGGCTCACATCCAGCTTCTCACCCACCAGAAGCCCCAAGTCCTTTTCTGCAGGGCTGACCTCATCCCCCAGCCTGTATTGACAGTGAGGATTCTTCTGGCCCAGAACTGTATCACTGATTACCTGAACTTTTTGCCAATGCTTCTTCTGCTTCATTTAAAGTCTCTAACATGCCTTCTGTTAACTTGGGACATTTTCCAATTACAGCATAGCCATTCCAGATATACATCATTTCCTAGGATCAGGGAGAAATGATAGCATCATTAACTGCAGCACCAGGTAAATGCAGTTATCAAAAGCTTTTGTTTATCTCAGCATGATGAAAAAGTTACAGATCCCTTAAACAAACAGTCAGTCTGTCAAAACATATTTTCATTGCAATTGAAATCTTGTCACATTGGTTTTCAGAACAAATTAGCCCTGGAAGACAACTAAAGAGCCAGTTACACAATGCAAGGATTGCTTTAGCAGAATACAAACACAGTCTCACTCATAGATGAAGGCAAATACCAACAAAATAGGCAGACTTAAAACATTCATGTCATATGGCTAAGTGTCAATGGGTTAAGGTACTTGGCTTTCTGTTGTGTCCTACCCAGAGCAGTAATCACAGAATCACAGAGTGTTAGGGGCTGGAAGGGACCTTGAAAGCTCATCCAGACCAACCCCCCTGCCAGAGCAGCATCACTTAGAGCAGATCACACAGGAACACATCCAGGCAGGCTTTGAATATCTCCAGAGAGGGAGACCACATCCCCCCGGGCAGCCTGTTCCAGTCTTCTGTCACCCTCACAGGGAAAAAGTTTTCCTCCTGTTTCCATGGAACTTCCTATGTCTCAGCTTCTACCACTGCCCCTTGTGCTGTCATTGGGCATCACCCAGCAAAGCTTGGCTCCATCCTCTCAGCACTTGCCCTTTCCATATTTATAAACATGAAGTCAAATAATAATAGTAACTGACTGTAATAATAACTGACTGACATGCATTGCTTCCACAGAAAAACAAAACAAACCACCCAAATCTCAGGACAGCAAAGCAAAATAAAACCCAACCTTTAAGCCAGGCTTCAAAACAACCAAGAGTATTTTAAAGCTGAACTGTAAATCCCTCGAATTCTTCAAGCCTGACATTCCCACAGAAAGTAACTTTTCTTATTCGACTGTTCTTAAATTTTACTAAAAACTACTGCTTTAATTCCAGCTGAAGTGCTCTCTTCAGAGTTTAGCTCCAGATCAAATGTGCCCTATACCACTAGCAATCATAAAGATGGAAATATTACATATACACTTACAATTGGTCCTCATGACAAGTTATTTATTCTGTTTGATTATGCATATGACCTAGTCTGTATTTGATGATTTAAAGCTTTTTGATAGAAATTCTGTGCAGGATAAGTGAGTTTCGGAACCACAGCAGAAAAAGGTGTCAGCCTAGCAGAGCTGGAACGGCATGCTCACCCCAGCACTGCTGCTTTCACCATCTGGAAAATAAGTACTGAACTTACTGTATCCTGGGCAGATTTGCTAAATGGTTTTGAAACAGAATCACAGAATTTTTAGGGTTGGAAGGGACCTCAAGGATCATCCAGTTCCAACACCCCTGCCATGGGCAGGGACACCTCACACTACAGCAGGTTGCTCACAGCCACATCCAGCCTGGCCTTCAAAATCTCCAGGGATGAGGCTTCCACCACCTCCCTGAGCAACCTGTTCCAGTGTCTCACCACCTCATGGGGAAGCACTCCTTCAGAACATCTATTCTAAATCTCCCCTCCTCTACCTTGTATCCATTGCCCCCAGTCCTATCCCTACCTGACACCTTAAAAAGTCCCTCCTCAGCTTTCTTGTAGGCCCTCTTCAGATACTGGAAGGCCACAATAGGATCTCCTCAGAGCCTTCTCCTCTCTAGACTGAATAACCCCAACTCCCTCAGTCTGTCTCCATAGCAGAAGAGCTCCAGCCCTCTGATCATCCTCGTGGCCCTTCTCTGGACACCTTCCAGCACCTCCAAATCCTTCTTGTAATAGGGGCTGCAGAACTGGACACAGTGCTCCAGGTGGGGTCTCACGAGAGCGGCGTAGATGGAAACAGAAGGATTCAGGATTCACACGACATTTACTCTAGGCAGTATCTCCGAGATATGACTCGCCTGAGGACACGCTTCCCTCAGCAAGGACATTCCCAGCGCAAAGAAAATCCTAGCGGTGGGATTCTGCCCCCTGCGCTACAGCCTCGGACGGCTGTTAACTGCTCAGCTGCGCCACCTGCTGTCTTCGACACGCAACTGCAACGGCACCAGGGGACGCGGCGCCCAGCCCCGCCACGGAGTGCGCCGGGTGCAGACTCCCCCTCTGCTAAACCCCAGCCCAGTGCCACGCGAGTACGATTCCTCTCTACAATCTCTGAAACCTGCAGCAACCAACAACGTAACCTGAGTATTGGCCTCATTTCAGATTGAAGACTTAGGGGAAAGTGACCCCCAGTGAAGAAGAGTGTGTCCAGCAGATCAAGGGAGGTTTTCCTCCCCATCTGCTCTGCCCTAGTGAGGCCACATCTGTAATATTGCATCCAGTTCTGGATGAAGGGACTGGAGCACTGACTTATGAGGAGCGGCTGAGAGACCTGGGGGTGTTTAGTCTGGAGAGGAGAAGACTAAGAGGGGATTTAACAAATGTCTATAAATATCTGAGGGCTGGGGGTCAGGAAGAAAGGGACAGGGACAGAAACAGCCTCCACTCACTTGCGACCTGTGATTAGACAAGGGACAATGGATGAGAACTACAGCACAGAAAGTTCCACTTCAACATGAGGAAGAACTTAATTGTGAGGGTCACAGAGCACTGGAACAGGCTCCCCAGATAGATTATGGAGTCTCCTTCTCTGGAGACTCTCAAGCCCTGTCTGGATGTGTTGCTGTGTGACCTGTGCTAGATTCTATGGTCCTGCTCTGGCAGCAGGGTTGGACTGGAAGATCTTCAGAGGTCCCTTCCAACCCCTGACATCCTGTGATCCTGCAAAGACCCAGGCTGTGCTGTAACAACTGCATTTCTTCAGGAAGCACAATGTCACATGCCCAGCTGCTGGGCTGTGAAATTACTACTCTGGTGTCTCCAACTGGCTCTCCTTCTTCAGGCATTTTCTTGAAGAGCATCTATGATTATCATGTTTCTATAAACACAATAGCTCAAAGCATTGCAAATGTTGACACCACTGCACTTGGCAGACCTTTAGACTCCAAGTTCTTTTATACTCCTCTACATGTTCTTTGCAGACAGATTGCTCTAAGTGCACCATAAGCAAGGCAAGAGGTGTTTTATGCAGCTGTTCTCATCTGGCCATAGCAAACTGGCCAGCATGACAGGGGGGAAATAAATACATACATACATACAAACAAATTAATCAATAGTATGCAATAGTTTTCTGGAGCAACTAAAGGAATTTTTTCATCCCAATACTCATGAGAGCTCTGGAGAGCACTGCATTGCAAACATTCAGTGGCACCATAAGCAGAATCTTACACAAAGTCCCCACCTCTTGCATTGTTTCCTTTGCATTTCTGCCCCCATCCCCCCAACAATTTGTACCTTAAAGTCCTCTTAGTAGCCTCAATAAATGACACAGGATCACAGGATATTAGGGGTTGAAAAGGACCTCTGCATATCTTCCAGCCCAACCCCCCTGCCAGAGCAGGACCATACAACCTAGTGCAGGTCACAGAGCAACACTTCCACAACACTTCCAGACAGTCTTGAAAGTCCCCAGAGAAGGAATTTCCACCACCTCTCTGGGGAGCCTGTTCCAGTGCTCTGGGACCCTTACAGTACAGAAGTTCTTCCTCATGTTGAGGTGGAACTTCCTGTGCAATAGTTTACATCCATTGCCCCTTCGTCCTATCCCAGGGCACAAGGCTGTCCCTGTCCCTTCCTTCCTGACCCCCAGCCCTGATACTTATAGACATTGATTAGATTCCACCTCAGTCTTCTCTCCAGACTAAATAGCCCCAGGTGTCTCAGCCTTTCCTCCTAAGGCAGTGCTCCAGTCCATTCATCATCCTTGTAGCCCTCCGTTGGACTCTCAAGTAGATACGTGACAGAAAATACCTAGGGCAAATTTCCTCAAAGCAGAATCCAAAGCAAGCTGTTAGGAGCATGCTGGCCTGGAGCTGGAATGATGAGCTACACAGGATCACACTGATGTGTCACAACCAGCTGGCTTAGCTCCTGTGGCTGGTGCATGCCCCCCATTTTACAGCATTCCTCACATTCATTTGGCTTTGCCTTGGGAACATTCCAGTCTCCTGCAGAGGTTTTACCTTAGGAACATGGAAAGATGCTATTCTAATTCTCTTGATTTTATTTCCATACATTAAAAACATGGTAATAAGGAGGAGGGGGTGGATCTTTCTAACTCACCAGAGGTGGAACGGGCAAAGGAATGGGGTTTGCAGAAAGATACCGTCGTGCTTTCCGAATTGCAAACTTTTCTGTAGGGAGAGACTTCCCTGCAATTTTCAGTTTCAAACTGGGAACAGTCCTGAAAGTTTAAAGGAAAATGTAAGGGATTTTTCCTCTGTAAACCTCTGGGGGAAAAGAGAAAAGCCACACACATTCAAACTTTAAAGAAAAAAACAAAACCAAAACAAAACCCAACCAACCCACACCAGAGAGAATTTAAACTGCAACACACTGCTGCTACCTCTGGGGAAGCTGAGCAATGCATATTCACAACATCTGTCTTTATTCAGGGCACACATATCTCTAGGCTTCCTCTTCAATCAAGCAGGAGGAAGAGGGACTCTTCCCCACTCAAAGAATGAATTAGATGATGCCCCTGACTTAAAAAGGGCACATCTCTCTTCACAGACTAAGAAAGGTTTTGTCAGTGTTCCTCCCATCCTTTCAAAGATCAAAGCTATTCCATTCGTAATGGATCCCAAATCCAGTGAGATCTGCTTGTAATGATTATGTAAGAGACAGAAAACCCAAAAAGTATCAATATGTTGTAACCACATTAAAAAAATTATATATATTTCCATTTTATAGAAAGATTGTGAAAATCAGTAACCACTTTTCTTTGCCCCATCCAAGGTCTAGGCTTTTTTGAGCTTGAACAGTCCAGCTGGGTTATCTCATGGTGTTAATAATGCATGCATTCACTTGTACATACAACTATTTCATATCTTCTAGCACAATCCATTGAAGACTTTCATCTCTTACATACCATTTTCATTAAAGGAAATAACTGAAAAAGAGTGTGAACATTACATGCAACAGCAGCAGCCACTGCATGGCTGACAGACCTAATGGTGCTGCCTGTGAAGTATTTCCAGCCCAGGAGAAATCTGCTGTCTGAACCCAGGATCTACTTCAGTGTAAGAGACTGTTCCATTCTGCATTTTCTCACAATCCCATGCTATTGTTGCTCAGATCTTCCAAACTGCACAATGAATATTTTGCCTTTCTTCCCCCAGCACTGTGACAGGAAACTGTAAACTGGGAGCTTACCTAAATAATTCAACTTCACTGTCGCCAAAAGGACTGCAGTCTTCTGGTCCAAACATACTGAGATAAGCAGCTTTCATGTAAATGTAAGTAGCCTGCAAGTGCAATAAAGAACATCTATACAGAAAAAACGCATTTACAGCATCCCTAGTGTTGGGATAAAGCACAAAAACAGCAAAGAGGAAGAAGCTGATGCTTTTGATCACAAACAGCAGTAACCTTAGGAAATTCTGAGCACGAGGTGCATATTTCGGAGAGTGAAGTACACACATTATTATCAGGTGTGTCTTCAGAGGATCAAAGGATGTTAGGGGTTGGAAGGGACCTATGGAGATCATAAAATCCAAACCCCCTGCCAGAGCAGGACCACAGAATCTAGTGCAGGTTCCACAGGAATGCATCCAGATGGGTATGGAAAAGTCTCCTGAGGAGGATACTCCACAGCCTCTCCGGGCAGCCTGCTCCAGTGCTCTGAGGCCTTCAAATTAAAGAAATTCCTCCTTACATTGAGGTGGAACCTCCTGCACTGTAGTTTGTATCCACTGGTTTACATTGCATCATCTTAGAATTTATGTGCAAATTCCCAGAACAAATGTTATGTTTGTGTAAAGTTAACTTTTATTAGTGTCAGGAATACATGCTGGAAAACATACAAAAAGGTGATGCTCAGAGGAAAAAAAAGAAATAAATTATTCTACAGTCTCTCTGTGAAATCACAACTTGGTGGCATGTCTGAAAGGAAGCTGGTGAGGGACTTTTTGAGGTGTCATAGTGACAGGACTAGGGGGAATGGAAAAAAACTAGAAATGGGTAGATTCAGATTGGATGTTAGGAAGAAGTTCTTCTCCATGAGTGTGGTGAGACACTGGCACAGGTTGCCCAGGGAGGTGGTGGAAGCCTCATCCCTGGAGGTTTTGAAGGCCAGGCTGGATGTGGCTGTGAGCAACCTGCTGTAGTGTGAGGTGTCCCTGCCCATGGCAGGGGGGTTGGAACTGGATGATCCTTGAGGTCCCTTCCAACCCTAACAATTCTAGGATTCTAACTTTTAGGCTCTAGGGGGTTTTGAAGTGTTTAGTTATTTCAGTTTATGAAAAGTACTGATTCCATGGAGATTCCTGAGCAACTAAGGAAAGCAAAGCAGCAGACAACCTTACAACTTTTCCAATAGCAGAGAAAAGCAGTTGGTGAGCTCTCAAGTGCTGCCTTGAGGAGTCTGTAGTAACCCTAAGTTCCAGGACTTTTCTGGAATATTTTAAGCTGTGATTTATTCACACTGCAACCAGCAGTGCATACACATAACCACCTTTCCTTTAGCTCATGTAGTTACTAGCGTGCTACTTCTACGTATTTGTGTGTCTGCAATTGACAGTGTTCTCCAAGAGCCACAGCAGGCCAGTTTTGTCATACAACCCTTGTCTTCAAAGCTACACAAAATTATCAGCCCACTCTGACTGAAAGTTCAGAAACACTTACAGGGTGTTCTGCCCTTCTGTTCTGCTTAACTCACCTTTGACCAAGTGTTTTCTTTGCTTAGCAGGTCTGCATAGAAGAAAGCCATCTTCCACTGACGCTTGTAGGTGAAGCACCACATCAGCTCCCAGTAACACATGTGGTGAAACTGCTTCCAGTACTGCTGAGCCTCACAACATTCTTCATACCTATTAACTGCCTGAACACAGAGATTTCCAAACACTGCCTTAGGAAATGCACAAACACCAGTGTTGTAACAGATCTGCCAGCATGGTTCCTGCAAACTATTAATAGCCCAATCAACATCTGTTGGCTTCATATTTATACTCATGTTCTTGGCTCTACAGTCATCCTGGTGCTAGCAAGTTCACCCATGCTACAGAGCTTCCCCCTTCCTGGAAGTTACATTAAGTTGTAAGCATGGGAAGAATGAATTTTTGTGTCTAGTGAAATTAGAAAACTGAAGTCAGAAGACAGATGCTGAGCTGACATTTATTGTTGCAGCTCCAAAGAAGCCCTTTCAAGGGAGCTACTGCATTGCACACCAGCTGATACTCTGTGTCAGCATATTCTGGACCTCCCTACTTCTTTCAAGTCATGTATGACTCCACTCAGACCCATGGCAAATGATTATGACTGGATGTTATCAAAGGCACAACTTGCCACAGGACAGGAAAGACAATGACAAAATGGTCATTAATACTGGTGGAATAGATTAGCACCAGAAATTAGGAAGGGCAGCAAAACTAACTGGTCAAACAAGTTGGTCAAAAGAGGTTTCACAACTCCTACTTGCAATTCATAAACTATAAATTACATGCAGACCAAAACAACACCAAGCATCAGCCAAAAGTGAAACATTATTCCTGTAGGAGTTTTTTCTGAAGCTTTTGAAACTTCCTTTCCCCAGAGCAAAAGGATTACTTACCTCATCAATATTACCCTTTAGTGTCTCTATCCTGCCTGCAAAAAACAGGAATATGGCTCCCTGTAATAAATAATAATAAAAATGCAAGTATTCCATAACAGTTCTCAAGCTGACCATACAGTCTAGATCTTTGTTATTTGGCAACAAAACATGAAACAATCATGGAATTGTCAGGGTTGGAAGGGACCTCAAGGATCATCTAGTTCCAACCCCCCTGCCATGGGCAGGGACACTTCACACTAGATCAGGTTGCTCAGAGCCACATCCAGCCTGGTCTTAAAAAACTCCAGGGATGAGGCTTCTACCACCTCCCTGGGCAACCTGTGCCAGTGTCTCACCATCCTCATGGGGAAGAACTTCTTCCTAATGTCCAATCTGAATCTACCCATTTCTAGTTTTCATTATTTATTTTAATTTTACTTATTTATTTTAGTATTTATTCCATCAAATTAAATTATGATTCATTTTACCTTTGGATAGCGAGCCAAGTAAGGCTTAAGTAGTTTTTCTGCCTCTTCAACATCTCCTTTCCCTGTCCCTAGAATGCATAAAAACACAAGTCATAGGAACAGTAAGAAAAGGAAAAAAACAACCTAACACAGCACAGGAATGCAAGGTACTGATCAGCCATCCTCATCTGGCCACTGTGTCACTTCCCCTCTCTGCTAAGGAAGGTTTAAATACAGTTTGGTGATGCACCGTGCCAGCCATCAGCACGACCGCAACAGCACTGCACTTGTGTGCAAACCTGCATGGGCTTGCAAAATGCTTCAGCTGGAGAGAAGAGGGAAGTGTCTCAGTGGCAGGTTATCACCTCCCAAAATGTCAGAGACAACACATAACATGGAAACTTTCAGCCATTATTTTAACCTCCCAAATAATACACCTGACTATTTGTTGCAGTTTGAGCTAGTCCCTAGCTTAAACACTAACTGTAAATGGGAAATTTCCAGATACTTTTGAGTAGAAGATAAATTATGTAGGGATTGGACACAGAATGATACTAATAGATAGGTTAATATAATTCCACTGGAGTACTGGAAACATTATATCTTGCATCACAGTTTGTTCCTTCTCTTGGATGCTTGCTTTCACTGTTTTGCTTTGCGTTCCAGGCTCTGCTATTCTCCCTCTGACCTTGGGCTTGTCTATTTTGGATGCTCTAAGGTACAGCAGAGGTGGAGAGAGAGTATGTGTAGTTGTATAGCCTTCTGGAGGCCCTTTTGTCCCTAGGAAGGGATAGAAGAGCTGACTTGGGGTGCAGGGTGGGGGGCCTGTGATGTTGTTACGCTGTGTATATATATGCAAATACACTTTGTACGTGGCTATTACCTTTTATACTTCTACATGTGTATCCCTTTGTAAGTACAATTCTTTATTTACTTCCAAATTCTGACTGTGGTGGATTTGCTCTTTGGGGCAGATTCTAAAACAGTTACTGGGGGAATCCAATCCAACCCATAACACTACTGAAGCCAGATTCAGTTCTCAGAGCTTCCTTTGCTATGCCCCATTGTCTCCTTTCTTACATGTTGAGCCTCCACCCTGAAGAAGATGACGCTCTCAACTGTGATCACTACTGTAAAATTACCCACATGTTGAGCCTCCACCTTTAAGATTAAACACTCTCTTCAGCTGTGATCACTACTGTAAAACTACCCACAAATGAGTCATATTTAACCTGGTCACAAACAAGTAATTCACCAACAAATAAGTGATGGAAGCATCTTTTTTTTCCCCTCTGGGTCCCACAAGAACTAATCAAATCCAAGAGTTATTATAAACAATCTTACCTAACACAAAGGTCATGAAAGTATGATAGCAAAGCAACAGCATGGTACACAGCACCGACCTAAAGCTGTATGATGATGCTCCCTCTTGAAGCTGCAGCAGACCACGCTCCTGTGCAAACAGAGATGAGGAGGACAAAGAAATGGGAAATAACCAAAGCTATACTTCACTCATTTGTTAAGTTCTGCAGTGGCATCTACAGACTGCTACAGATTCCTGGAAGCACTGACACACTCTGCTCACAGAACCACCAGAGATAAAAATAGATAAATGAAGTTATCCTGCAATAATTCATGGAGCTGCTGCTTAGCCTGGAACACATCCGATGACGTAACAGCAACTTAGGAGGTTATTGCGTGGTGAACGTTAACAGAACGTGAGACAACTTATCACCATCATCCAAGTGCTGCTAAACAGCATTCCAATGACAAAAATCAGGGAGTTTTGAAATGCCAGGCAAATAACCTATGGGCACTGTGCAGCGGATCTGTGTTCAGTAGTCACTGCACAAGCAAGGTAAAGAGAGGAAGAAAAGCAATTAAATCTGCAACTAGCTAGGGAAAGGATGACAGAGCAAAAGGACAGGGCTAACAACAAAGGAGCTTTGCAATGATGCTGGTCTACTACCATCAGTGGAAAAATATGATGAAAAGAATACATCTGTTTGGGTAACAATCATGTCTAAGGCTGCATTCACATGCAGCAGCAGCATGATGGATAACCAACCCTAGGGATTCAAACTCCTGAGGCTGTAGCCCACTCCTGCACTAGATTTATGATATCAAGAATATAAATATACAAATGTATTAAAAATGAGATCTGCCTCCTAGTAAATATATACAGTAAGGTGTCCATTGTGTGCTGGGGAGAATTCTGTTTAAAAGTTACACCGTGACTGCAATGGAAAGTTACTGGAACGTGATCTGTGCGACCCTAAGGACATCCCTTCCAATCAGCTACCCTATAAAGAAGGACCCTGGGGGATGTCTATGAGAATCAGTGCAGAAAGTATCAGAGACAGCACTCAGAGCATGACTTCCACACAGATTCTCATCTTTTCTGTGTCCTTACTGATATAGATGTGTTATGCTACCTCACCTTTACCACTTGCTGTGCAAACCCTGACACCTGTAATTATAGAATTGTCAGGGGTGGAAGGGACCTCAAGGATCACCCAGTTCCAACCCCCCCTGCCCTGGGCAGGGACAATTCACACTACAGCAGGTTGCTCACAGCCACATCCAGCCTGGCCTTAAAAACCTCCAGGGATGAGGCTTCCACCACCTCCCTGGGCAACCTGTGCCAGTGTTTCACCACCCTCATGGGGAAGCAACTTCTTCTTAACATCCAATCTGAATCTACCCATTTCTATTTTTTTCCATCCCCCCAGTCCTGTCACTACCTGACACCCTAAAAAGTCCCTCCCCAGCTTTCTTGTAGGCTCCCTTAAGATACTGGAAAGCCACAATTAGGTCTCCTCAGAGCCTTTTCTTCTTATTTTCACCACAGCTCTATTTTTTCACTTAACTAGCGTGGTTAAGTGTTTTCACATGAACACACTTATTTTATGCTTTAAAAAAAAACCCAATAATCTTCATTTATTGCATTAAGTACTGTTACAAGAGAAGGTACCATTAGCACACATATTTGCAGGTCAATTAATATAACATCTAGTCTGGACAGAATAATGAAAATACTCACTTGCATGGCACTTCAGAGGAAATTAAGAGAGAGTAAAATCATTACTGAAAATTAATGACTTGTTGGAAACAGAGCATTAGTCAAAACAAAGCCAACTTCATTCTCTGCTGAGAGCCAGTTTCACTGATATAGGCTGTGGCAGTACCTCCAAAACTCCTCCTCTCCACCCCCTGTGCAAAGATGGGATAGAGGGAAATGACCTGGAGGAGGGCACAGAGGGTACTGTCAGCAAGTTTGCTGATGACACCAAGCTGGAGGAGTAGCTGACACAGGAGGGTTGTGCTGCCAGACTTGAACAGGCTGAGAGTTGGACAGGGAGAAATTCAAGGAAGTTCAACAAGGGCAAGTGTGGAGTCTTGCACCTGAGACAGAGCAACCCCATGGGGCAGGATAGGTTGGGGACTGACCTCTTGGAAAGCAGGGAAGGCGAAAAGGACCTGGGGGTCCTAGTGGATGGGAGGCTGACCATGAGCCAGCAGTGTGCTCTGTGGCCAAGGTGGCCAAGGGCATCCTGGGTTGTATTAGAAGGGCTGTGGTCAGTAGGTTGGCAGAGGTTCTCTTCCCTCTCTACTCTGCCCTGGTGAGGCCACATCTGGAATATGTGTCCAATTCTGGGCCCCTCAGTTTAAGAAGGACCTCAGGGAAAAGATTTGAGAGAGTCCAGTGCCGAGCCATGAAAATTATTAACGGAGTGGAACATCTTCCTTATGAGCAGAGACTGAGGGAGCTGAGGACTCCTTAGCTTGGAGAGGAGGAGACTAAGGGCTGACCTCATTCATGTTTATAAGTATGTAAAGGGTGAGAGCCCCCTCAAGCCCCCCTGTCCCAAGAGAGAGAAAAGAGTTGAGAGAAAGCAGTGGGTTACTTATCCCAAGGTCAGCCAGAAGCACGTTATCTCCCCAGCAAAGCAGTAACAACCAAGATCAGAAGAGAAAAGGAATGTGAAATGTGAAGAATTGTTATGATACAGCTTCACTTATCCCAGACATTTATCCAACAAATTTGTTTAGAATAATATTTTGTTTTCCTTTTTACACCCAATAGTGAATTATTTATATTCTTCTACTTTTCTGCTCAAAATCTACAGCTAAATTTTAAAGGCATAGCCTATAACCACCACACTGGGTGATGGCCAATGACAGCACAAGGGGCAATGGTGGAAGCTGAGGCATAGGAAGTTCCATGGAAACAGGACGAAGAATTTTAGTGTGAGGGTGACAGAACACTGGAACAGGCTGCCTAGGTGGGGTGTGGAGTCTCCCTCTCTGAAGATATTCAAGACCTGCCTGGATGTGGTCCTGTGTGATCTGATTTAGGTGATCCTGCTTTGGCAGGGGCGTTGGACTGGATGATCTCTTGAGGTCCCTTCCAGCCCTAACATTCTGTGATTCTGTGAAACAGAGAAGCTGGGAAGAGGGAAGACAGAGGAGATATTCCCCTCCTCCCAGGGCTGTGGTCAGTGGGCACACGTGGGTCCTTCCCCAAAGCCACATGCCAGGCACAGACCTCATGGTGAGGCAACTCTGGGCATATTTGGGCAGAGAAATTATGATTATTGCTTTCTGGCCTTTTGATTCAGCTTTGGAGATGATTTATGGTAACATGTGACATATGAACAAGCCTGGCTTGATAAAACAGGTAAGCTGCAGAGCACGAGACTCATCTCTCTCAGGTCTCTGCCCACTCCCCCTGCCATGGATTATAAGCAGCAGTTCAGGAGAATTTAAAAAGGGACAATAAGAGGAATTACTACAAGCAGCAAGCAGCATTGTGAGTAACTGACATATTTCTTAAAGTCTCTGGGAACTTCCTCCCTTTTGTTATGGGGTAATATTGACTGCTTTTCGATTCACCTTTTTGCAAATACTATCTCTAACCGTCTGTAACCATTCCTGTTCTGAAGATAATCTCAACCAAATACCAAACCTTTATAACCTTTCCAACGTAGTTACGTGGGAGGCAGAGTCAAACTAATACATAATTAATATATTATTATTAACTTCTCACCTTATTTCCCCTTTATTTGTAACCCAGGTAAGTAATCTTTATACATAACCTTTATACCAAACCTTTATAACCTTTGTTACATAGTTATGTGGGAGGCAGAGTCAAACTAATAAATAATTCATGTATTATTATTAACTTCTCGCCCTATTATCCCTTTATTTGTAACCCAGGTAAGTAACAAAATATGATACATTCAACTCCTTTAATCTGCCCAGATGAAAACCACTGATGTTTGGGTTAAAAAAAAAAAAAGTAGTGCAAGGTTCAAGACAGACAGAAATGACCTGTGGCATGAACTGCTGGCAGGAGAAAAAATTCCAAAGTAGATTTACAAAGTGCATTTATTTGAAGTGAAAAAATCTTCAGGCTGGATTATTGCACTGAGCCTTTACTGACATCAGTACCAAGCCTTAATATAATTATGAAGTACACAGAATGTAAAGCTGTTACCTACAGTGACTGGTGATCACATTTGTGAACAGCACTAAGAATGACACAGAAACTTTGTTAGTCATAGAGGATAACAGCATCTCTTGCCAAGGGGATCTCACTTACATATTTTGGTCCCAAATATGTATTTTAATACGTCCAAACACAAAGTTAGCATCTGTACAGACAAGGAATGCAACCCACACTCATCCTCCATAGGACTGCATCCTGTAAAGGAGCAACTGTGAAGTAACTACATTGAAATATTGCCCACTCATCAAAAGAGTGCTGCAAACCTGGCACACTTGAGCCTAAATTCTTAAACAGAGTAGCTACACAGGTAGGGGAAGCTCACAGAGAAGTCAGTTCACTCTGTGGTATGTCCATAATCCTATTTTGTCCATTAAAGAGGGCTTACTTTTTACTCTGCCACTTGAATACCCCAAGATCTCTAAATTGACTTGCTGGAAGGTGTCCAGAGAAGGGCAACAAGGCTGGTGAGGGCTCTGGAGCACAGCCCTGTGAGGAGAGGCTGAGGAAGCTGGGATTGCTTCGCCTGGAGAAGAGGAGGCTCAGGGGAGACCTTATTGCTCTCTACAACTACCTGAAGGGAGGTTGTAGCCAGGTGGGGGTTGGTCTCTTCTCCCGGGCAACCAGCACCAGAACAAGAGGACACAGTCTCAAGCTGCACCAGGGGAGGTTTAGGCTGGATGTTAGGAAGAAGTTCTTCACAGAAAGAGAGATTGGCCACTAGAATGTGCTGCCCAGGGAGGTGGTGGAGTCACCATCACTGGAGGTGTTTAGGAAGAGACTGGATGGGGTGCTTGGTGCCATGGTTTAGTTGATTAGATAATGTTGGATTATAGGTTGGACTTGATCTCAAAGGGCTCTTCCAACCTGGTTAATTCTATTCTATTCTAAATTAAAGTAACAATACAATCAGTAGACAATCTGAAAAAAAGAAATCTAGCAGTAGCTGTTACTAGCATTACGTGCTTGTAGAAAAGGCTGCAGCAAAGCTGCTTCTCCTCAAAAAATCCTCTTGCAAACTGTTGGGGCTTTTTTTATTACAATGAGACCCCCAGGAAAGCAGGGTGATGAAGGTGTAGCTGGGACATCTGTTTTAGATACCATATTCAGTCAGCTAGCCTCCCTAGGCTCCCTCTGTGGCTCGCAGAGACAGATGTAATCCTCCAGGGAACAATTCAGCACAGAAAACAAGGTAAGACATTATGAATCACCTTTTCAAGGACCTACTCCTCCATGAGGAGCCTACAGAGATTAGCCAGCAAACCTCATCAGCTAAATGAGATGTCACGACTTGAGCAATACCCCCATGGAATCCCCACTGGGGATCAAACTGAGCATCTCAGAACTAAATCACAAGCAGCTACTGCTAGAGGCTAAGGAGAAACTCTGCAAAGAGATACAGTCACTAGTGCCAGTCACTGAGCATGTTTGTTGGGACACACCTTCTAACCATAAATAACCCATAAATACCTCCTACACCCATGCCACAGGCGATACAAGCAATCCCAGAACACTGGGAATGAGCTTACAAAGTCTATTACAGGGCATATCGCTACAATATAAAGCAGATGTCACAGGATCACAGGATGTTAGGGGTTGGAAGGGACCTCTGGAGATCTTCCAGTCCAACAAGTCTGCCAGAGCAGGACCATAGAATCTAGCACAGGAACACATCCCAGTTGGGCTTGAAAATCTCCAGAGCAGAGGACTACACAAGCTCTCTGGGCAGCCTGTTCCAGTGCTCTGGGAGCCTCAAAATGAAGAAGCTCTTCCTTGAATTGAGGTGGAACTTCCAGTGTTGCAGTTTACATCCACTGCCCCTTCGTCCTACCACAGGGCACAAGTGAGCAGAGGCTGTCCCTTCCTTCCTGAAACCCAGCCCTCAGATACTGATAGACATTGATTAGATCCCCTCTCAATCTTCTCCTCTCCAGACTAAACAGTCCCAGGCCTCTCAGCCTTTCCTCACCAGGCAGTGCTCCAGTCCCTTCAGCAACCTTGTAGCCTTAGACTCTCTCAAGCAGATCTCTCTCCCTCTTCCACTGGGGAACCCAGAGCTGGATGCAATATTCCAGGTGGGGCCTCACTAGGGCAGAGTAGAGGGGGAGAAGAACCTCCCTTCATCTGCTGGACACACTCTTCTTAATGCACCCCAGGATCCCATTGGCCTTCTTGGCCCCAAGGGCACATTGCTGTCACATGGAGAACTTGTCAAAGCAGTAAGTGCTCATACCTCTCCCAAAAGATCAAAGTGACAGCAACACATTTAGGTGCTGTTTTCTGGCAAAGTGTAAGTTCCTCTGAAGGGCACACAAGATACAGCACAAACCAGGGTGCAACACCACTTCTTGGAGAAAAATGTGCTCCAGTACAGTAACTCTCACCTTTCTAGGCAATCTCCTCCTAACATCCCATGATCTGTTCAGTCCCAGGACTGTCCCTACATTATATTATATGAGTATCTTACCAATTTGACTCTTCTCTCAAGACACCTGCTGCTGCATTCAGGAGCAGTGGAGATTCCCATAATGAATGCAGGATGAACAAGGACAGTGCTCAAAGCCATTATCAGGCAGTGCTGAGTATTTATTTCAGCTGCCATTGACTAAAATCCATCTACTTTCCTGAAGTGAAAGCTCTCCAAGGGTACTTTTAAACCACTCTCTTTTAATTGGGGATCTTGAAAATTAAATCAGATCAAGGTCATCATTCATGTTCCATGACCTGACCACACCACTGCAAATTTAGCAAGAAGGATGGATACTACTAACAGCTTTTATGAAGAGCAAATTAAAGTGGTAGATGGGGCATTTAAATGCCTCCTACAAAATAACTGCAGCTGTAACTTCTAAAATCTGCAGAAGAGAGCAAAATGCAATCAAAAAAGACACTCAGTGGGAAACTGGAATCTAATTTATTACAAATTGACACATCAAAAATATTCTTCAGCTCAGTTGCTTTGGGAAAAATGTCCTCCCACATCAGAAAGTATAATTTGGAAGAAATTAGTTCTATCTGAGAGTTTTCCAGCCTTCCCCTGAAAATGTGCTGTCATCTGACCCTCTGAGAGATTGCACTAACAAATGGTGGGCTGATGGCAAATGTCTCTGCAGCTCAAGAGCATGGTATCTGTAAGTCCCTACAAAATAACAATAACAGTAAATATCAGCCTGAGGCCTGACAGAGGAATCCTAGAATTGTTAGGGTTGGAAGGGGCCTCAAGGATCATCCAGTTCCAACAGCCCCTGCCACAGGCAGGGACACCTCACACTACAGCAGGTTGCTCTCAGCCACATCCAGCCTGGCCTTAAAAACCTCCAGGGATGAGGCTTCCACCACCTCCCTGGGCAACCTGTTCCAGTGTCCCACCACCCTCATGGGGAAGAACTTCTTCCTAACAGCCAATCTGAATCTACCCATTTCAAATTTTTTTTCCCATTCCCTCAGTCCTATCACTCCCTGAAACCCTAAAAAGTCCCTCCCCAGCTTTCTTGTAGCCCCCTTCAGATACCGGAAAGCCACAATTAGGTCTCTTCAGAGCCTTCTCTTCTCCAGACTGAACAGCCCCAACTCCTTCAGTCCGTCCTCATAGGAGAGGTGCTCCAGCCCTCTGATCATCCTCGTGGCCCTTCTCTGGACACCTTCCAGCACCTCCAGATCCTTCCTGTAACAGAGGCTCCAGAACTGGACACAGTACTCCAGGTGGGGTCTCACCAGAGTGGAGTAGAGGGGGAAAATCACCTTCATTGTCATGCTGGCTATGCTTCTCTTGATGCATCCCAAGCCCTGGTTGGCTTTCTGGACTGCAAGTGCACACTGGTGGCTCATGTGGAGCTCCTCATCCACCAGCATCAAGTCCATTTCTTTCAGGGCTGCTCTCAAGCCAGTCACTGCCCAGCTAGGGTTCAGTGCTTATATGGAAGACCATGCAGGGATGCTTCTGATCTGGCATCAGCAGTCAGTTATCACTAAATACGTATTTAATTGCAGATGGGACCCATGGTCCACTTCCTGCCCAGTGAGTGAATAGGGCATGCCTATCCAGCACAGCCTACCCATCAGTGTACAATACATACAGCATCACAGGATGTTAAGGGTTGGAAGTGACCTCTGGAGATCTTCCAGTCCAACTCCTCTGCCAGAGCAGGACCACAGAATCTAGCACAGGTTGCACAGGAACACATCCAGATGGGTCTTGAAAGTCTCCAGAGAAGAAGACTCCACAACCTCTCTGGGCAGCCTGTTCCAGTGCTCTGGGACCCTTACAGTAAAGAAGTTCTTCCTCACGTTGAGGTGGAACTTCCAGTGCTGTAGTTCACATCCATTGCCCCTTGTCCTATCACAGGGTGCAAGTGAACAGAGACTGTCCCTTCCTTCCTGACACCTAGCCCTCAGATATTTATAGACATTTATATTTACATATTTCTGCCCACAAAAAATGTCTCATGAAAGGGGGGCAAAACTGCATTGACCCTCCATGTTCAAATGCAGAGCCTGTGCCACGAAACATAAATAAGACTGTATTTTGATTAATGATACAGGGGAAAGGAGCTTGAGCAGTGAGAAGGGCACAACTGGTACATATTGGACTGAAAGGGAACAAACACAGCCTTGGGCAACTTCTATACTTTCTTATCTTATCCTACCTACTATTTTGAGACTCCAGACTGCTGTTAAGTTGATCATGCTGTCCACAGTGCCCACAAATGGCTTAGGAATTAATGGAGCTTCAGGCTTGTCCTCATTTACTATCAGACATGACATGTCTGAGAGACAAGAAGAGTCCCTCAGGGCAAACCTGCTGGCGTCAGGGCAGATTAATGTCGGGGAAGATATCGCAACACAATTTCTACCACGTTGGATAAATGCAGGGACCACACCTGAAGCAAGATGTCCTCCAGTGCAGTCTCAGGCAGACTGTGAACAGATCACAACACTAACCATGACTCTCTTGACTTTTGCACAATCTGATGCGCACCGTGAGCACTTAATGGAAAAGTCTGCGAGATGAGCAGGCAGTGTGAGCTTGCAGCCTAGAAGGCAAATCACAGCCTGGGCTGCATCAAAAGATGCATTGCCAGCAGATCCAGAGAGGTGATTCTGACACTTTGTTTTGCTCTGCTGAAACCTCACCTGGAGTACTGTGGCCATGTCTGGAGCCCTCAAGATAGGAAGGACATGGACCTGCTGCAACAGGTCCAAAGGAGGGCCATGAAAATGATCAGGGGGTTGGAGCACCTCTGCTACAAGAACAGGCTGAGGGAGATGAGGGTGTTCTGCCTGGAGAGGAGGCGGCTCTGGGAAGACCTAATAGCAGACTGCCAGTACCTGAAGGAGACCTTTAAGAAGGATGGGAAGAGTCTGTTTACAAATGCCTGAAGTGACAGGACAAGGGGCAATGGTCTTAAGCTGGAGAAGAGCAGATGTAGATTGGATGTTAGGAACAAGTTCTTTACTATGAGGGTGGTGGAACACTGGATCAGGTTGCCCAGGGAGGTGGTTGAGGCCCCATCCCTGAAGATATTCAAGGTGAGGCCCTGGGCAACCTGAACTAGTTGGGGATGTCCCTGCTGACTGCAGGGAGGTTGGACTGGATGACCTTTGAAGGTCCCTTCCAGTGCAGACCATTCTATGATACCCATGTATTCCAAACTCCTTTGTGACACAAACTCTCCCTCTCCTCCTCTGTCATGGTTTCTTCACCTTCTACACTCTTGCCTGTACTGCAGGGGACAGTGGGAAAGGACTGCAAATGCTACTGCAATTTTGCTTTTGCCTTTTGACACCTGACTCACAAATGTTAAATGCAGAAGGACTTTTTTTTATAACAGCATTTTAAAATAAATGACCATCAGTGACCTTTGATCAATGTATTTAAAATACTCCTTTTTTTGTTGTGTGCAGAGAGAAAGTTTTTGCTCATATTTATGGTAATTTAGGTCATGTTTCAGCGTATTATTAAAAACTGGAATCAGAAGCTGACTCATCAGCACAAATATCAGCCCACTCATAGCCATACAAGAAATCCCAGGGCCAAATGAAAACCACAGAAAATCAATTAGAGAGGCAATTTTCATCCAAAGCAGTAAGATGAGTGCTCAGCAAGGTATTCTCAGAACTCTGCTGGTACATGAATTGCCCTTACAGTTCCAGAATAGTATTTTGCTTTAGATGCTCTTTGTTTTCATTACCAAGAGAGTAGAACTATTTGATTTTTTGCCAATATTTGTGAAATTGCTCCTGGTCAGCTCCTGGAATTTTTCAAGTTCTGCCAAAAACTCCTTAGCTTTTAAACTAGGCATTTAATTTTCAGATTTAAGATTCTTCCTGTAAACTAACCCAATGCTGATGACACCCCCTTGCAGCTCTGACTAAGGAAACACTTTTCTCCTCGAAATCTAAATTAAAAACCATCACAAAATAGTTGAGTTTTAACTTGTTGATACAGCTTTTGTTGTGTCTGCAGGACATCAAACATTTAGATGAACTTTTGAGGCCCCTAACCTTCTGTGATTCACCTTACCCAGCACCTACAGAATGAATGAGACTAATGGTTTAGGTTAAAGGGAGTGGGTTTTCTTTATCCAGGAACTCAACTCTGTGTGAATCTCATGTTCTGTTGCTAGAATGAGAGACAAAGGCAAGTACAAGGTATCAAACTAAGATATTACCATCAATTTAGTGCCCTATTTTGAAGTAAAAATAAATACACAGAAAGAGCTGTGTTAGTTTTTTGTGGATCTGTCCTGAAGAATAACTCAGGCTCAGGCAAGTTCACTGCTCCTTCATCCCTAAACTCCTCTCCTTAAACTGCATGCACAAACAACACAGGTCAGACTGGTTAATCACTAGGCAAAAAAAGTGCTTACTCTTTTAGGCAAAGAGAATTTAGGTGCCACACTCAAGTTATCAGTTGCTATTAAAGACATGGAGAGGAAAAAAAGAAGAAAAAAATTAATTAATCAGAAATTTAATTGATTTTTTTTTCCCCAATTGGATGTCATACAGGAACCTGTCAGGGACATTCAGATACCATAATGAAAGCAACTATCAAGTCAGCTAATATATTAAAGCCTAAGAATGCACTTCTGGCTATGGATTTCTAAGCACAAGCATACATCACAGGATTAGTGACAATGACACTAAATACATAGACACCATTGCATCAGCCACTGTCATTATCAGGCTTCACAAGTGCATCATCCTTGAACAATGGTATCACAATCACTGTTATCAGCCACTGTCTTTATCAGGCTTCACAAGCAGGTTTCACAGATTTCACAAGCAGACACACTGGAGAAAAGGGAGGCCATCCAGAGGGACCTTGAGAGGCTGCAGAGGTGGGCCCAAATCAACCTCATGAGGTTCAACAAGACCAAGTGCAACGTTCTACATCTGGGTCATGGCAATCCCAAGCACCAATACAGGCTGGGCAGGGACTGGCTTGAGAGCAGCCCTGAAGAAAAGAACTTGATGGTGCTGGTGGATGAGAAGCCCCACATGAGCCAACAGTGTGCACTTGCAGTCCAGAAAGCAAATCACATCCTGGGCTGCATCAAGAGAAGCATAGCCAGCAGGTCGAGCGAGGTGATTCTCCCTCTCTACTCCACTCTGGTGAGACCCCACCTGGAGCACTGCATCCAGTTCTGGAGCCCCTGTTACAGGAAGGATCTGGAGGTGCTGGAGCATGTCCAGAGAAGGGCCACAAGGATGATCAGAGGACTGGAGCTCCTCTCCTATGAGGACAGACTGAGGGACTTGGGGCTGTTCAGTCTGGAGAAGAGAAGGCTCTGAGGAGACCTAATTGTGGCCTTCCAGTATCTGAAGGGGGCTACAAGAAAGTTGGGGAGGGACTTTTTAGGGTGTCAGGGAGTGCCAGGACTGGGAGGAATGGAAAAAAAACTGAAATGGGTAGATTCAGATTGGATGTTAGGAAGAAGTTCTTCCCCATGAGGGTGGTGAGACACTGCAACAGATTGCCCAGGGAGGTGGTAGAAGCCCCATCCCTGGAGGTTTTTAAGGCCAGGCTGGATGTGGCTGAGAGCAACCTGCTGTAGTGTGAGGTGTCCCTGCCCATGGCAGGGGGGTTGGAACTAGATGATCCTTGAGGTCCCTTCCAACCCTAACAATTCTATGATTCCAAGTGTATGAGTCCTTGAACAAGGGTGTCACTATCATTGTATTAGCCACTGTCTTTATCAGATTTCACAAGAGTGTCACCTTTGAACAATGGTGACCCAATCTTTGAAGTGCAACACTTCAGACAAAAAAATAAAGGAAAGCTGAGCTGCAGAAACACATCAGTGCCAGCAGTGCAAATGGGATCCCAATCAGAGTGTTTCAGGATTCAGAGCTGATGTGAGGAATAAGACAGAAACTCCTGTCTCCGGTTTTCAATTTAAGAGGGCAACATACCAATAATACTTTAGTTGACACTTACCTTGTTTCCAGAAAACCCAACAAACTCCAGTAGTCTCAGAATCCGTGCAGGAAACATGGACAGTGTCTACAGAGAGAAACGTGGCAGTTATACAGTAAGAGACTTTCTGCCCCTCAGCTACCAGCTGCCTCCTACAGCTTCTCTAAACACAAGAAATGATCACTACAATTACTGAAAACATCTTTATATGGCTGACAGTTTCCTGGGTAAATGCTGACATCTGCTGTATTTTACATACAAATGAAACACAAATGGGTGATCAACACAGAGCCCCTGCCCAGGATTCCCTGCACAGGGATACATGTACACAGCACGTGCTTAGTAACTCCAGTACCTCTCAGTTGCTTCAGAAACAGTGGCTGCACACCACACCTTACACAGAGTTATTTGTGCAGGAAATCTGACACCTGGGCATATGCCCAGGTTCACATCAAATAATGCAAAGAAGTGGAATCACCATGCACTTTCTACAGCCCATCACCTGAACAACCACATCACCCCTTGCCATCTCTGGGTCAGACCCTCTCTGACACACCAAGAACCACCCTGTACCATTTCTGACCAGAACACAAGCAAAAACAGCCAGCAGCAGCCTGAGCATCAACTGCCCCATCAACTGCCCTGCTAACAGCCAAGTCCCTGGTTACCTCACAGTGCCAGTCCAACAGTAAGTAGAAGTTAACAAGCACAGGCTTCTGCACAAGGCTTCTCCTGCTCTCATGTCACTGGGTCCTGTTCATGAGCCTTCCCAAGCACTGGTTGCCTGGCTACTGAACAGCCTTACTGGCCCTCAGCAGCATTCTCAGGAGCATGCCTTTAGCCCTTATCAGATGAGCTCATTTCTTGGCTGAGAATCTCCCCACAAGGCTGGGTCTGCCCACACAAAGCAACGTTGCCCATGCTGCAGGTAGTAGTTTCTTTACTTCTAAAGTGTATTTGCTATCTATTGTTCTTGCACCAGAGTCTGGGATCCTACAAGTGTCAGCATACATACCTATTTTTAATTGTAAGATCAGTGACACTCAGGTCAGCAGAACTTCTCAGGTGTTTAAGTAAAAAACATTTTCACAAGGTTGCAGAATTTCAGCTCAAGAGGACTGTTGGTACATACCAGATTAAATGCTCCAACTCCAAGTTTTACACCCCCCTCAAAATGAAGATGGTTTTCTCCTTTGACATAATGTGGAGACTGTATTAGACAGTCCAGCTCCCTGCAAATACACAGCATTAAGTCACACTGTCACTAAACAAACTGATTCACCACAATTCAGTAATAAAGCAACCCCCCACTACCTTGAACTACACAGTAGTTCAAAACAACCAGGTCACCTGCACCAGTACAGGTTGAGATGATCTGCTAGAGAGGAGCCCTGTAGAGCAAGACCTGGGAGTCCTGGTGGAGAAGTTCCTCGTGGGACAGCAATGTGCTCTTGTGGCCAAGGCAGCCAATGGGATCCAACAGATTGAGGGAGGCTCTTCTCCCCATCTACTCTGCCCTAGTGAGGCCCCTAGTGAGGAATCTACTCAAGAGAGTCCAAGGGAGGGCTACAAGGATGCTGAAGGGATTGGAGCACTGCCTGGTGAGGAGAAGCTGAGAGACCTGGGGCTGTTTAGTCTGGAGAAGAGAAGACTGAGAGGGGATTTAATCAATGTCTATCAATATCTGAGGGCTGGGTTTCAGGAAGGAAGGGACAGCCTCTGCTCACTTGTGCCTTGTGATAGGACAAGAGGCAATGGATGTAAACTACAGCACAGGAAGTTCCACCTCAACGTGAGGAAGAACTTCCTTCCTGTAAGGGTACCAAAGCACTGAAACAGGCTGCCCAGAGAAGTTGTGGAGTCTTCTTCTCTGGAGACTTTCCAGCCAGGTCTGGATGCACTCCTGTGCAACCTGTGCTAGATTCTATGGTCCTGCTCTGGCAGAGGGGTTGGACTCAGAGGTTTCTGAACACCCTTCCAACCCTTAACATCCTGTGAGCCTGTGATCTGTGACCTCACCATGTGAACAGCAACTACAATAGTTTGTTGGATTTATTTGACAAAGTATTTACAACTTCTCTCCCAGGACTATCCATGACAAAACATGGAGTCCTGGAGAACAATTTCTGCCCAACGGACACCACCAACTTGCAACCATTTGTGCATGATAAAAAGCATTCCTTTGAAGATCACCCAATAGTGACTGGATGTGTAATGCTTTGTGTTCACATGCACTTGATCAGATGCCCTCTTGGTCTTCTCCTCACCAGACTAAACAGCCCCAGGTCTCTCAGCCTTTTCAACATCAAACACCCTCTCCTTAGAGCAGAACAACTGCCATACTTAACCAGAAAGTCTGGATAGCCAGATGTTTCACTCAGAGAGTGGCATAAGCTTGGAAAAGCATCCTCTAGGAATTGCCTGTTCAGGGACTTTGTGATGCTGAGAGACTGCATCTGTTCTACTGGGCTAACTATAAACCTATTTCCTGTAACACTGTTTAATCTTTGTTTTAAGCCAGTGTCTGAAGCCATTTATACTTTCCATTGCAAGCTCTTCAACTTACTGTCTCTTTAATTTTGTTTGGGTTTCATACATTTTTATGGGATTACTTTTGCATCAGATACTGGTTTTGATGGCCCCAAAAGCTGCAGCTAGAACTATAAAGAAATGCCCTTTCATATACCTGCCAAGACCTCCAAAATGTGCTCTGCAGTCACAAGCAGCACTACATCATGGAGAAGAATTATTTTTTGCCATAGTTTCAAGGTTACAGTATTTGGGCAAATCCTAGGAGTTAACAGGGTCAGGGGCCACTACCTTTACAACTAAAATCAACTACAATATGCAGTGTTCTTTACTAGGGAGAGGAGGAATTTGTGTGGGATGAGAAAAGCTATGGACATGAGGTCCACAGTGAAGGCTGCAATAAATTGATCAGTTGTGAATTAGGCAATTTGTCCAGCAGCACTTTTTATGGAGCGAGCATCCTGGCTCACATTATCCCCCCCCACTTACCTGTACGTTTGGTAACTGTTTCGGACTTTGATGCCTCCTTTGATGAAGCTAACCATATTCTCATCCTGTTAGAGAGGAAATACATTAGCAATATGAGTTACAAGCATTAGGAAGAGCTTTTGTCTTCTTGGGATGGAAACGTGCCTCGAGCATCACCATTGTGACGCAGACAATGTAAGTCTCTGAGAACCAAAACATGGATTCAGGATTTCCTCTCTCTATTAAAGTATTGTTACCCTGTTCAGACATACAGACTTTATTTTGATGCCTTCTGGGATTATTTTAGCCCTTGTGAGCTTTGGACCATATGGATTTGCATTGATGGGGTTGATGCTAATGAACAGCACTTCAAGGTACTGACATTTGTGGCTCTTTTAAAACTGTCCTACAGCACAGTTAGGATCTGAACGTCAGCACCAGAGACAAGCACTTACTTGTCCTCAGGAGTCTACAGAGTAGGGTTTAACATCCTAAAAAGGAAACAGGGTAAGTGAAGTTGTGCAGGCTATGTCCTTTCTGGATCAATTAATCAAGTACCTATGAGATCCATGCTAGCATGGTAACATGGGTGGTGCTCAATGGCTCAAAGGCCAGATGAAGAGCAGTGACAGTGGTGTCCCTCAGGGGTCTGTACTGGGACCCTGCTCTTTAATATTTTTATCAATGCTATGGACAATAGGGGTCAAGACACCATCAGCAAGTCTGCAGATGACACCAAGCTGTGTGGTGTTGTCCATACATCAGAGGGACAGGATGGCATCCAGAGGGGCCTTGACAAGCTGGAGAGCTGGGCCCAGATGAACCTCATGAGGTTCAATAAGAGCAAGTGCAGGGTCCCACACTTGGGCTGGAACAATCCTCACTATCAACACAGGCTGGGGGAAGAGATGATAGAAAGCAGCCCTGAGGAAAAGGACTTTGGGGGTGCTGGTGGGTGAGATGCTGGACGAGCAGGCAGTGTGAGCTTGCAGCCTAGAAGGTAAATCACAGCCTGGGCTGCATCAAAAGATGCATTGCCAGCAGATCCAGAGAGGTGATTCTGACATTTTGCTTTGCTCTGCTGAAACCTCACCTGGAGTACTGTGGCCAGGTCTGGAGCCCTCAAGATAGGAAGGACATGGACCTGCTGGAACAGGTCCAAAGGAGGGCCATGAAAATGATCAGGGGGTTGGAGCATCTCTGCTACAAGAACAGGCTGAGGGAGATGAGGGTGTTCTGCCTGGAGAGGAGGCGGCTCTGGGAAGACCTAATAGCAGACTGCCAGTACCTGAAGGAGACCTTTAAGAAGGATGGGAAGAGTCTGTTTACAAATGCCTGAAGTGACAGGACAAGGGGCAATGGTCTTAAGCTGGAGAAGAGCAGATGTAGATTGGATATTAGGAACAAGTTCTTTACTACGAGGGTGGTGGAACACTGGAACAGGTTGCCCAGGGAGGTGGTTGAGGCCCCTTCCCTGGAGATATTCAAGGTGAGGCTCAAGGAGGCCCTGGGCTCCCTGCTGACTTGGGGGAGGTCAGACTGGATGACCTTCGGAGGTTCCTTCCAGTCCAGACCATTCTATGATTCTATGTTACATTACAAGCCATAACAAACTGAGAACTTAAGAGTGAAGTGTATCTGGGGGACCCTTAGTTTATAGTTTTATCCTACAGACAGAACTTTCAGGTGGCAGCTTCTTGCTGCCTCCCTCATCCTGTATAATCATCCTAGTTTATTTTGATATCTGCTTTTACCTGGAGGTGGGAACACTACAGGTGCTTTTGCAGGTGGTATTTCTGTGATGGTATTTTAAGAGGCTGTATTGTGGAGCAAACAGCATAGATAAAAGGAACATTTGGTTGATTCACTGTTATTGTTAAGGGAATAGGGCTCATTTGTGCTCACATATATGTAAACAAAGATGTGGTACCTGCCTCAAATTGCTTTCCACCCTCCTGTAAGGTAGGAGGATAACTCAGTCCCAAATTTAGTTCTAGACTTTGTTTTCTATGAAGGAGCACCTGAAGCCTGCTGGCCTGAACTGCAGGAGAGGGCCTTACTCCTGCAGCCTGCAACACCACCCCTACCCTGGGTCCTTTACAAACATGCTTAAGCAACATTATCAGCAGTAACAACTGAAGACAGAAATTAGGCATCATAATTGAAAATGTAACTCCTGATGATGTATCCCCAGAGAACTGAATTCTAAAGCACATGCAAGCCAAACCACCAGAGCAGAACTGGACCACATTTGTCTTTGTTATGCAGTTGGGTGTTAATTTGCAGCAGGGAGGGAGGTGTGGTGGTTTGCAGCATACCTAACCCTATGTAAAGTCAACTAGGTTTGCCTTTGAATGGCAAATGGCAAGAGGAAGAGAGATGGTTATTAAATGTTTAATTTCAGAATACTCATGACACCACCAACAAAGATAACCAACATCAGAACAGTGCAGCCCTTGAAAAATCCCCATTTTGATGTTTTCAACTGGATTGAGTCATTTATATGAATCATTAAAACTAAGTCACTTCAATAGCTGTTGGAACTAAATGCCTTTGTTTTAGTACCACAGCATCAGTCAGGGTTGGAAGGGACCAAAAGGATCATCTAGTTCCAACCCCCCTGCCCCAACTCCCTCAGTCTGTCCTCATAGCAGAGGAGCTCCAGCCCTCTAATCATCCTTGTGGCCCTTCTCTGGACACCTTCCAGCACCTCCAGATCCTTCCTGTAATAGTGGCTCCAGAACTGGACAGAGTACTCCAGGTGGGGTCTCACCAGAGGGGGAGAATTACATCCCCTGACCTGCTGCCTATGCTTCTCTTGATGCAGCCCAGGCTCTGGTTGGCTTTCTGGGCTGCAAGTGCACACTGCTGGCTCATGTTGAGCTTCTCATCCACCAGCACCCCCAGGTCCTTTTCTTGAGGGCTGCTCTCAAGCCAGTCCCTGCCCAGCCTGTATTGGTGCTTGGGATTGCCCTGACCCTGATGCTGGACCTTGCACTTGGTCTTGTTGAATCTCATGAGGTTGTCATGGGCTCACTTCTCCAGCCTGTTCAGGTTCCTCTGATGGATCTGATGGATCCCTTCTCTCCAGCCTGTCAGCTGCACCACACAGCTTGGTGTCATCAGCAAACCTGCTGAGGGTGCACTCAATGCCACTGTCCAGGTCACCAACAAAAATATTAAACAAGACTGGTCCCAGTAGTGATCCCGGAGGGACTCCAGTTGTCACTGGCCTCCACTTGGACAAGGACCCATTGACAGCCACCCTTTGGGTGTGGCCATCAAGCCAGTTCTGTATCCACTGAATGGTCCATCCATGGAACCCATCCTGCACCAGCCTGGAGACCAGGATGTGGTGTGGGACAGTGTCAAAGGCTTTGCTCAGGTCCAGGTAAATGATATCAGTTGCTCAGCCTTCATCTATTGATGTTGTGACCTTGTCATAGAAGGCCACCAGGTTTGTCAGGCAGGATTTGCCCTTGGTGAAGCTGTGCTGATTGTGCCCAGTCACCTCTTCATTATTCTTCTGCCTCAGCAGTGCCTCCAGGAGGATCTGCTCCGTGGTCTTACCAGGCACAGAGGTGAGACTGACTGGCCTATAGTTCCCTGGGCCATCCCTCTTTCCCTTCTTGAAAATGGGAGCTATGTTTCCCCTTTTCCAGTCAGTGGGGACCTCCCTGGCCTGCCATGACCTTTGGAATATGATGGAGAGTGGCCTAGCAACCTCATCTGCCAGTTCCCTCAGCACCCTTGGGTGTACCCCTTTGGGTCATATGGACTTGAACACTTTCAGGTTCTTCAGATGGTCACGACCCTGATCTTCACTCACCACGGGCAGTTCCTTCTTCCAGTCCCTGCCATTATCTTCCATTATTCTGGAAGTGTGGCTGGAGCCCTTGCCAGTGAAAAGTGAGGTAAAGAAGTCATTGACAGCCTCAGCCTTCTCCATGTCACTTGTCACCAGATCACTCAAATAGGTGATGCAGTTCATAAACTACCATGGGAAATCAGAGCCCATCTGATGACTCCCAAGTACTCTAAAATCACCACCTGATTTCACTCCCTATGAGTTTCTTTTGAGCTAAGAAGCTGAAGCTCGTAGTGAATGTGACCTTTTTATAGGCAGATGAAGAAGCCCACAGACATACAGCAAGTACAGACAAATCAAGGAGAAAAGTCAGTATTGCAACTACAATGAACAATTTAAATTGCAAGCTGAAGCCCAAGTAAATGTTTATTTGTCAACCAAATCAAGCTTCATTAGTACAGATGAAGCTCAAAGAAAAGGGACAGCCATCAGGGCAGCAGAGCTTAGCAAAGAGCCTGTGTGAGGCCTAACAGCTCTGCAGACCACAATAGCTGTTGAGGAACAAACAAGTGAAAAAGCAGTCTTGGGAAAGCAAACACCAGTCTGACACAAAGCTCTTGCTTGCAATCCAGCACAGCTTTAACGACTAATATATTTTTTTTTAACTTTTCCCAATCTGATGCCCTAATACACATCATTTGAAGATCAGTGCCTGCTGGGGTGACATTTCACACACCCAAAAGGGACTGGAGTAGGACAGCATAGGACACTTGGTGCTACAGAATCACAGAATTATTGAGGCTGGTAGAGACCTCTGAGATCATCAAGTCCAGCCTAGGACCTAACACCACCACACTGACCACACCATGTCACTGAGTGCCACAACCAATCTTGTCTTAAACATCTTCCGGGACAGCAACCCCACCACCTCCCTGGGCAGACACATTTCAGCGTTTGATTTCCATTTCCCTTTCCCTGAGGAAGTGCTTCCTAATATCCAACCTAATCTTCCCCTGGCACAGCTTCAGGCCAGGTCCTCTCATCTTGCTACAAGTTGCCTGGGAGAAGAGTCAGACCCCCCCATCTTATTACAATTTCCCTTCAGGTAGTTGTAGAGTGTGATAAGGTCCCCCCAAGTCTCCTCCAGGCCAAACACCCCCAGCTCCCTCAGACTCTCCTCATCAGACTATCCTTCCAGTCCCTTCCCCAGTCTCATCTCTCTCCTCTGGACCTGCTCTAGTACCTCAGTATCCTTCTTGCAGTAAGGGGCCCAGAGCTGCACATAGTGCTTAAGGTGAGGCCTCCCCAGTGCTGAGCACAGAGGCAGAATTCCATCCCTAGTCCTGCTGGACATGTGTTGGGATAAGCATTTTTAGATAATCATGAAGGATAACAAAGCATTCTTTCATCAGCTGATGGTCCAGATCAAATCCAGATTTAACCCAGATGAGAGAGTCAAATCAGAATCTTCTACCATTTCATTAATTGTAAGAAGGGAAGCCTGTGTGGTGTGCACATTTTCTTTCTCCAAAGAGCCACATAAGAATCCATACCTGGAGGAATGTGAGTGCTGCTCTCTGAAGTAAACATTCAGCATAGCAAATTTCTGCATGGATTTCCTCTAGTATCACACAGAAGGGAGAAGAAAAATCAATCAGGCAAAACATTAATTAGAAAACACAGCCACTTAACATAGGAATAAAATCTCAAAGTTCAAACTGAGCAAAGTCTGTCCCAGATTGGCTGTACTCTTTCAGCTCTGGATTACTAAGTAACTCCAAGAAGAAATGACAGAGTTCTAGAAACTTTGTAGGATTTTTTTTCCCTAATGCATTCTAAGAACTCCTGGATCTAGAACATTTCTAGGCATTTCAATACTCCTTTCTTGGTATTTCTTTACCCAGTAATTTTGGGAAATGCTGAGTCAGCACTCAACAAAATAAAAACAGTGATTTGGGATGTGGTGGCACAGCAACTGCCACAACACTGATCCAGCAGTTCTGGAAATACCGAATCATCAATTGTGCCAGTGAACTCACAATCTGCAAAGAAAACAATTCTACACAGTTCCAACTGCAGGAAAAAGGAAAAAAAAAAGAGGAAAAGAGGATGCATGGAGGGATAATGTTACCTTCAGTAAAGTGTTCAAGGCTTTGTCTATGCACAAGGTTGGTGATAGAATCAGCTACTGTAGATTTCTTCCTAAATCTGCACAGAAATGGTTTGGTCATTCCCCACATGAAGCATCAACAACGTAGAACCACTTCTTTCAGCTGGCCACCCATACAGTCACTAATATGCCTCCAGTGCTGCTCACCAACCCTATGTCATCTTACCACACATTCAGCACATTCCATACAGAAGTTAATCAACATGATCCTCCTGGGATCAATCTTTTACTCCTTCTGTCTTGAGGAAGGAAGGGGCCAAGGGGGCTCTTTTGCTTTACTCTGTATGTGTGCTTGTGCATGTGTGTACAGAAGCAGAGGCATGGTTGACTCAGGTGGCTTACAGTACAACCATCACCAAGTGGGAGGATTCTGTAGTGTCTGTAAATGGGAAATAGCTTCCAGACATTGCAGAAGTGGTGTGGGGCTACAGCTAGGACAAAAACCTAGCTGACAAGAAAAATCAGATATTGCAGTAAAACAGTTTTCAAGACTAGACTGCTGAAAAACCTGTTATGTAGTGTGACCTCATAACTGACCCTCCTCTGAGCAGGAGGCTGGACTAGATGACCTCCTGATGACCCTTCCCACCTCAGTTTTCCTATGACATTTTCACCTCCTATTCCTGAAGTTGTTAATCCTAAAAGCAAATTTAAGAAAACCAACCAAGACCACCCCACTAGCTAACAGAAAACATTTCACGTCTAGAAGTGGGCACTGGAACAAGGTGGAGGCTCCTCTCCCCTTCAAAAGCCTCTGTATGTCTTTCCAAACTTCCTCATGAAATAACTATTTATTGACTGAATTGATCCACACTTACTTTTGACAAGTGGTTTGAGCTTCCTTCATTGTGTTTGCAGCATTTAAAATGTCCTGAGGATCAAATGTCATCATAGCTTGCATTTCCAATATGGTGGCATAAGTCAGTGCATGATACATGCTATCTTTAGTTCTGAAAGGAAACATCAGATGCAAAGCACAGCTAATTGGATTGCATTATTGCTTTGGAAAAAAAAAGTAAATTACTACAAATCCAATTCCAGCCTGGGATGGCCATGAGGTCCAAAGGAGCTAAAAACCAAACACGAAGCACACAAAATAATCAAGAAACACTAACGGCTAGAGATTTGTACCAGAAATCATGTCTGCAGCTCCAGTTTCAGTAACTGTCCTAAAATGTGTCAATTGTGAGTTGAGGATAGGGTTTTAACACAAAGGAAAGGAATCAACCACATGGCCAACGACCCAGAAATGACAGAATCATAGAACTGTCAGGGTTGGAAGGGATCTCAAGGATCATCTAGCTCCAATTCCCCTGCCATGGGCAGGGACACCTCACACTAGAGCAGGTTGCTCACAGCCACATCCAGCCTGGCCTTAAAAACCCTACAGGGATGAGGCATCTACTACCTCCCTGGACAACCTGTTCCAGTGTCTCACCACCCTCATGGGGAAGAATTTCTTCCTAACATCCAATCCGAATCTACCCATTTCTAGTTTGGTTCCATTCCCCCTAGTCCTATCATTACCTGACACCCTAAAATGATGGTGGGGTTTTTAATGGAGTATCTAATGACTACTACACCGTGGGATACAAATCTGCATATTCTTCTTCACATCTGAGACAGCTCCTCAGGACAGAGTCAAATAAGTAATACAATACTATAACAGGGCCAAAGCGGAATCCTTGTCAAACATATTCCCACCAGAAGCATTCCAGCCTGTATCAAACATTATTACATCATTGTCCTCCCAGCCAACCTTTCACTGCAGTCTGATCAACTTAAATATTACTCTGTGGGATTTCAGATGGTGCCACTTATACAGAATGTAAAACAATCTGACATTGCTGCAAGGAAAACAACCAGTCCTACTTGCAGCTATCACCAGCACCTTTCCCCTGGCAGGAAGCAGGGTTTATATATTGCACACAGCTGCCGCAGCCAGACGGTACCAGTGTGTGTGGCATCACCCTCTGAAAATGAATCAAAATAGCTTCAGGCATAGAGGGTCAATAAAGATGACTTGAGAAATATGTTAAAAGGCAAGCCCAGATGAATTCCTGCCACAGAAACTCTTTGCAGACCTTGCTAATCCACCCTTGACAAACAGCATGACTTAGACAAACACTGCTAAAGAGCAACAACTGCTGTTACAATTGTCCACCCCTTCAGGATGGATCAGATGGTTCTACATGGCAGACCACATTCCAAAATACTTGCAGTCAAACAAGGATGTGCTTTCAACAAACCTCCACCCTTAGCACACCTGTTCTTAAGATATGCAATCCAGGTGTTTGTTCTTTAAAATAAGCCACTTCCTTTTCTTTCCAGGAGAAAGAGGTGTGCCAGCAGTGCACCCTTGCTTCAGAGAGGGCTCATGGGCTGCATTAAGAGAAGTGCAGCTGCCAGCAGGTCGAGACAGGTGATCCTTCCCCTCTGCTCAGCACTGATGAGGCCACACCTGGAGTGCTGTGTCCAGTTCTGGGCTCCTCAGTACATGGACATACTTGAGAAAGCCCAATGAAGGGTGATGAGGATGATCATGGGACTAAAATATCTCTTCTATGGGGAAAGGCCAAGAGAGCTGGGACTGCTCTTCCTGGACATGAAAAAGCTCAAGGGAGTCCTGTAACATAGAAATACCTGAAGGGAGTATGAAGCCAGGCCTCTTTTCATTGGTGCTCAGTGACAGGAAGAGGCAATGGGCACAAACTGAAACACAGGAGGCTCTGTCAGAACGTCAGGAAACACTTTTACTGCCAGGGTGACCAAGCACTGACACAGGTCATCCAGAATGCTTCTAGAGTCTTGGCCTCTTAAGTACCCTCAGGAGCTCCTGCTGTTGGATTCATGTTTTCCAGAAACAAAAAATAACCTTGTCTACATCTGAAGTCACCTCTTCTCAATGACATCATGCAATAAAATCACCAAAGCAAAATTCAAGTGATGGTATGATCCTGACTTACTTTGTGTATGTATTTTTTTGCGCTCTGGGGGTTACAATAATACCCAGTGCTGGCACAGACACCTGGTGCTTCTGTTTCCAGACCTCATGCTGACATTTTCCAAAATACCCAGCAAAGAGCAGGTTGGCTGTACTGCAGAAATTTGCAGTGTACATATTTAAATCCCACTGCAGTCTCTGTTTTCTGGCTGCCCTTAATTCGTGTTTGCCCTCACCATATCCACAGGCTACCTAACAAGCTGCTCTAACCAACATCTAAACCAGTCTAGCAAAAAAAAAAAACAACCCAAACATTTTGGTAATTCACTACCACTGCAAGTGCCAAGAAACCCAGACTCTGTGCTAACATCCATCTCATCTCCAAGATGAGCAGACAGATGACAGTGAAATTAACAGTGAAATAAAGGACTTAGGGGTGCTGATGGATGAGAAGCTGGTCATGAGCAGACAGTCTGAGCTTGCAGACCGGAAGGCCAATCACAGCCTGGGCAGCATCAAAAGCAGCATTGCCAGCAGATCCAGAGAGGTGATTCTACCACTCTGCTCTGGTGAGACCTCAACTGGAGTATGTGTACAGGTCTAGAACACTCAAGATAGGAAGGACATGTACCTGATGGAGAGGGTCCAGAGGAGGCCAGAAAAATTATCAGGGGGTTGGAGCATTGGGGGTGTTCAGCCTGGAGAGGAGGCGGCTCTGGGAAGACCTGAAAGCAGCCTTCCAGTACCTGAAGGGGGCTACAGGAAGGATGGAGACTGTTTGCAAAGGCCTACAGTGGCAGGCAATGGCTTGAAACTAGAGAAGGGCAGATTTAGATTGTATATCAGGAAGAAACTCTTTACTATGAGGGTGGTGGAACACTGGAACAGGTTACCCAGGGAGGTGGTTGAGGCCCCTTCCCTGGAGATATTCAAGACGAGGCTCAACGAGGCCCTGGGCAACCTGATCCAGCTCGGGATGTCCCTGCTGACTATGAGGATGTCTGACTGTATGACCTATGGAGGTCCCTTCCAGCCCAGACCATTATGTGATTCTGTGAAATAGTTCAAAATCCATCAGAGTCAGGACAGCTCTCTCTAGGCCTCCTACACCACAATTCTTTCAGTAGATTGATAAAGCAAGGTGGGAAAAAAGGAGCATAGAATAAAATGCCAGACTGATGAAGTGTTCCTGTTCATTTGATTACTCATCAGCCTCAGTGGGCACAGAGAAACACTCTTCATCATTCATTTAAGTAAAACCCTTCCAAAGGTTCAAATACAAGGTACAGGAAAGGCAATGAAATAGCCCCCTTCCAAAATTATCAAAATTTGCTTTCAAAATCATAACAGAAAAATCAAGAAGTTGATTGCACTCAACAAAAACTTTCTACTTCTTCACATATATATATATATGGTGAAGAGGGATTTCCCTCTCCAGTAATTCACTTCTGACACCAAATCACCCCTGCTCTAATCAATAGTTTCATCTATGTTGCTTCTGATATTTGAGGGAGATATCATTCATGTCTATCATTAGCTAAGGAGTATTTATCAGCACTCACATTAACTCTGCTTTTCCAGGGGCTGGGAGGTGTGTCAGAACACAGCCCATAATAGTCATGCCTGCTGTTTACACTAACCACACAATTACAGTTGCCAGTTACATCCTGGCACCCTGCCAGAAGTTTTGAGGCCTGTGTTTTACCCAGCCCATATGGAATGGAACTTGATAACTTTTTGCTTTTTCCTTTGGATTCCTCAGCAGCACTTTCCCCACAACACTGCTGGAATTAACAAGCCTTTATGACATAACTACAACTAATATTCTCCTTAATGCCTTATCCCAGCAGTTGGTATCATGTGGCTGGGTAAGATGATTATGAGTAGTATCTTTAGGCCCCTATGGAGTTATGCCATGAGCCTCTTCTCCTGCTAAGGTGCAACCACTACCATCTTGCAGCACTGCCCTGCCTCAAGAGCTGTTGGAGGACATTTTTATTTCTGCTTGAAAACAAGTACCTAAGTGAGGATGGTGACTGCTCTCCCCCTCTTGCTGAAGTAGGAAAATCACAGGATCATGGAATTGTTTCAGTTGGAAAAGACCACTAAGATCATCGAGTCCAACTGGCAAGCTAAGACCACCATGGCCATTAAACTATCTCCTCAAGTGCTGTGTCCATGCATTTCTTGAACACCCCCAGGGATGGGGACTCCAACACCTCCCTAGGCAGCCTGTTCCAATGCCTGACCACTCTTGCAGCAAAAACATTTTCCCCAACATCCAGCCTGATGCAGGACCTTGCACTTGGTCTTGTTGAACCTCATGAGGCTGTCATGGCCTCACCTCTCCAGCCTCTCAAGGTCCCTCTGGATGGATCCCTTCCCTCCACTGTCAGCTGCACCACACAGCTTGCCATCATCAGTGAACTTGCAGAGGGTGCCTCAGTGTCATTGTCCATGTCACCAACAACAATGTTGAACAGGACTGGTCCTAGTACTGATCACTCAGGGACTCCAAATGGAACAGAAAAACACATCATAATACTCTGGGACGACCCGTTCGTCCCTGTGACTTTCTGTCTTTGGAGGACTTTTTCTTTGTGGTTATCCTAAAGACACCTGAGCCTCAAAACCACCACAAATCAGACGAGGGATAAAATCTAGCCTGCTATTAATTGATTTACTCTATGCATCTTGGTGTGCAGGAGGAAGAGGATTTTTTTTTTCCTCCCCACTTCAGTGACTAGACAGTTTCAGTGTTAGTCATTGTCATGGTTAACAGCTCGCAAACTGAAAACCACCACTGTGTTTGGCAATTAAATCTAAGGAATTTCTTAAGAGCTCTTAGACCTCCTGTGAACACTACAGATAAAAGATTGATTAAACTTACTTCAGAAACTGCAAGATACTTGGAGTCCACTACTGCACACTGATTGCTAGTGATAAAGAAAACCGACTCAAAAACCTAAAAGGTAGATGAGGATAACAGGATCATGCTAGGGGTTGGAAGGGACCTCTGGAGACCTTTGAGGCCAACCCCCTGCCAGAGCAGGACCATAGATTCTAGTGCAGTTTGCACAGGAATGAATCCAGATAGGTCTTGAGAGTCTCCAGAGAAGGAGACTCCACAACTTCTCTGGGCAGCCTTTTCCAGTGCTCTGTGACCCTTACAGTAAAGTTGTTCTTCCTCATGTTGAGGTGGAACTTCCTATGCTGTAGTTCACATCCATTGCCCTTCATCCTATCACAAGGCACAAGTGAGCAGAGGCTGTCCCTTCCTTCCTGAAACCCAGCCCTCAGATATTTATCTTGATCAGATCCCCTCTCAGTCTTCTCCTCTCCAGACTAAACAGCCCCAAGTCTCTCAGCCTCTCCTCACCAGGCAGTGCTCCAGTCCCTTCAGCATCCTTGTAACCCTCCCTTGGACTCTCTCAAGTAGATTCCTGTCCCTCTTGAACTGTGGAGCCCAGAACTGGATGCAGTATTCCAGGTGGGGCTTCATCAGGGCAAAGTAGAAGGGGAGGAGAACCTGCCTCCATCTGCTGGACACACTCCTCTTAATGCACCCCAGGATCCCATTGGCCTTCCCAGCCACAAGGGCACATTGCTGTCCCATGAGGAACTTGTTGTCCAGCAGGACTCTCAGGTCTTTCTCCACAGGGCTGCTCTTTAGCTGATCACCTCAACCTGTACTGGTGCAGTTTACTATTTATTGAGAAAACAAGAAAAATTATTTAAAATGAAGTAAAAACATCAGATCCATTTTTATTATGAAATGAGATCTCTTCTTCATGCTACATTTGCTTTTATAACAGGAAGAGCTTTGCTTCCACACGTCTAGATATCCTCCACAGATATTTATTTTAAAGCTGCTAAGAAAGATCTATCAATTTTTAACTCTTGTTCATTGCCAGATCTGCTCTCACCTACAAATGGCACAAATCAGTTGAAAATACACTTATTGTGGAAGCTGAAAGTGAGTAACTTAGTGAATCTGCAATGATGTGATACAGAGCAGAGTATGTCCTCCAGCATAAGCTGCAAAACTGCAACATCTAGGATACAAATCACAGAATTGTTAGGGTTGGAAGGGACCTCAAGGATCAGCCAGTTCCAACACCCCTGCCATGGCCAGGGACACCTCACACTACAGCAGGCTGCTCACAGCCACATCCAACCTGCCCTTAAAAACCTCCAGGCATGAGGCTTCTACCACCTCTCTGGGCAACCTGTTTCAGAGTCTCACCACCCTCATGGGGAAGAACTTCTTCCTAATATCCAATCTGAATCTACTTATTTCTATTTTTTTTTCCCATTGCCCCCAGACCTATCACTCCCTGACACCCTAAAAAGTCCCTCCCCAGCTTTCTTGTAGGCCCCCTTCACATACTGGAAGGCCACAATAAGGCATCCTTGGAGCCTTCTCTTCTCCAGACTGAACAGCCCCAACTCCCTCAGTCTGTCCTCATATGAGGGGAGCTCCAGCCCTCTGATCATCCTCATGGCCCTCCTCTGGACATGCTCCTTGTCTGGACATGCTCCAGCACATCCAGATTCTTTACAAGCATGTGAAAACAGAAGAGTCACAGAATCATAGAGTGTTAGGGGCTGGAAGGGACCTCAAAAGATCATCCAGTCCAACCCCTCTGCCAGAGCAGGGTCACCTAGAGCAGGTAACACAAGAACACATCCAGGAAGGTTTTTGAGTATCTCCAGAGAAGGAGACTTCACAAACCCCTTGGCTGCTTGTTCTTAAAACAAAGATAGATGGTTATGGTCTGTGAAAACCAGTTTCAAATCTCAGCACACTAAAAGGCAACAGTGGGGAACTGGTGACCCCTAAAGAAAACACTCAGCATTGCCACACATGCCCCCACTACAGCTTTTTCCTTCCCTAAAGAGGTGGGATGTGTCCATAATGGATATCATCTGCAGGGAAATTTTGTATCCTGTTCCTGCATTATGTTCACAAATATCTTAAGTCTGTGCTTCCCTCACTGCCAAAGTCAACAGGAATAAGGACCCTCTCATAACAACAAGATAAAATGAAAAAAAAATCAGTTTCAAAATGGTTTTGCAACATGGAATTTAGTCAGGTATAAAACCAGAGTATCAGCTCATGAAATATGTTCTGCAGGGCCCAACAAAAGCTGAAGGAAACCCTGTGCAGTAGAAGAAAAATGAACTCTCCAGCCTCAATAGCTTTTGCAGAGCTTTGGAAACCTTCAATAAAACATCTCCCTATTTTCAATTAAGCACGTAGTAAGCATTTCCAGATGGGCACAGGGGCTTTCCTGTCAGCATTTAATGAAAACAGTTACTCTTCTTACCATTTTTATGATCTCTTCTGGTGATATATAAACACAAAACAACACTGCTGTGAATAAAACCAGTATTATTAATATATCTCAGCCTCCAATTTATCATCAATGTCTTTCACAGAGTCTGCTTACATGGTTAAGCTACAGCTTTGTGGCAGTAAAAAAAAGTGAGGTTGGTACCTCAGCAAAGCAGATGCGGTGCACTGACTACAGTTACCTGCGAGGCGTATCAAACACACAGTACTGCATGACCTATGAATTTGACTTGATTCAGATTCCAGTGGTCTGAAAGAAGGCCCAATGTAGTTTGCCTGTGGCTCAAAAAATGAATGGAGCAAATTAGAAAGAAAACTGATTTAAACATAGACTCAACAAGCCAAGAACACAGGTAGCTTTAGGACAGGGTATGAAAAGTGACAGATGCTGTAAAGACACAACAATTCTTAGAAGCTATTGCATGACTTCACTGCTTGCAGCTGGGCCACTCCCTACATGCTGTTCTGCAATGCAATCAGGAAAAACCCTGTACAACCACAACACCAAATTGCAAAAGAAGCTGTGAGAAAGTTTCTGCCAGGGGTTATTTAAAAATAACAGAAAGTAAATGTGTCTCAATTCTTGGTCAGTTTTTCTCCTAGATACAAACCTATACATTCTCAAATATGAAAACAAAAAATACTGGGTGAGAGTGGGAGAAGTAACAGAACTTACTTTCCTTTTAAAGAAGCCAAAGCATCCGAGAACTTGTTGTTAAGAAATAAATCCAAAGCTGCCATACACTCATGCAGTGCCACATTGAGGTCTGATGTAGGTGACCTGTCAGAAGAAGAGAATAAACTCAGCACATCTGTCCTACTGCATTACTGCAACATTTCACAGAATCACAGAATGTTAGGGGTTGGAAGGGACCTTGAAAGATCAATCAGTCCAACTCCCCTGCCAGAGCAGCATCACCTAGAGCACATCACACAGGAACACATCCAGGTGAGTTTTGAATATCTCCAGAGAGGGAGACTCCACATTTGAACTGATTTTCTTTATTTCTAGCCGTATTCCCATGTATAATCTGCTATTATATTTCTAGTGACTGCAAGAACTGAAAGTGACTTCCATTCTGTCTCAGGGTTTTTTAACCCTGTGGCACGTGGAAAGCAAATTAATTTTGTACTTTCTGGCAGAAAGACAAACTGCACTTAGTGTAAATAAGAACCTAGCCACGCTGAAATTATCATTTGGGAGTGTTGCAATTTAATACTCAGGCATCAGGAACACAGAAGGACTGGGTCACAACAACACACATCTCACTAAGGCTGACAGAGCCTACAGGCTAGTGACATTCTGATCATGCTGTCACTTTAAGGATGAGACACTGTTGAACTGCATTAGGTTTGGATATCGACTGCTGCTGGAACATCCACTGCAGATCACTACAGACTTACAGGTAGGTTAAAATTTCACATTGTGCATGCCCCTAGGAACATCACTGTCCCTCAGAAGTGCAGCATCTCAAAGTCAGAAGATTGTCGGTGGCTTACTCTGGCTGTACTTTACCCCTTCACAAGATTCAGATGTCAGCCTGACCCATCACAAGGGTTCTCAGCTCGTCTTTGGATTACTGGCAACAGGATAACACAGAGCAGCTGAGTAAGTTTGGGACAATTTAATCACCAGAACTGCTGGACAAAAAAAAAATAAATAAAAATCCACAGGAATTGCACTAACAAAATTAAGGTCACCTGGCCAAGGCTTGGGCAGTTGAAACACCTGCATCTGAAGATGAGAGCGCTCTACTACACCAACATGTTGTACACCAGTCTGTACAAGAAAAGTTCCCCCAACAAAATACAAACAAATCCTCATCATACTCCTAACTCCAAACAGCTTTAACTGATGTCATCTGTCTTGTGATTCAGAAGCTATGTTACTTCCTTAAAATAATGGCACAGCACACAGCTGGCTGGAAGGAACACCAGAAATTAAAGTCCCGGTATCTCTTAAGGAAAGGACAGAGGAGCACAGAACAGATAACATCATCAATAACCACTGACTCCAGCAGTTGTTTGGATTTGAAGAAAAAAAAAAATCACTGCAAGGGGGAGGGGGGAAGAACATAAGTATGTACATAAAAACAGGATTATAAAGGAGAGAAACATCTTCTGACTCTTCATACTGGTTGTTGTCATCACACTTCACACACTGCAAATCCTTCTGGACTCAAGAGACTCTCCGAGTGCTTTGTAAATGCTGTTTAACCAAGTCTTGGCATCTGTTTCACACAATATGCAGTACCCTGTCTGCCCAACTATTCTGAGCCTTGCTTACTGTAGTAATCAAAACTTTGCCAATTATTGTGGACATGGATTGTAACTCTTACCTGCCTTTTCAAAATTCTGTGTCCCTGAACCACACAGCACATTTGGCACTATATGAAACACGTTCTCAGCTGCTTTAAAGTATTTAGACTGGCATCATTTTTCCTGGTTGGTTTGTTTCTTGTCACGCAGGAGAGTTACTCCATTCAATACAAACCTTTTCAAAATACTCCTTTGAAACAGAAAGATGGCAAGCAAAAATACACTGTTGAAGCTCAAAGCACAAGACATAGTCATTACCTGGCATCTTTTCTGGAGTAGGAATTAACACCCCCAGCAGCAGCAGCCAAAATACAAGTTGCACACTTCCCTCATGCTCCAAGGAAAGCTGACATTTGATGTAGGTCCCAATTAAAGGGCTTAAGATCCGAACACAATCTGCACCCTATATAAATGCTACAAATCATCGTTTGTTGCCGTTAACAATAGGGCAGAAATGCTTTAAACTGGAGACTGCTAAGCACATTAGCAAACTGATTAGTCATGCTTCAGTGGGCTGCAGATTCTCTCCTGCTTTCAACAGCAAGATCAGAACCGCCTCTAAGGCCAACGCAAAACGCTGTGCACTGCTACTTACCTCTCTGCCACACCTGTCGTGTTTTCTGACATAGTCATTTGTGTGCCCACTCAGCACCCTGGGCATGAACATCCAGCAGCAGCACTCGGTGCTACTAGCCCCGCTCGGAGCGGCACTCACTGCGAGCACAGGGCAGGGAAGTGCCTGCCTGCGATGCCTCCTCTCTGATTGGTCTTTACGGATGACAGGAGGAGAGTTCCGAGCACGGCCAGTTCACTTGCAGCGTACTACAAATCAGCAAGGTGGAAGCCAGTCCGTGACACGTGAAGTTCATATATGTCCAGACACAATGTGCCATGGGACGGCAATGTGCCCTTGCGGCCGAGAGAGCCAATGTGATCCTGGGGTGCATCAAGAAAATTTGTGGCCAGCAGGTTTAGAGAGGTTCCTCTCCCCCTCTACTCTGCCCTGCTGAGACCACACCTGCAAAACTGTGTGCAGTTTTTGGCTCCCCAGTTCAAGAGACAGAGACCTGATGAAGATAGACCAAGGGAAAGCCACGAGGATGATTAGGGGATGTGAGCATCTCCCCTGTGAAGAGAGACTGAGAGCCCTGGGGCTGTTTAGTCTGGAGAAGACTGAAAGGGGATCTGATCAGTACCTATAATAAATATCTGAGAGGTGGGTGTCAAGTGGAGGGGGCCAAGCTCTTTTTAGTGGTGCACAGTAATAAGGAACAGCAGGTACAAGCTTGAACATCAAAGGTTTCATCTCAACATGGGGAGAAACTTCTTTACAGTGAGGGCGCCCAGGCTGCCCAGAGAGGTTGTGAAGTAGTATCCTTCTCTGGAGACTTTCAACATGTACCTGGATGCATTCCTGAGTGGAATACCCTGGGTGATCCTGCTTTGGCAGGGAAGTTGGACCTCATGATCTCTGGAGGTCCCTTCCAACCTCTAATGTACTGTGATACTACTAATGCAGGAGGTGCTGGCAGCTGCCAGTGTATCTTGGATCTATGGATCCATTTGCAATTAGTGGGCAGCATCAGCTGTCCTTCCTTCAGTACACGCCAGCCACAAGTCAAGCATGCCCATCCTTACAGACGTGGAACAACAAAGCTGTTCTAGTGTGTTTAAGTTACCCCTCAACTAATTTGGAGAATCTACCCCCAGAAATAAAATTGACCAGCTCAGTTTGGGAGGGAAGCAAATGAAGCTCTATTTACAAGCAAAGTGACATATATGTGTGTGTGTGTGATATTTTTTATATATATGCATGTAATTTTATATATATATTTACAATTTATAAACAACACACAAACTCCTCAGACCCCCACTGGATGGCTCCAGGGGGACTGTTCACCTGCTCCCCCACTCCCTTCCTCCTTCCCATTACCTCACACTGTAGTCAAAACAGAGATCCCCTGCAAGGCCACCCTAAAGAAGAGAGAGGAAAGTTGCAAGCAGAAGTGACAAAAAGAAGAGAGAGAAGTGTTTATGCCTCTGCTCTATATCCCATTAGCAAGTCAATGAATTACAGAGACCATATAACTATTTTTCTTTTAAATCTGATGGTAATTTATTTTACTTTCATTCTTTGTAGTCAGGGACTAGGCTAAAGTTCCCCCTTCAAACTGTAGCAGCAGTGAACCAGAACAGAGTCAAACAAGGCTGGCTGGCAGGCAGAATGGAGACATTCATTGCTGGAAACATGAGAGAGGCGAGAGAGACAAGACAGTACTTCTGCCCAGCAAGGAAAAACAAGCTCCTATCCACCAGCCAAACCATTATTTTCTGTTGGTTCCTGTAACTTCAGGGTGTAGTGAGGCTTTGCATGTTCTTTGTAAAAGCCTCTCTTTAATGTCACGCAAAATTATGTTGGTTAAATATTTTGATCAGTGAAGTGAGCTCATCGAGCTGATTTTGTCCCAAATAACATAGCCTGTATGCTCCCAAACTGCTTTGCTGGCACATTGGCAGTACCGCTCCCGTCACAAGAGCAGTTACATGCATCAGAAGCAGTCATCTTGCTCATTACAACAGCTGGGCTGTGGAAGCTGATCAGCTATGATCTACTTAAATAAGTTAGCTCCTCCAAGAGCATTTAATGTTAAAAATTACACATTTCTTCTCTCCTACATGTGGTCTTGTTTGTGAGATTACACAAAGTGGTACCAATAATTGAGACATCAGCTGCCAAAGGAAGAGCCAAAAATGATAGACAAGTGAAGGATAATTTCTGGAAGGTACTCTCAAGACATTAATATCCCTGATGATATCTTTCACTGGTTTCATGACACCCTGCACAGGAAAAGCCTCTGCTGCATTTGGTATAAGAATTATTGCAAGAGATCTGCAGGCTGCCCTGTTAATGACTCAATTACATGACTGTAACAACACGATGTACCTGGGCCACAACGGGAGATAAAAGATGCGTCTGGCTGGGCTTTTTTTTTCCCCAATTGGGAATAATTACTAGTGACAACTTAAAATTAACCAGAATGCTTCCATGGCAGTATCATGAGTTGTTCTGAAAAGATTACACCTCATCTTCACCAGCTTTTTATAAAATTTCTAACTGACTCTGCACTTCTCCAAAGCGTCTGTAAAGTTCTGTACGGTGAAGGCTCAGGCTCTTTCTACCAAGTTCAAGTTTTGAGCTGGCAGGTTTTTACTTGAAACAATTACACAACCTCTCTGTCTTTATAAAGAGATTATGGAGGGTTACTTCGAATCACAGAGTTGTCAGGGTTGGAAGGGACCTCTATTCCAAGGCCACTGCCATGGGCAGGGACTCCCCACACTAGATCACCTTGCTCAGGGCCACATCCAGCCTGGCCTTAACCACCAGGGATGAAGCTTCCACCACCTCCCTGGGCAACCTGTTCCAATGTCTCACTACTCTCACGGTGAAAAGCTTCTTCCTAACATGTAACTACTTCCAACCACATAGTCAGAAAACCAAAATTAATAAATTCTTAAACTACCTCTTTACAGACTATGAAATGGAACCGAAGAGAAATTAGACTCATGTGCTCCAAGTGTCTCCATTTCTTCCAAAGAGGAAGGAGTAGTAAATTGTATTGCTCCCTACAAACACTGTGCCACTTGGGCTACGAAAGCTTCAGCAGCACAAACACTTCAACCATTCACAGATATGATGAGCATCCCAAAACACATTTCAAGGGTCTGCATTTCAGCTCTTAACAAAGAAACATCGAAAGACACCTCCACCACAGGAACCCAAACTGGCTTGCTGATATGCAAGCCACCATGTGGCTGACACACAGGCGCCCCACTCATTTCATGTTACCAGAAATACCACCACTGACACAGAAATTCTTGCCCTGGCAACACTTTGCTCTCAACAAGGCCGGATAACTACACAGCCCTTACCAGAAAGCAGGATGCAGCTGGGGTTACTCTCCTTAGCCTTTTTCAGATTTGACAGCGTCACTCCTGGATTGATGACTCTGTTTTTCTGAACAGACAACTGCTCCCAGCAACAAAAATGGCCTGAGCCTGACAATAGGTCTACACAAAGAAAAGAAGCACCTCACTTAGGAAGAATGCTTTTCTCAGAACCACAGAAATCTCTCTCTCATTAGCATGAAAAGGAGAACCAGTAAGCAGTTCTCACAATAATTTGTTACTATTCAGTTTTCAGGCAATATAGGAATTTCTTCACAATTCAAAAGCAAGTAAGTTAATGCAAGAAAATGAACGCTATCATGACCTTTCCTGTTTTCTGTGCCAAGCCACTAACACTTCTTTTTGTCTTTTTTCTTTTTTTTTCCAATTGTTTTGGTTTGGAGGGGTTTTGGTTTGGTTTTATGGTGCTCCTGAACAGGTTTCCGGTCTGTGCCTAAGACGCCTTTGCGATGCAGACAAGCCATTACTTCTAACAACAAAGCAACTCGAAAAGCTTCAGTGTTTCTGTTCTCCAAACACTCCCTATAGCGGCTTAACAGTGATGCAATTCTGGAATTCAGAAGATCTTAGTATTTCAAGTTGTACATGGAGCACAACACAGTTTTAGATGTTAACTCAGCTCTCAAACACAGGATCACAGGACGTTAGGGGCTGGAAGGGACCTCCAGAGTCCAAACCCCCTGCCAGAGCAGGACCATAGAATCTAGCACAGGTCACACAGGAATGCAACCACACAGGGCTTGAAAGTCTCCACGACCTCTCTGGGGAGCCTGTAGCAGTGCTCTGGGACTCTCACAGTAAAGAAGTTCTTCCCCATGGTGAGGTGGAACTTCCTGTGCTGCAGTTCACATCCGTTGCCCCTTGTCCTGTCACAGGGCACAAGTGAGCAGAGGCTGTCCCTTCCTTCCTCACACCCACCCTCGTATTTATAAACATTTATTAGATCCCCTCTCAGTCTTCTCTCCTCTCCAGACTAAACCGCTCCCAGGCCTCTTAGCCTTTCCTCATCAGGCAGTGCTCCAGTCCCTTCATCATCCTTGTAGCTCTCCACTGGACTCTCTCCAGCAGATCCCTGTCCCTCTTGAACTGGGGAGCCCACAACTGGATGCAATATTCCCCGTGGGGCTTCACTAGGGCAGAAGGGGGAGAAGAACCTCTCTCGATCTGCTGGACACACACTTCTTAATGCACCCCAGGACCCCACTGGCCTTCTTGTCATCCATGGGACAAGTTGCTGATGCATCAGCATGGTGCTCAGGGTCTCAGCTTTTCTGTTTCAGTAAAGGCTCACAAAACACAGGGATGTGGCAGAGTAGACAAGTGAGGAGAACAAAGTCCAGGGAATCAGTAGACTTGTGCTCTGCCCTTGGTTCCACTGCTGTTTAACTTGTATCGAGCAGGATCTAGGTTGCATTATGCTCACAGTTAGGCAAACAATGCAATAAATTCATTAAAATAGGTTTGCTTGGATAAATAAAAAGCATTGGTGTTGTTTCTGCAGTTCCCTTTCCGTGTTGTACTGCCATGAATGCTTGGAAAGGGATGAATGCACCACGGTGGGCTAGTATTCCCAGTTAGTAGGACTGTCTACATCAAATAGTAAGAAAAAAAACCAAACAACAAAAAAGGCCAAATTATGCACAAACGATATAGTCTGACAAGCTACAAACTATCAACCCCAGGATCCTGGACCTGCACTAACCTATTGGAATGTACGAAGAAAAATTTAGCTCTCTCAGAGTCAGAATTAAAACAAGTTCATCCAGCAGCACGCAACTTTACAGGACTGCAGCAATGAAAAGTAAATTGTAATGTGCTCTTTACTGCAACATAAAAAGAACTAAATATGCCTTTGTTTCACAGAATCACAGAAACATTCAGGTTGGAAAAGACCCTCAGGATCACCAAGTCCAACCCAGAACCCTACTCTGCATGGTTCACCCCTAAACCATAGCCCCAAGCACCACATCCAAACCACCTTTAAACACATCCAGACTTGGTGACTCCACCACCTCCCTAGGCAGCTCATTCCAATGCCTACCCAGTCACAGCTGGAGGCTGTTCCCTCTTGTTCTATCACTAATCACCTATGAGAAGAGACCAGCACCAGCCTCTCCACAAGGTCCTTTCAGATAGTTGCAGACAGCAATGAGGTCTCTTCTCCAAACTAAGCAGCCCCAGCTCCTTCAGTTGCTCTTCATCAGATTTATTCTCCAGGCCATTCCCCAGCTTCCTTGCCCTCCTCTGCACTGGCTCCAGCACCTCCACATCTCTCCTGTATTGAGGTGCACAGAATTGGACACAATACTCAAGGTGTGGCCTCCCCAGAGCTGAGTACAAGGGGACAATCACCTCCCTGCTCCTGCTGGACACAGCATTTCTAATCCCAGCCAGGATGCCATTGACATTCTTGGCCACCCGGGCATACTGCTGGCTCCTATTCAGCTGCTTGTCCATTAGAACTCCCAGGTCCCTTTCTGCCAGGCAGCTTTCCAGCCACACTGCTCCAAGCCTGTAGCATTGCTTGGGGTTGTTGTGACCCAAGTGCAGGACCTGGCTCTTGGCCTTGTTGAAGCTCATCCTGTTAACATTCACCATGGATCCAAGTCCTTCTGTAGAGCCTCCCAACCCTGGTGCAGATCAACTCTGCCACCTAACTTGCTGTCATCTGCACACTTACTGATGACACACTCTGTGTCTTCATCAAGGTCATCAAAGATGTTAAACTGAAGTGGTCCCAACACTAAACCCTGAGGAACACCACTTGTGCCCAGCTGCCAGCTGGATTTAACTCCATTGAGCACCACTCTTTGGGCCTGTTTGTCCAGCCAGTGCTGTATCCACCACACTCTGCTGGATAAATCCATTGTCAAATACTATTCTGGGTTTTCATAAAGAATAAAATAAATCAAATAAACCCCAGGAATGACCCAAAATACTTGAACAAATGGGGCATTGTTGCTTTGCCTTTAATCGCTGCTTTACATGACATTTCAGATTATGCTTCCCTGACAGCTTCCAACAAAGTGACTTCATATTTCAGAAGTCATCTGCACAGCATACTTCACAGCACCTTGACCAATAACAATGCCACCTTCTCTCCAATTAAATAAAAACTCAAGCACAGCACTTCAATAGGCCTTTTAACTCCCTTAGATTTGTCTATTGAACCAATCATAAAAAAAAATCACAGAATGTACTGGGTTGGAAGGGACCTTTAAAGGTCATCCAGTCCTACCCAGGAAGCAGGGACATCCCCAACTAGATCAGGCTGCTCGAACCTCAATCAAGCCTGACCTTGAATATCTCCAGGGCTGGGGCTTCCACCACCTTCCTGGGCAACCTGTTCCAGTGTTCCACCAGCCTCATAGTAAAGAGCTTCTTCCTAATGTCCAGTCTAAATCTACCCTGCTCTAGTTTAAAACCACTGCAAAATCATTACTCAAAACAAGGAAATAGTACTAGTAGGAAGTTTTCTTGGCACTCCATATTTCTAAAGCCACAATCTTATGCAGACTGGCTTCTAGAGGCAGACAGTTACTATCCTCTCCATTTCAGAGTGCAAAAGCAACTAAGCAAGCTACCCGAGGAGGAAAAAAAAAAATAAAACCACAATCATGGGGGAAAAAAACAAAAACCAACCACCAACCAAACAAAACCAACACAGCAACAAAAACACAAACAAAAAACCACACAACACCCCACAATAAAACCCAAACAAACAAACAAAGCCAGGCTGATTTTGAACTCTGAATCAGAGGAGTTCAGATCTTTCTGGCATAGTTTTTCACCAGAGTTTTATTTCCCAATAAGAAACTTTTATGCAGATGTAGTGAGAGAAGATTTCATCAGCACAGGACAACAAAGCAAAGAAAGATAAAATTACCTGCAAGTGCAGTACTGTATTCTATTTCAGCTGCATTTGTGATTCAAGACATGGAAGACCATCCCAACATTTAGGCTCTCTTCAAGCAATCTCTTTTGGGTGGTATGCAGTAATAAGACAAGAAACAATGGACACGAAATTGAACACAGAAGATTCCACCTCAATATGAGGAGAAACTTCTTTAGAGGGAGGGTGACAAAGCACTGGAGCAGGCTGCCCATGAGGGTTCTGGAGTCTCCTTTGGAAACTTTCAAGACCCATCTGGATGCATCCCTGTGTGGACTACCCTGGGTGATCCTGCTTTGGCATCAGGGCTGGACCCGTTCCAACCTCTAACAATACAATACGTTCTATGATCCTGTGAAATTGCTTTTCCACAAAAGAGGAATCAAAGTTTTATTATTGATGTGAAGACAAATGCTGAAAACCTGCAGACTGGGAGGTAATTTTTTTATCACTCCTACAAAAAAAAAAATCTGGCATTTACTTTTCAGTTCCAGCTACTGCTAGTATCATTAGAGTATTGTACTGTGAGGGTCGGAGAGCACTGGAACAGGCGGCCCAGAGAGCTTGTGGAGTCTCCTCCTCTGGAGAGTTCCAAACTCATCTGGATGTGTTCCTGTGTGACCTGTGCTAGATTCTATGATCCTGCTCTGGCAGGGAGGCTGGACTGGAAGAGCTCCAGAGGTCCCTTCTAACCCCTAACATCCTGTGATTGTCCTCTGACTATGAGCTAATAATGCCAATCTATTCCTCAAATACATGTGAAACCTAAGAAACTACAAGCTCAGCCATGCAGAAACATTGTCCAGGAGCCTGACTAGAGATTTTAAAAAGCCTTTTAAGTAAGATGCACAGTAGAATAAGGGGAATAGCAGTATTTTAGAATAGAATAGACCAGACCAGGTTGGAAGATATCTTCAAGATCATCGCATCCAACCTATTATCCAACCCACCTAATCAACTAAACCATGCAACGAAGCACCCTATCAAGTCTCCTCCTAAACACCTCCAATGAGATGGTGACTCCACCACCTCCCCAGACAGGTTTTTTTCTAAAACAAACACACACACAGAAAAAAATCCTAAGGTACATGCTTTTAGCATTTTGTGGTACAGCAACTGAACACCTGAAGTGCTTCTCATCCTAGTGCGGCACTGGAAATGTGGCAGCTGGCTCCAGCAGATGGAGCTGCAGAAAGTTGATGAGGACCCAGCACATAGCTAAGCTCTCCAGCAGTTTCAGCAACACAACCTGCACAATCCAGCAGAATTCAGCAAACTCCTTCCTGCTTGCTTCTGAACGTTTTTGCGAATGTTTCTCTGCACATCCAAAACCGCCGGAAGCACAATGCAGCTGCAATCGCTCAGCCTTTGCTGCCGCTGCTATTGCCAGTACAAACACAAGACCTGAAAGTCATTTCATTATGTGATTTAAAATCATTGTTCCAAACATATAGAAACACAGAGGTGTTCAGGTTGGAAAGGACCTCAAGGATCATCCAGATCCAACCCCCCTGCCATGGGCAGGGACACCTCACACTACAGCAGGTTGCTCTGACCCACATCCAGCCTGGCCTTAAAAACCTCCAGGGATGAGGCTTCTACCACCTGCACTGGGTTAGGAACTGGCTAGAGGGCCAGGCCCAGAGAGTGATGGTGAATGCTGCCACCTCCAGCTGGAGGCCAGTCACCAGTGGCATCCCCCAGGGATCAGTGCTGGGCCCCATCCTCTTCAATGTCTTCATTGGCAATCTGGATGAGGGGATTGAAACAGTCATCAGCAAATTTGCAGATGACACCAAGTTGGGAGCAGATGTTGGTCAGTTAGAGGGTAGGAGGACCCTGCAGAGGGACCTCGACCGACTGGACAGATGGGCAGAGTCCAACAGGATGGCATTCAACAAGTCCAAGTGCCAGGTGCTGCACTTTGGCCACAACAACCCCATGCAGAGCTACAGGCTGGGGTCAGAGTGGCTGGAGAGCTGCCAAACAGAGAGGGACCTGGGGGTGCTGGTTGACAGCCGCCTGAACACGAGCCAGCAGTGTGCTCGGGTGGCCAAGAGGGCCAACCGCATCCTGGCCTGCATTAGGAATAGTGTGGCCAGCAGGAGCAGGGAGGTCATTGTGCCACTGTACTCTGCACTGGTTAGGCCACACCTTGAGTCCTGTGTCCAGTTCTGGGCCCCTCAGTTGAGGAAGGACATTGAGACACTTGAACATGTCCAGAGAAGGGCAACAAGGCTGGGGAGAGGCCTTGAGCACAGCCCTGTGAGGAGAGGCTGAGGGAGCTGGGGTTGTTTGGCCTGGAGAAGAGGAGGCTCAGGGGCGACCTCATTGCTCTCTACAACTACCTGAAGGGTGGCTGTAGCCGGGAAGGGGTTGGCCTCTTCTCTCTAGCAACCAGCACCAGAACAAGGGGACACAGTCTCAAGCTGCGCCAGGGGAAGTTTAGCCTCGAGGTGAGGAGAAAGTTCTTCACGGAGAGAGTCATTCGCCATTGGAATGTGCTGCCCGGGGGGTGGTGGAGTCGCCGTCCCTGGAGGTGTTCAAGAGGGGATTGGACGTGGCACTTGGTGCCATGGTCTAGTCATAGGGTCTGTGGTGACAGGTTGGACTCGATGATCTTCGAGGTCTCTTCCAACCTTAGCGATACTGTGATACCTCCCTGGGCAGCCTGTTCCAGTGTCTCACCACCCTCATGGGGAAGAATTTCTTCCTAATATCCAATCTGAATCTACCCATTTCTAGTTTTTTCCACCCCCCCCAGTCCTATCACTCCCTGACACCCTAAAAAGTCCTTCCCCAGCTTTCTTGTAGCCCCCCCTTCAGATATTGGAAGGCCACAATAAGGTCTCCTCAGAGACTTCTCTTCTCCAGACTGAATAGCTCCAACTCTTTCAGTCTGTCCTCATAGGAGAGGTGCTCCCAACCTGAAGAGTTAAAAAAATGTTAATTAAAAAGCTGCTGGCCCATTAAAGAGCTTTCAAGATAGGACAGGCCATCAAAGCCGAATAAAGCTACTACAGATCCTGATACAGGCGCAATTCTGGATCATTATCAGGTCTAATACTGTTTTATTTAATCCTACAGGATTTTGCTGTTTTAAGTGCTACTAAACCACCTCCCTCCGCTCTGCTCTGTCATAACTCTAACGTTAATATAGCTTCCACTTAAAGTTGAGTGCTATTGTGTGTCTTACACAATCTAAAGTTCAGGTAACATTTTCCATTATGGATTCTCCAGGCCAATTAACATCTTTGGCTGATGCTTACTGCTGTCAATTTTCACAGAATCACATAAATATTCATATTGGAAAAGACCCTCAGGATCACCAAGTTCAACCCAGAACCCTCCATGGTTCACCCCTAAACCATATCCCCAAGCACGACATCCAAACCACCTTTAAACACATCCATGCTTGGGGACTCCACCACCTCCCTGGGCAGCACATTCCAAGGCCTGACCACTCTTGCTGTAACAAAAATTCTTCTTAATGCCCAGTCTAATCCTACCCAGTCGCAGCTTGAGGCTGTTCCCTCTTGATCTATCACTAATTAACTGTGAGAAGAGACACAGGGAAAGCACGTTGGCAAAGACCAGTGCAAAACACTGCTTCCAACACATCACAGAGAGCCACAACAGGGTCCTTTACCACTCTTCTAAGCAGAAAACGGTTTGCTGACCTCTCCAACACCTGCACCCTCAGAAGCTTCTACTCCTGCGTGGATTACCAAGCAGATAATTTCAAAAGGCTGATGTCAGATCGGGAATCCACAAACAGGCCTTTCACACGGCCACGTCTCAGTGTTAACGTGCCATCATCACCAGGGAAGAACGGTATTTGCACACTGATTCAGCCTCTGGAAAAAAAACTGCCTCACACGCACACAATGGAAGTTTATGTATTTTATGGGCAGTGGGACTGCACACGTGGAAAGGAGAAAGGGAAGTTAACCACCTGCAGCTTGTCCAGAAGGGCGAGCAAAAGGCATCGAGTTACAGCCATTCCGGATCAGCGTTTGGCGGTCAAGGCGTGTCTCGAGCTGTGCAGACAGGAGCTCAAGGAAAAGGGCTTGAGCGTCCCCGGACTTCAGAGACACGACACCACTCTTAAAAAATACCACTTTGAAAACCAGTTAATTTGCATGTGCCTGTTGAAAGGCTGCCGCACAGGTACGTAATTTGCTTAAGCTTAATGATTTTGTCTAACAGGAGAGGGGAGGGGAAAAAAAAAAAAAAGCGCCCTAAAAAGTGCAAACAGGCGGCTCCCGCCCCTGCAGTTGCTGCGCGCAGATGGGTCCCTGGGAGCACAAATGGAGAGAGTCCTCTGCCCTCTGTCCCCAGACTGTGTGCAGTCTGGTGGCAGAAGAAGACTAATGGGCGGCTCGGTCCCGCTTTGGGCTGCACCTGGGCAGCACTTGCCTGGCGCTCCCCAAACCCACAGCGACCAGGCAGGCTGAAACTACAAAGGCACCGACTCACCACTGCCAGCCAGAGCGCTGAAAGGTAACGAACTCGATTTACAGGCTTCGAACCAAGGCAGGCTGTTATCCGGGAAACAAACTGCCCTCAACCCCCTCCACCGGGGCACTTGGCGCCTCTTGCAACCAGCCCCTCGGCTTCGGCCGGCACCGGGACAGGTGCACCCGCCGCACCGCCCGGAACAGAGCGTTCCCACAGCCCCGGGGAAAGAAGTGATGCACCCAAGGGAAGTCCCATGCGGCCCCTGTAGGCGTTGCTTGTGACGGGAGAGACCCCACTACTACTCCAGGCCCGAAGTGACAGCCGCAACCCTCCCACCCCTCCTCAGCCCCGTACCGGGCGTCGCCGCTCCCGCTGCTGGCCGCGCGGGAATCCATGAAGGCGTCGCGAAGCGCTCCAGAGCCGTGAGAGGGGAGGCCGGGGCCGAGAGCTGGCAATGCTGCTGTTCCCCGGCGCGGGCTGCATCCGCAGTCACCTCGCATGGTGTGAAGCAGCGGCGAGCCTCGGCGCATGTTCGGGCAGGGCCGGCCCCGGGCGCAGGAGCCGCCTCCGCAGGTGAGCAGCTGCGGCGGTTCCCGCCCCTCCTCCGGCTCTGCGCCCGCCCCGGGAGGCTGCTCGAGCCCGCGGGGGGTGGTGAAGGGGGTCTGCTGCCTTCGTGTTAGAGGGGAGGCTGCGGGGCAGGGGAAGCCTAGGGCAGAGCGGGGGGGTTGGGTGATGATGATAAGGCAGCCCTTGGGCTGGAGCCGGACAGTTCACTGGTGCAGCCCAAGAGGCCTTTGCTGGGGAGAGCTGTTACATGAGGGGAGGGAGGCCTGCGGTGAGCCAGGGCGGGCCCCGGCCCAGGTGAGGGGAAAGCGTGGCGTTAGTAGTGGTGCTGGAATGAATTCCTCTTGGGAGAAGGAAATAATTTAAAACTTGACTAAATATCAATCCTATTTGTTTGCGCTTTACTGAGACCCCCGGGGCTGTTAGTCTTGAGAAGACTCAGATAGGATCTCATCAATTTGTGTAAATATTTAAGGGTGGGTGCCAAGTGGAGGGGGCCAAGCTCTTTTCGGTGGTGCACAGTAAGAAGGAACAACAGGTGCAAGCTTGAACATGAAAGGTTTCACCTCAGCATGAGGAGAAACTTCTTTACAATGAGGGTGACAGAACCCTGGAGCAGGCTGCCCAGAGAGATTGTGGAGTCTCCTTCTCTGGAGACTTTCAGCACGTGCCTGGATGCATTCCTGTGCACACTACCCTGGGTGATCCTGCTCTGGCAGTGGGGTTAGAGTTGATGCTCTCTGGAGGTCCCTTCCAACCTCTAATGTACTGTGACACTAACCTGCACCTGAGAAAGTGTTTGCCTGGGTGGCGTTTGCTGCCCCAAAACACAACGGTCAGGTAATTAATTGTACGTGAGCAACAACACCCAAGGGTGTTTACTTTTCAAGTTTCTCAGTTTACAAACAAATTACTTAACACATGGAGTTTAAAGGCTAAACCAATTGAAATTGTGAATGGGTATGCAAAACAGAGGAGAAAAAAAAGCTATTTGGCCATTCCCTATATTACAATCATACCAATGGTGCAGGGATAATAACACTTCAGAAGAGATTCACAAAAGAGGCTGTCGAAGGAAGTTAACAGGGGGAGAGAAGGCACAGGTATACACAGGGCAGAGGGAGCGGCAGGGCAAACAGAAGACCTTGGCTGACATCAAGAAACAATGGGCACGTTAATGAGTACAGTGGGTGTATAAGGGTAAAAATAAGGAAAAAAAATTATTATCTGAGCACCAACAATGCGGTTCGTGATGTGCAGAAGGGGAGGTAGGCGGCAGGCCTGCCGCACGCTCTGGTGCGCAGGGTGCAGCTGCTCCCAGCGAGGAACAGAAGGCCTTTACCTGATCCACTTCAGCATGATCCTTTAGGCCAGCAGCAGGCAAAATCAAACGTTTTAGAATAATGTGGGACGTTGGAAGGAGCGGTGACAAGCACCCTTCCAAGAGCTCTGCTGGCAGCTGCAAAGTCACGTTTTTTTCAGCACGAAATATCTGTTGGATTTAGTTCTTTGGATTGTGAAGCTTGCACGTTCCAGCTCACAGCTTTTGGAATGGAGAGGGACTTCCCATCTCTTCCTGCTCTGCAGATGTGACTATTGTCAACAGCCTGTGACATTTAACCTAAAGAATATTTTTATTAGTAACCACCTGTGGGCATTTAGGCTTCAAAGTTATTGTCTCTCTCTTTCCTCTCTACTCCCATGGGATAGAGACTCTCTCCCTTGTCTGGTAATAATAGAGGAGTATCCCAGGCCTCTTTGGCCTGAGTAACTCCTTTTTTTCCTGTGCAATCTTGGCCTGTTTAGGGTAAAGGGCGGGGGGCAGTTCAGGCCTGGCCAGTATGAAACCAGCCTAGCAATGGTGAGGGTTGAAGAAAGAGCCCTGAGGCTTGTGGTGAACCTCAGGTGGGGACAAGGGGAGTGTTGGGTTTTTTTGATCTGGTGTAAAGGAACTTGTGTGTTTAGACTGGGGATTTCTTTGAACTTGATATGCTTTGCTATGCTCACCACTATGCTTTGTAGTTTTTGTAGTCTATGAATTGCTTTTCATAGTTCATAGTTTCAGTCAGGGTTGGAAGGGACCACAAGGATCATCTAGTTCCAACCCCCCTGCCATGGGCAGGGACACTCTACACTAGATCAGGTTGGCCAGAGCCTCATCCAGCCTGGGCTTAAACACCTCCAGTTAACCTTTCCATGATAATCCAATCCATTTGTGTGAGGATTACTCTTTTGGCCCTTTAGGAGCAAGAGAGCAATCTGTCCCAATCTAAACTAGGACACCACCCCAGAATATACCCTAAAGTCCTTTTTATGACTTTTAGGAATTCTGTGCTGCAGAGACTAAGTTGAGAAAGCTAAACCAGAAGGACAAATTTGCATCATTATCTTAAGTACATCTTCAATTATTCTCCTGAACATACTACTGTAGGTTCATGAACAGAACAGTTTTGCTTTTTAGTATCTGATGCTAAAACCCAAGCATTTTAAGATAAAGTGATAGCATAATAAGGAGAGATAGAGAATTTAAATCTACAACCCTTAACATGCAACTAGCACTTCTGCACATGATTCTCAAGATTCTGGGTCACTGCCTTGAACCCAGAGTCATTTATTGATTAAAAGTTACTACTGGATGTGGGCCTAAAATGGGATTCATACTCCAAACTCTCCAGAACTGTTTAGAACTCAAAGACTAAAGAAGAGCATTTAAGAAGGAAGAGGTATTAAGATTTGGTTTGGGTTTGGTTGGTTTTGTTTTAAGGGTACCAGAGGGATTTTATCTAAAAATCCCTTGAGCCTTTCCAAATTAGTTTTTGGTTGGTTTTTTTTTTTTCATTCCAAGAGCCCCACACCTGTTCATGTGAACATTTCATGAGACACTGCATTCTGGGGGAAACAACCCTAAAGATTTTTTCTGTTTTATTTGACTATAAGAAGTTGAATACTACATAGCTCAACAGAATAAATATTGAATCTGTCCATACAGGAAGATGAGTGTGTGGATCAGGAAGGATGAATCCTGTTATTGACTTGATACAAACTTGAGACAGCTGACAGTTTGCAGGCAGTTCACCAAGGATCTCTTGCTGACCAATGCCACCTGGTACAGACCTCTGAAGTCAAAATAATTTCACCCTGTATTATCAGCAAACTAAATCTTCGTTGAACAAGATATTTTCCTTGCAGCACTTCTGTCAAATTCTTATTTATTTCCAGTTATTTGTATAGTCCTGGAGTGTAACTACCTGCTCGTACTAACAGAGAAAACACATTTTAACACCTCCCCTACCTATAAGATACAAGTCAAATAAAATTGCTTTGCTTTGCACAATCACCTTTCCAAAGCCCAGCAGTGAGGTTAATGTACTACCAGACCCATTGTCCTTTAGAAAACAGGAAGCAGATTACCATGAAGAGGAGGTTTGTCCAAAAATCACTTAATAAATCAGCAAGAGAGAACCAGAAACAACATTGACCTCTTGAATATACATCCAAACAATGCAGCATTTCCCCCTTTATCTGCTAGCTACCAGATCACCTGCCTTAAAAACTAATGCCCACTTGTTTCTTTTATTTATTTTTTTTTCAGTTTAAAAATCTAAGGTCCTAGCAGCTCTAGATCACTCAATTTTAGCACAACAGAAATTCTTGAGTATTCTGAACAACTGTCATGATTTATGGTGGTGGTGGTTTTTTGTTTTAGTGTGATTTTTGTTTTGCTTGGGGTTTGGTGTTTTTTGTTGTTCATGTTTTTAAAGAGATTTCAGGAAATTATTTCACTTTGAGGATTTTACTGCCCTGCACCCAATAGATTATCACCTGAGAAATTAAAAGATCTTTTCTGGGATAACAGGCCAAAATTTACTGTGAAGCTTCCCACAGAAATCTGCAACCAAGGCATTCTCACACTCATCTATGAGTCTATAAGCACAAGAGGAAAGTATTTTTACTTCTTTTTTTTCCCCTCCTCTCCACATAAAAGACTCCCCAAGATGCTGCTGCCTTCCCTCCCTGCACAGATGAGAGTTACAGTTCTGTCATGAGTGCAGACAGCAGCTTCCTCCATTTCAGCCTCAGAGCTCCCAGGAAACACAAGCATGAGAGTTCAATAGGTGCAACAAATTGCAGAGATATCATTGGGGCAGAAAGATGCAAAGACTGTTTGGTTGTTGAACTAAGGCTTAGGTGCTACAAGCTTGGCAAGTCTGTCTCTCCCCAGCTGATACCTGTCCCTTTCACCACCACTTCAGAGATCGGTTTCACTTCCCCCTCTCTTGCCTTTACATTTCAATACCTGCGCCTTGCTGGGAACAAGGAAGACAACACAAGCAATCTGTTCTGCAGGGAGCTCAAGAGTTCAGTAACACTCACACTAGAGCTCCATTCTGCCTACCAAAACATTCAATCTCAAGCTTGCATCAAGAAAGATCTTCATTTTGTGACAATTAATGTCTACTTCCAGAACATACTCTGTTGGCTATGTGCTTTTTATTTGACGTTGTTTTACATTTGGTAATTGCACAAGGCAAACATCCTCTTCCCCTTTATAATTAAAACAAACAAACAAAAAAAAAAAAAAAAACCCCCAACAACCCACAACAAAAAGGATGCCTCTGAAAGGCAACATTCCTGTATATTCCAGCTGGCAGTCAGACCTCAAGAACGTGTGTGAACCTCACAGAATTAATGCAGCTGTTACATGGCCTAATGCAACTGATGTCTCATTGAAAGAAAACAGGCAAAGAGGTTTGGGTCCACTTAGATGAATCTATGGGAATCTAGCACTACTGTAACAAAAGGATCAAAACCACATGTGAATGGTTGTTGTGCCTTCTAAACCTCTGACCAAACAGTCTATGCCTTGACATAAGAGACATTATAGAATCCTAGCGTTGTTAGGGTTGGAAGGGACCTCAAGGATCATCTAGTTCAAACACCCCTGCCATGGGCAGAGACATCTCACACTAGAGCAGGATATCACACCCACATCCACCTCGGCCTTAAAAACCTCCAGGGATGAAGCTTCCACCACTTCCCTGCAAAACCTGTTCCAGTGTCTCACCACCCTCATGGGGAAGAGCTTCTTCCTAATATCCAATCTGAATCTATCCATTTCTAGTTCTGCTCCATTCCCCCTAGTTCTATCACTCCCTATGCATATACCAGCATGCCAAACCCCTAAAAAGTCCCTCCCCAGCTTTCTTGTACACTCCCTTCAGATAATGGAAGGCCACAATAAGGTCTCCTCGGAGCCTTCTCTTCTCCAAGCTGAACAACTCCAACTCTCTCAGTCTATCTCTATAGCAGAGGAGCTCTAGCCCTCTGATCATCCTTGTGGCCCTTCTCTGGACACATTTCAGCACCTCCTCTTTCCTGTAACAGGGGCTCCAGAACTGGACACAGTACTCCAGGTGGGGTCTCATCAGAGTGTAGCAGAGGGATAGAATCACCACCTCCTACCTGCTGGCCACACTTCTCTTGAGGCAGTCGAGGCTCTGGTTGGCTTTCTGGGCTGCAAGTGCACACTGCTGGCTCATGTTGAGCTTCTCATCCACCAGCACCATCAAGTCCTTTTCTTCAGGGCTGCTCTCAAGCCAGTCCCTGCCCAGCCTGTATCAGTGCTTGGGATTGCCCTGACCCAGATGATGCTAGTCAGAAGAATCGTATATGCTGGCTCAAACTGCAGGTCTACGCCCTGTAAGCTGACAGCAGTAGAGAATGCTTACATCTTCAGACAAATCACAAGTATCTAAACATTTGGGCTCTGCAACCCTCATCCAGGCAAAAAGCTTTGGGCAAGAGCAGCCCAAGTTTTTTTCTCTGAACCTGCCACAACTCCTAGTGAAGGAAGTGACAACTGGGATTAGTGTGCACTGCAGCTAACCTCAAGATCCAGACAACTTTTTTCACTGAAAGTTAACCCACTCCCATCCAGCTATAGTCAGAACTTTTCATAACTGTCTATATTGTCTGCATTTCCTTTATGTGTTGCTCTGCAGGTCACAGCATCATTTTGGAAAGAAAAACAAAAAAAAACAAAACCAGGCAAATAGTTCACACTTTATGTACTTAAACTTTATTTATTCATAATTACAGGCTATTGTTAGAATTTTTAAACAAAAGAGATGTCTATAAATAGAGGCTAAATCCCACCCTGAACAAGTTGTTTTAAAAACAAACAAAAAAGCCCCAAACAACAAATAGTTAAAACTTCATAAAAGTAATGCCATTTAGCTCACAGCAGTGGTTCGTTGGTAGTCTGAGTAAAAGTACTATAGTCAGAGTCAGTAACATGAAATGTAACATCCAGTGACTCAGAAGCTGACATCCCATAAAGGAAAGCAGGCACATATATATAATATATACACAGGGTAGCGTGTTGGTCCACTGAGGATACATTTTGAACACAAGGTAAGAAACCAGGTAATCCAGTTCAGCATACGATTGCCAAGATTAGTGTACACTCCTTACAAAGATGAATAGATAAGTTATAACTATTTAATACTTGCAAGATTTTAAGTTACTCTTCTTCTTTGTTTGTTTTGAGCAGGTGTTTGAATGCTCATTTCCCAGTGCAAAAGGAAAAAAAAACCCAGAAACAAAAAACCACACATCCCAGTCAGGTTATCCATTCTTCCTGAAAAGAACTGAAAGCTACCCTCAACAAAAAATAATAACTAAAAAAAAAATCACACAACAGCAACATTGAGAGGTAATGGGAAGAGCTTAAATACACTAAAGCATGGCTGAGACGTCCCCTTCTCCCCCTCAGTGCTGTGTGTTGAAACGCTTCCATTTCCTCAACAGAAATACCACAGGTTAAAAGTGCAAGGAAAACAACATATTTTTTTCTTGATGTTTATGCTGTTGCTATCCATTTTGCTTAGGTAGGACAAAACTTTTCTTTTTAAAAATTATTTAATGAAACTGCCTTTTCTAAAGTAGAGTTCTTTCACAAACAAACAATAACTTAATTTTCATTAACATCCTATCAATCCTACTCTGAACTCAGTGACCATAAAAAATCATTCGGTTTAAGGTGCAACTCTCAGTTGGCATACAATAAATTACATACAGAAGACAACTGTGGGTTAAAAAAAAAAAGAAAGAAAGAACAGAAAGAAAGGAAAAAAGCAGACTACCTGTTTCTCCTTTCTATTCTCAGTCCTATTTCAAATTGATCTTAGGAAGTCGCCAGTTGAGCTGTGTATTTCACAGGCAAAAGTGGTTCACATAGAAGTGGGGTCTCCTTGGCGGTCATCCTGGCCAACAGCAAGCACAGGAATCTTCAGGTTACTTGCTTTGTAAAACAAAACAACTCACTACACTGGCTTAAAAACTATGCCCATGCAAGAAAAGCATTACAAGGTTTCAGAAAGACTCGCTCTTTCTGACGTAGACTTGATGTAGATGTGAAGCTTCTTGTTTCAAATCCAAATGCAGAATCTTCCATGAGGAGGAAAAAAAAATATATGAATCTATATTGCATACATACAAAATAAAGCACTCCACAGCTCTGGCATTACTAAAGTTTCTTTAGAGGGGAAAAGGTAACAAATGACTAACCGCTTGATGGGCGACAGTCAGCCATGGCAGAGTAATTGCTGTGTTCACTTTATGCTCAATTACCAACTGCTGGCAGATCAGTCAAACTATAACCTCACTAACTGCATTTTAAACTGATTTGTTTACAGGTGGGAGAAGTACTTGGTTCTCCTGAAAACTTCAGAGAAATTGAATGCTCAACTTAACCAAAAGGATTAAATTTAGCAGAAACATTCACACCACTTCCAGAAATTTCAATCTTTCCATAGTTTCTTGTATGGGTTAATTTTCTGATTAACATAGGTTAGGTATTCAGAAAAAAGGACAAAACAGTTGATTTCAGACAAAAATCTTATTCTAAACTTCATGCTTCTGATATTTCAGATTTACTCAGTGCAATAGCCAGTTCCAGGTCTTCTTGCTCTTGCTGTTTTAATCTTGCCAATCTTTCTTTCTCTTCTCTCTCGCTTTCCCTCTTAGCCCATTCAATCATGTCTTCCTCAGTGGAATACTGCATTTTTAAAAGACAAAATAAATGACATGAATAGCACCATGATAACTGTCCGAGGCCTTGGCTTATGGCACAACTGCACTTGTATCTATTCTAGTCTTCAGGTATTACTTCTTCAGATTAGCTTAAGGTTTAGCTGTCAAAGAACTGCAACTGAAGCCACACAACAGATGTATTCTTCTGAAATAGGCCACGTTTCAAAACTCAGTTTCTAAAAAGTTACTGAGCAGAAAACAACATCATTTAAATTCACACTAATTTGGATAAAACCCAGTCTATACAAGAAGAAACTTTGACTAAATCAGGAGAACATTTTGCAGAACACCCATGCCCATCCACACTGTGGGACATCCTGATTTAGCCTGCTCTCAGTAGGGATGATTTTTCCAGGTGACAATAACTGCACAAGTTAGCTGTAGAATTTTAATGGTTTTAACTGTGCAGATGAAAAATACTTCTACCAATGAGCAGCAAAACAAAGGTGACTGTACAGTTAGAAGCCTAGCAGGAACACAAAGAAAGGTCAGTGTGATACAAGGAGAAAATAAAGAACAGATCCTTTCCATGTATGTGACTAGAACCTGAGCTACTTTTCTGTGGTACAATGATTATAAATCAGAGACAGGTAAGGGTATGAAAGAAAGTGCAAAAAGATTATGCTACAAGTGGTTTCTATTCAGCATACAAAAAGGAAAAAAGCTAAGAGGCAGGTGAAGCCCACAGCTTCTTGGGACACCTCATGTTAAGTCTGAGTGTTACAATGAACTTCAGCTAGTTTTTGCTTTGAGTTGCTTCTGTGGGAAACAGAGAGCAAAGCTTGGCTTTCCTCCACAGTTCCCTTACTATTTTCAGTAACTGCAGCTGGAAAAGAATACTTTTTTCCCTTTATAAAGCTAATTAATATTTTTGCTTTCTCCTCTACATTTTCAGATGCTCTCCTCCAAACTGGCTTCTCAGTCCCTTTAACTAATAACAGTGTTCCAGAAATTCTGCTACAGTGCAAGTCAGTTTTGAAAGCCTGTCAATCATCACTTTGCTTCAGTGAAGCACATAGTTTATTAGACCTGAAAACAAAAGTGAGCAGTATGATGAAGACACTGTCAATGCAGTTTGCATTTAACAGGTGTCCTGGCTTGAGCTGAATCTGCTGCTGCTATTCAATCCCATGCTGTGTCATGCCATCTTCAAACTCCAAAGTGCTGGTTGGAGCCAAGCACCCTGGGGCTTGAAGTTCAGGTTGGAACAACAGAGCCTTCCTGGTTGGGTTGCTGCTGCCAGTTTCCATTTTTGGGGGGTTGGTCTGTTCCCCTGGGCTGGCTTCTGGTGCTGCTTCTGCATTTTGCTGCACTTCACTGCAATTAGGCTCAAGTCATTGTGCACTGGATCATTTCCAGTAAAACTTTTCATTACAACTCTACCTCAGCCCAGAGAGTGTTTTCTGTGTTACTTTCCCTCCTGTCTGTAGTGATGGGAGAGCGGGGCTTGTGATAGCAGTCTTAACCCAGGACAAGCAGGTATGGAGCTTGAAAGCGAGATGATACCTTTCAACACTCCTACTGGCAAAAGCTCAGGGGCAAAAAAAGGAAATAAATATATAGGCATGCACAAACCTTTAGATTTGCTTTTACTGCTTGGGCACCATGCCTTCTATGGAATGGATTCTGGTTATAAAAGACACTTACTACTTTTTAATTCCTTGTACATAAGTGTGGCATATCCTAGCTGTTCAAAACTCACCATGGTGAGTATTCATTAACACACACACCCACCCCCCACTGTGAGGCTGTTGATCAGGATTTTAGTACACTGAAATGATGGCCAAACGGCTGGGTGACAGCTAAACTAAAAATCACACCTTTCAGTTTTAATAGGGTCATTAATATGCTTGTTAGAGATCATTTATATCTAATGCATGCAATGATAAAATGCCTATCCCTAGAGCATAACTTACACCTCCTATTTTCTAAGAGCTAGGAGGTTTTCATAAAATAAATAAAAAAACAACTTGCAAAAGCAATGCAATTTAAACATTACAACACTTGGAAGTATTTTGGTCTAGGACAGCCTCAGCTGTAAAGGAAATGTCAATCCTGTTTTAACTGCAGGTGATCTCCCTTTTGTACATGGGATATGATTTAGTATCTGAAACTAGACTGAAGACTTCAGTGTGAACGATTCAAAGCTGTCATTATACTGAAACAAATGGAAAAAGTATTTACTCACAGTACTGAAGTTTGCAAAATTGTTGGGGTCAGCCTCTTTACTGATGCTGGTGGGAGCAAATGGATCACAGAATAGATCTGCTTCTTGTTCTTTGGGAATGTCTGGGGTGGGGAAAGGCTGAAATGGATCGCTCGGTTTAAAGGAATCTGAAGAGTCTATTTGATTGATAGGTCTTTTCCCTTAGAAAATTTAAAATGGATTTAAGATAGTAGGTAGTAACGTGCCAAAAAGAGAAACAAACAAAAACCAAAACCCCACCAAACCACAAATTCAAAAGCTACTTGGAAAGCAACCTCATCTAGTGGAGTTGCAGTGAATTCAGAGGAAGCCAGTTTTAAAAATGAGGCTATGGTCCCCCAGTTTCTAAAGGAGTGACTTGGGCATGTTAATGACTCAAGCACCCAGTTATGTGCTACTCAGCTATTTGGGGAGGAGTTTGAACTCCTATTCTATCAGCACTACATTTCTTTGATTTGCTTATTAGCTGTCTGTGATCATTCCAGCAAGGCTTTTTTATTTGTTGGATCAAGTTAACACAATTTCATTCAGAAACCAGAAACATCTTTGTAAGTCTTCAAAGCACCCTACCCCCTCTCTCTGCTAACACCTGGAATCTCTGTATTTTCTAAACTAACAGAACAAAAGAATAGGAGAACAAGAACACAAAGGCCTGTTTTGTTAATCCTTGGCAAAGTAACCACAGATAGAACAGAATAAGGTCTAAGTCCCCACTTAGCTTCCTTTTTCAGCTTAACCATAGTCAGCTTTCATAGAATCATAGAATTGTCAAGGTTGGAAGGGACCTCAAAGATCATCTATTTCCAATACTCCTGCCATGGGCAGGGACACTTCACACTACAGCAGGTTGCTCACAGCCACATCCACCCTGGCCTTAAAAACCTCCAGGCATGAGGCTTCCACCACCTCCCTGGGCAACCTGTGCCAGTCTCTCACCACCCTCATGGGGAAATATCTTTTTCCTAACATCCAATATGAATCTACCCATTTCTAGTTTTTTCCCATTCCCCCTAATCCTATGACTACCTGACACCGTAAAAAGTCCCTCCCCAGCTTTCCTGTAGGCCCCCTTAAGACACTGTAAGTTCACAATTAGATCTCCTCGGAGCCTTCTCTTCTCGCTGCACCAGGGGAGGTTTAGGCTGGATGTTAGAAGTTTTTCACAGCAAGAGAGATTGGCCATTGGAATGGGCTGCCCAGGGAGGTGGTGGAGTCACCATCACTGCAGGTGTTTAGGAAGAGACTGGATGGGGTGCTTGGTGCCATGGTTTAGTTGATTAGATAGTGTTGGATGATAGGTTGGACTTGGTGATCTCAAAGGTCTTTTCCAACCTGGTTAATTCTCTTCTCTTCTCCAGACTGAACAGCCCCAGCTCCCTCAGTCTGTCCTCATGGCAGAGGTGTTCCAGCCCTCTGCTCATCCTCGTGGCCCTTCTCTGGACACATTTCAGCACCTCCAGATCCTTCCTGTAATAGGGGCTATAGACTTGGGGACATTAACCCAAATACTTCCAAGAAAAGTTTCATCCAACCATTCTCTCCCTCTGTTACTGCTTACAGAAAAGGCTTCATTGCAGTTTTTTGAATTCAACTAGTGGGTTTGCAAGAGATTTGACACTTCAAATGGTTGTACTTCAAAACTTGCTTCTGTTGCCAGTTTAGACTAAACCTACAGAATGAATCCCCAGTGTCTATTATTTTGTGTATCATTGGTGCAAGTCGTCTTTCACAGACCACAGTGATTTAGAGAATGGGATTTACGTAGACACTTCCCAGATAGCTTTGCCACCAGAGCTCTCACTCCCTGATTAGGTTCTGTTACTGGAAAACAAAGCATGTGGAAGAAGGGACTTCAAATGGCATCTAGGTAATTTTATTTCTACACATTAAGGATTAGTACATGTAAAAAATATGAAGTGTACAACCTCCAAATCTGCCCCCAAAAAAGCATTAAATGAAGATGGCTTATCAGTATCTGGAAAAGCAGTGGATTTCAGAGGCAAGCAAACAGCTTGCTGCTGCACACTGTCCCACAGCATGACTCTCTTCTGGAAACACACCCATAGGAAAAAGGAATTTGGGGCTAAGCAATTTTCCTAGCATGACAAAGAACAGAATGCTCTGAGGAGACCTTCTTGTGGCCTTCCAGTATCTGAAGGGGACTACAAGAAAGCTGGGGAGGGACTTTTTAGGGTTTCAGGGAGTGATAGGATTGGGGGAAATGGAAAAAAAACTAGAAATGAGTAGATTCAGATTGGATGTTAGGAAGAAGTTCTTCCCCTTCCCCATGAGGGTGGTGAGGCACTGGAACAGTTTGCCCAGAGAGGTGGTAGAAGCCTCATGCCTGGAGGTTTTTAAGGCCAGGCTGGATGTGGCTGTGAGCAACCTGCTGTAGTGTGAGGTGTCCCTGCCCATGGCAGGGGGGTTGGAACTGGCTGATCCTTGAGGTCCCTTCCAACCCTGACAATTCTGTGATTCTAAATTACGAGAAATATTTTGGGGTATCTCTTTGAAAAAGTGTTACCTTGTGAATCAGAGCAAAGGAGTAGTTAAATCACAGAATGCATCAGGTTAGCAGGGACCCTTGAAGATCATCTTGTCCAACCCCCCTCTAGTGAACAGGGACACCTCCAGATACACTTGAGTATCTCCATCAGGAAAATAATTTGCTGGGAATGATTATTAAGCTAGCCCCAGTATCACTGCTAACACTTGCTGAATGAGCAGGCCACCTCTCTCTCAGTCATCTATGCTCAGGAGTCTGTTCCAATGGCATTCTAGACGTGGATCTGCGTATCACATCACAGCCACTGTCCTCCACTGACCTCAGAAATCCTTCTTTTGGCTTAAGTAAGGACCACCACATGGGAAAACACTTGCAGTCAAATTATCATCACTTGTCATGCTGGCTGTCCTGAAGTTATCTGCTACGGAACCAATTATGTGCACGACAAGCATGAACCAGGTGTCATAACAACACTGGAAATCAAACAGCAGAGTTTAGACTTCTGTGCTGTTACTTCTACATTTACTGTGTTCCCTTTCTTTTGAGGACAAAGATGAATACATTTTTAAGTTTCATGCTGCAGTTTTCCAAAGGAACTTAGATTCATCCAGAAAGTGTAAGGGGGGCTGGGAGGGGCGTCTGGGGGGGCGTAGAAAGTGATGCAGTAGAGGCTTTGAAGAAAATGAAACAGAACAGAAACTTCAAAAGGAACTCTAGTAATGCCAATGTACTGAAAAAAGTCTGAGAGTGAGGTGTGTGTTGTAACACTGGCCTGTCACAGCCACAAGAAGGTGTGGTTAGAATGATGGTCTTTTCTGGGAAGCAGAGTGGCTTGTGTCATGGAGTAGATTGGAGAATTCAACTATCACTAAACAGAAAAGCCACTATGGGAACTGGGTTTGTTATTCCTACATGGGGAAGGCTTACTTCTACAGACCTTTGGAAAGGCCACCTGGAAAAAGCTGATCTGAAAACCTGAGACAGTCATTTAACCTTATTTAATTCATTTTGCATCAAACCCATAGGTTTTGCATTAATAAAACACTGAACTCTCACTTGAAGCATAATTTAATGCCAGGTTCACACTCTACCACATTAGCAACCACTTAATGTGCAGCCATGCTATGTGTTTGCAGATCTTTTAATATCTACTTTTTCCTGGTTTCTAAATCCTTCATCTCTTAAAAAAAACCCAAACTACAATCCCAAACATCAGGCAAAGTCTAGCTCTGAGGAAAACACCAACGGCTCAGGAACAGACTCATTTCCCATCTTGCTCATTCACTCTAAATTCAAAACACTTCACCATCCCCTCCCAGTTATTGCCCCACTGCTAATATTTAACAAGCTAGTTGTTAACAACACCTCAGTGTCTTACCAGGTGGTGGTGGACAGGGCCTTGTGGGAGTTCCTGTTTTAGGGGGCAATGCAGGAGGAACATCCTCATTCTTAGCTGGTGGCTCCTCAAATACATTTTTAGTTATGATCACATTGCTGACAGAACCTGATGTGGGCGAGTTAAAGGGATCCTCATTGTTGGCCTTCAACAAAGAAAAACAGCAACATACACATTTACAGTGCTGTATTTGCTTTCAGGACAATAATGCAGCACTTAGTCCAAAACTTCAGTTCTAACTAAGATAAAACAAAAACACTTTTGTTTTTACAACTATACAATATAATACACCAGGTTGAAAGAGACCTTCAAGATCATCGTGTCCAACCCATCAACCAATCCAACCCACCTGAACAACTAAACCATGCAGCCAAGCACCCCATCAAGTCTCCTCCTGAACACCTCCAATGAAGGTGACTCCACCACCTCCCTGGGCAGACCATTCCAATGGGCAATCACTCTCTCTGTATAGAACTTCCTCCTAACATCCAGCCTAAACCTGCCCTGGCACAGCCTGAGACTGTGTCCTCTTGTTCTGGTACTGGCTGCCTGGGAGAAGAGACCAACCTCTGCCTGGCTACAACCTCTCTTCAGGTAGTTGTAGAGAGCAATAAGGTCACCCCTCAGTCTCCTCTTCTCCAGGCTAAGCAACCCCAGCTCCCTCAGCCTCTCCTCATAGGGCTTGTATTCCAAACCCCTCACCAACTTTGTTGCCCTTCTCTGGACACGTTCCAGCAAGACAACATCCTTCCTAAACTGAGGGGCCCAGAACTGGACACAGGACTCTAGGTGCGGCCTAACCAGTGCAGTGTACAGGGGCAGAATGACCTCCCTGCTCCTGCTGGCCACACTCTTCCTGATGCAGGCCAGGATGCCATTGGCCTTCTTGGCTGCCTGGGCACACTGCAGGCTCATGTTCAGCCTACAATCAACCAGCACCCCCAGGTCCCTCTCTGCCTGGCTGCTCTCCAGCCACTCTGACCCCAGCCTGTAGCACTGCCTGGGGTTGCTGTGGCCAATGTGCAGAACCCGGCACTTGGATGTGTTCAATCTCCTGCCCTTGCACTCTGCCCACCTGTCCAGCCTGTCGAGGTCCCTCTGCAAAGCCTCTCTGCCCTCCAGCAGATCAACTCCTGCCCCTGCTTGGTGTCGTCCGCAAATTTACTGATGATGGACTCGATGCCCTCATCCAGATCATCAATAAAGATGTTGAAGAGCATGGGGCCCAGCACCGATCCCTGGGGCACACCACTAGTGACTGGCCGCCAGCTGGCTGTGGCACCATTCACCACCACTCTCTGGGCTCGGCCCTCCAGCCAGTTCCTAACCCAACGCAGTGTGCTCCCATCCAAGCCATGGGCTGCCAGCTTGGCCAGGAGTTTGCTGTGGGGGACGGTGTCAAAGGCCTTGCTGAGGTCCAGGTAGACCACATCCACAGCCTCCCCACATCTACCAGGCAGTCACCTGATCATAGAAGGAGATCAGGTGGGTCAGGCAGGACCTGCCCTTCCTAAATCCATCCTGGCTAGGCCTGATCCCTTGGCCATCCTGTAAGTGCTGTGTGATCGCACTCAAGATGCCCTGTTCTATAATCTTGCCTGGCACTGAGGTCAGGCTGACAGGCCTATAATTCCCTGGCCCATCCAACCGGCCCTTCTTGTGGATGGGCACCACGTTGGCCAGCTTCCAGTCATCTGGGACCTCTCCAGTGAGCCAGGACTGCTGAAAAATGATGGAGAGTGGCTTGGCCAGCTCATCTGCCAGCTCTCTCATGCACATAAGTCCAGAAGACTGAAAATAGACAACCCAGGGATGGTGTGGTGATTTAGACTGGATACCTCCAAAAAAGAAGCCACAGAGTTGAGACTGCCAATGTCTAGACTGCCCAGCCCAGTGGGTGGACAGAGGCAATAGTCTATTTCTACCCACAAATCCTGCACCCTTATCAATCTGGCTGCAAAGTTATTGTCTTGCTATTTCTTCCCTCTGCTCGTGGGAGAGACACTGTCTTATCCAGTAACAATGGGGGAGTATCAGGGGTCTTTTTGGCCTGAGTAATTCTTTTTTTTCCAGCACAATCTTTGCCTGTTTCAGGTTAATGCCAGGGTAAAAAGCAGAGGGCAGTTCAAGCCTGGCCAGCCAAGCAATGGCTGAGGGGGAGGTAGGGGGGGTGCAGGGAGAAAGAGCCCTGAGATTTTTTTGTGAACCTCAGGTGGGGACAAGGGGAGTGTTGGGTTTTTTTAATCTGGTGTAAAGGAACTTGTGTGCTGAGATTAGACTGGGGATTTCTTGGAACTTGATATGCTTTGCTATGCTCACCACTATGCTTTGTGGTTTTTGTAGTCTATGAACGGCTTTTCCATTTAACCTTTCCACGGCTCTCCAATCCGTTTGTGTGAGCCTTATTCTTTTGCCCCTTTTGGGCCAATAGAGCAACCTGTCCCACTCTGAACTAGGACACCTAGTGCAAGTAAAACATGCAAAAGTAGTTTCAGTCTTAAACTTGGCCAATTTTAAAAACAAGAATTATGACAGCATTTGAAATAGAGAAGCAATACTTAGAAGGCCACAAAGGTGACTCTGCATTCTTCACACTGGAGTTGCAGGACAATGTACTATGAAGTTGGCCATTAGCAATTCTTAGCAGCAGCCAAATTGTCTCGAAGCTGCTGCGTCTTGTCACCGCAGAGTTTCAAGCACTTCTGCAATTAGCAGTAGCTTCTTGTTACCTTTGACAGGGTGGTGAAGTCAGCAAAGCCACTTCCAAAGGATTCACTTCCAAAGAGAGAGGCAAAGGGATCTGCAGCTAAAAACACAGAAACCAAGCAACCAGAATGAGAAATTAAATATGAAAGGGACTGGAAAAAAAAAATCCCACAACTAAAAAGCAACTGTTCCATGCTCTGCAGCACAGACTAACTCAAGAGAAATGTTTTATGAGGGGGGCACTTGAAGTTCTTAGACAGCTTTCACAAAAACTGTCACAAATGTGCTCTTGTGGCCAAGAAGGCCAATGCCATTCTGGGATGGATTAGAAGGGCTGTGGTTAGTAGGTGCGGAGAGGTTCTTCTCCTCCTCTACTCTGCCCTGGTGAGGCTGCATCTGGAATATTGTGTCCAGTTCTGGGCCCCTCAGTTCAGGAAGGATCACAGGGTGTGGAACATCTTCCTTATGAGGAGAGACTGAGGGAGCTGAGGGCTCTGTAGCTTGGAGCCTGAGGGGTGATCTCATTCACGTTTTATAACGATGTGAGCAGATGCCCAATGGCGGCACAAAGGGCAACGGTGGAAGCTGAGGCATAGGAAGTTCCGTAGAAATATGAGGAAAAGTTTTTTTCCCCTGTGTGGGTGTGACCGGTTTCTGTGCGGGGGGGAGGGAGAACTTTCTCACTGTACCATAGTGGGTGACAGAACACTGGAACAGGCTGCCCGGGGGGTTATGAAGTCTCCTTCTTGAGAGATATCCAAACTCACCTGGATGTGTTCCTGTATGATCTGCTCTAGGTGATCCTGCTCTGGCAGGGAAGTTGGACTGGATGATCTTTCAAGGTCACTTCCAACCCCTAACATTCTGTGATTCCATGAAATAACTCTCCTGAGCAGGGAGCCATTCAAAAGAAACACTGATGTTCTGATTTGCTACACTAAGAAGTTGAACTCCACTGTGAGTATCAGTACTACTGCTGGATGTTCTGCCAAGTACGCATATACACACAAGTATTTTTGTGTGCATGCATATACACAGACCTCTGTATTATATAGAAACAGGAATAAGGGGTCACTCTGGACTGCAGACGCTTGTAGAAGTCAGTGTCTAAACCTCACAGGATGTTACGGGTTGGAAGGGACCTTTGGAGATCTTCAAGTCCAATCCCCCTGCAGGCACATGGCCATAGAATCTAGCAGAGGTCACACAGGAACACATCCCGATGGGTCTTGAAAGTCTCCAGAGAAGGAGACTCCACAAGCTCTCTGGGGAGCCTGTTCCAGTGCTCTGGGACCCTTACAGTAGAGAAGTTCTTCCTCATGTTAAGGTGGAACTTCCTGACTTCCTGTCAGCTCAGTCTAATTCAACAACAGCCTTTCATTCTTACGTTCCTTAAAGTATGTGAGAGCTACTTGTGTGCTGTAAAGCACAAGTTCCCTATCCATATCAATGCCAACACACAAGTGTCCTGTCAGTATCAGTGCTCACTTCTGCATCTCTAGAAAAATGACTTTTTTCCCCTACCATTAAACTAAAGAGGTTTACAACACCTGGATTCATGTTTTAGATTACTGTTCATCAGCTCATCTTGGGAAAACAAGAGATCAGAGTCCCCCCTAAAACCTCTTTAACCCTCAGATGAGAGAGGGTCACAGCAAAACTTTAGCAGTAAAAACTCTTGATGCAGAAGCAGTTGTTCTACACCACACCTGGCTTTTGTAAGTACAAAGCTAGTTTGTGTGTTACTGAAATATCCTAACAGGGAGCAATACAAACCCTTCACACAGCCCAGATACTTTATGAGTTTTAGGTAAGGCAACAGGCGATTGGCACTGTGCTTAATGAGAGAGTTCTGTTACCAAAATACCTCCCAAATTACCCATCTTCATGAGGGTAGAGAGGCTCTAGAGAGGGACTTGGATAGCTTGGATCCATGGTCAACGTTAACAGGAGTAGCTTCAACAAGGCCAAGAGCCAGGTCCTGTACTTGGGTCACAACAACCCCAAGCAATGCTACAGGCTTGGAGTAGTGTGGCTGGAAAGCTGCCTGGCAGAAAGGGACCTGGGAGTTCTAATGGACAAGCAACTGAACATGAGACAGCAGTGCTCAGGTGGCCAAGAACGCCAATGTCATCCTGGCTAAGACTAGAAATGCTGTGTCCAGCAGGAGCAAAGAGGTGATTGTCCCCTTGTACTCAGCTCTGGGGAGGCCACACCTTGAGTATTGTGTCCAATTCTGTGCACCTCAATACAGGAGAGATGTGGAGGTGCTGGAGCCAGTGCAGAGGAGGGCAAGGAAGCTGGGGAATGGCCTGGAGAATAAATCTGATGAAGAGCAACTGAAGGAGCTGAGGCTGCTTAGTTTGAAAAAGAGGAGTGTGAGAAAAGACCTCATGGCTCTCTACAGCTACCTGAAAGGACCTTGTGGAGAGGCTGGTGCTGGTCTCTTCTCACAGGTGAATTAGTGATAGAACAAGAGGGAACAGCCTCAAGCTGCAGCTGGGTAGGTTTAGACTGGACATTAGGAGGATTTTTTTCCCAGCAAGAGTGGTCAGGCATTGGAATGTGCTGCCCAGGGAGGTGGTGGAGTCCCCAAGCCTGGGTGTGTTTAAAGGTGGTTTGGATGTGGGTGCTTGGGGCTATGGTTTAGGGGTGAACCTTGCGGACTAGGGTTCTGGGTTGGACTTGGTGATCCTGAGGGTCTTTTCCAACCCAAATATTTTCTGTGATATTCAGTTTAAAAGACTACACAGAAGAGTAAGCAAAAGCAAACAAAACCCAACTCCAAGAAGTCTGTGTATTATCTGTTTTACCTGAATCACTCGATGCGGCAACAGCTGTTCCCCCAGGAGCAAAAGGGTCATTCTTCTTCGAGATCTCTGTCTAAAAGTAAAAATAAGGCTCTGAGAGGGAAGTTTGGTTTTCATCTTCCAAGATTCCTCTTTTTAAGAGTACAATCACAATTTATTTTAGTTTAGAAATTGTGGAAGTAGCTTTTATTAGCACCAGTGAAGAAGTCTGTCAACAGAAAATCCTCAAAACCTTAGGACCCTTATACTTTCCTAGGGCAGAAAGAAGCTACAAAATGTTTAATGTGCTGAGTAACCACTAATGCAATGCTAGAGAGAATATCTACCACTCATTTTGGGCTCAGATTTCTACCACCAGAACCATCTTCAAGAAGGTGTAACTGCAAGATACCAACACCACAAAGGTGTCTTAAAGTATTTCACATGAATTAATAACTTCACCTGATCCCCAAAATCCACTGCTAAGCATCCCCCCACTTTGTTTCCTTCTCTTCTGTACTCTTATTCTCAGAGCGTACTGTGGCCAAGAACTGCTTCTAGCAAAATGTCAAGACTTGGGAAAGAACAGTTGTGCTAAGTATTGAAGAGTGGAGAAAAGTAATTTAAGGCTGGAGGTGTAGGCTATGTTGTATAGTATGAACCTGTGATCTGTGAAACGTACACACCACACAGAAGGACACAACCACTGTTAGGTGCAGTGATTTCTCACTGTCGTGGCTGTGCTGGTTCCCACCAGGCCGTCCCTACAGCCACTTGTCTCCTAATCCACAAGCATAGCTTCACCTTTTGTGTATGCAGAAAAACTGGAAGTGAGGCATGAAGAGAAGCAGCCCCAGGCAGGAAAGGAGGTGTCAAAAAGAGATGAAGACAAACTTACACCATGAAGAATTTCAGCTTCCTGGTTTGCTTTGTCTGTCAGCCCTAAATATTCCCTCGTCTTCATCACGTTCTGTCTTATATCAGAGATTTCATGCCCAACTCTACCCTTATTATGGGCTCAAGACTAATCAAACAACTGCTTAACTATAAAGTGAACAGCTAAAAGCTACACCCCAAGGACACCTGAAAGAGGTACATTCAGTTAGAAATAATGCCCACATGATAAAAGGGCTTCAATGACTTCCTGAAAAAAAAATCCCAACAACATCCAAACAACACACAGCTACAGAACAATTTATCTTCTCAGAGGGGATCCCCATACCACATCAGATTTCAGACAAGATACAGAACATGCTTATTAACATGTAGAACATACTTATTAACCCTGTAAGCTTCTCAGGCAAAAAATCATGTCCTGACATATCTTGGTCAGCTTAATCTTGGGTTTTTTCCCAAAGTTGTTTAAGTTCCACCAGCTACCAATTGAGCTTAGCTGATTGTTCTCAAAGGTATTTAACCTGTGGAGCAATGAAGCTCCTCACTAAAACATTTACAAAATGTTTGCTATTTCATCTGTGACTATTTCAAAAAGGTAGGATACAAAGACAAGGCAGAGCCATGGGGTAAGAAGTAACCTTCTATCTATGTGATTTCTGTACATAATTCAGCGTTTCCAAGCATCGTGTGCAAGTGCACAAAACTGCTTTTTTTGCCCAGATCACACCTAGAAGTTAAAGGTTTGTTACCCAACTTACTGTGGTATTATTACTGTTGTCTGCAGTGGTAAATGGATCAGTGCCAGCAGTCACAAAAGGATCAGTGGAAGATTGTTTGAAAAAACAGTCGGCTGCAAAAGGATCTGAACCTTTGAAGGGATCACCACCAAAGGGATCTAAAAAGCAAACATCTCATTATCACCTCTGGCTTTACTTAATTTGATGTCTGCAAAATTAAACACTGTATTGCTTTTTTCAAATGGCAATAAGGCAACACATCTAAGACCAAGGATCTTTGAAGTGTGAACTTTGTCTGTGAATTAATTTGTATTTGTGATTCAAAACATTGGAGAAGCCAAAATTTTCTGTATGTCATGAAAACTTGGGATAGTGTCAGTGGTTCAGGTCCAGAAATATCTGAGCATTTAAGTGCTTGAACCAAGCCCTTCTTTTTACCCTAAAGAATCTTAAAAAACCTAACAGTTCTCACAACTCTCCTGCCTTCCTCTTTCCTTCACTCCCCCCCCAATTCATGTTTTGTTATTCAGCTGTTGGCACTCAACCCTGTTTTGCCATAAACCTTCCTTCTGGCCATTTTGCTGCTTTTGTCATCAGTGACTCCATTCAGGATCAAGCAAATAATGCAGTGGCACTATCTGTACAGCCAGGCTACAGAGAGGCCTCCCACCTTTCTCAGTATTTGGTTCTAATGAAAATTGGTAAACTGAGAGCCTTCAAAAGTGCACAATCCTGCTTGGCATGGAAAACAGACAGCAGGAGATTGAGGCCTTCTGTTCACCACCTTCACATACTTGAATCCCAACTGAGGATGCTTCCAACAGCTGCTCTGAAAAGGTTTAACTCAACTGGCCTGCTGCTACTGCCATGTATGTGTCTATCCATGGAGATACCCTACAGCCTAGCCACCTTTTTGTGTTGGAAGTGTGATCATTTTCCCATAGCCGGAATCATTTAGAACAACACATGAGAAGTTACAAAGTTACTTACCAATTTTCCCAAAAGGGTCATCTTTGAAGGGATCACCTGTTGTGTTTGGGGGGTTTTGTTAAAAAAAGGAAAAGTTACTTGTCATGAAGCATGCATTCAGTTGAAGTCTTCTGGATACAAACTCACTTCTACAACTTGAATTCAAAACTCTCAGAGGAGCAGTTTCCCTGTTTGCAGTGGAACTACAAGAGCTAGCATTACATAAAGCAAATATTCATTAAGCAGCACTTTACCCTGGTGAAACACAGAAGCAGCTATCTCAGAGACGTTGCTGTTGGCTGTTGTCCAGAAACACCCACATTACAGCATTCACCACCACAGCAATCCAGGCTAGCCACTGGCACAAGCTTAGCCCTGGTTTTAATTAATTCTCACAGGCGCCATGGATCTTCGCTCCTCCGTGTTACTGTCTACTGGATGCAAGGGCCTAGTTGCATCAGTTCATAGGATCACAGGATGTCCTCTGGAAATTGAGTGCAACCCCCCTACCAGAGCAGGGCCACAGAATCCAGCACAGGTCACACAGGAACACATCCAGATGGGGCTTGAAAGTCTCCAGAGGAGACTCCACAACCTCTCTGGGCAGCCTGTTCCAGTGCTCTGGGACCCTCACAGTGAAGTTCCCCCTCATGCTGAGGTGGAACCTTCTGTATATCCATTACCCCTTGTCCTATCACAGGGAGCAAATGAACAGAGGCTGTCCCCTCCCTCTTGACACCCAATCCTCAGATATTTATAAACATTTATTATGTCCCCTCTCAGTCTTCTCTTATCCAGACTAGAAAGTCCCAGGGCGCTCAGCCTCTCCTCACTGGGCATGTGTTCCTGTTCTGCTCTCTCACTTACACCTGAGAGACAGGGGTACCATCTCTCAGCTTTAGGTGTCTGCCTCTGAACACAGTGATCACACAAAGCCCAAAAGGTTGGCTACCAACATGAATATCCTTTTTCCTCTGAAATAAAGGCCTTGTCATGTGCTCTACATAGGAACACCAACCGACAAAGAAATAACACTCAAGCAATATCTATATGGAAACCTTCAAGATGTTTTAAATTTAATTTGTTAATGAAAAGTATTAAACCTGTACTGGCAGTCTTTCAAGAAGCCAAATCATCAAATTTTGTTTAGTTTGATTTTGATGTGATACAAGCTAAACTCATCAGTCCACACTGATTCTGAAAGCATGTAAAAATCATATTAATGTGGCTGAAAACATCTGCTTTAGTAGCTAATCCCAATTACCTCTCCAAGTGGTTCCATACAGACAGACCACTTCTTCCAATAAAAAAAATAAAATTAGATTTAAAAAAATAATAAAATTAAAGCTGAGCAACAGCATTTGTAAGTGGCAAGTGCTTAAAATAAAGCATAGCACTTCCATGGCTGAGCAGATGGTGCAGTTCCACATTACCTTTTCCCGAGTGCCAAACTCACCCTAAGTAGGCCACAGCCATTCATTCTGAACCACCCACAGCCACCCCACACCACATCTCACTGAACCTTCAGCTGATCTGTTCGGGGAGCTGTGCTGCAAATTGCATTAGAGACACCACATGCATCACAAGTATGCCCACACCTTGAAGACCAAAATGCAGCTCAGGAGGCAGAGGGGCAAGGAAAGCAGTCAGGAATAGCAGGAAGGGAAGGGTGCCATTTTCACAGCCGTTTAGAAGGTCCACAGATGAAGGAGAAAGAAATGCCCTGGAAAGATCACTCCTGTAATTTCTATTTTTGTAATGCTACTGGCTCTACACTCCTGTCACTCAAACATCTTAACCTATATTCTATAAAGAACAGCTCCAAGGTGAAGATTAGTCTGAGATGTGCTTGTACAAGACCTGTTTCTGCAAATCTGCACTTAGAAAGAGAAGTTTACTTACTGCCAACAAAAGGGTCAGACTGGAAGAACTCTAAACTGCTTTCAGAAACCAGATCAGGCAATGGATGAGATTCAGCATCAAATGGATCTTCCTGGGAAATGCAAAAGTAGAGAAAGGTATTAAATTTTTAAAGACCTACAGGATGGAAAACACTTCTGTCATCTTGTGTTACTGCTTAGAGGCTTCTTCGAACTGGAGGAAAAAAACAAACAAAACCCCACACACAACACAAAAGGAGACACCTAGAATTCTACATGGTTCATCAATGAAGATACAAAGAGTTTTCAACAACTACTTGCTTGCTGTACCAGATGAAATGTTTTTAAGACATCACACTCTAAATAAAAACAACAAAACCCTGAAAACTTACTTTCCCTATAGCTCTCTAACCACGAGGCAAGGGACATGCTACAAGTCTGAAATGGTTTAACTAGCTTTATTTTGTTCTTTCCTCCCCTAGATCTGAGCACACTCACTTTTTTGGTAACAGTTGCAGCTGGGGTCTCTTTCTCTTCTTCCACAGCAGAGGCTGCCGTTTCAGGACTATTCCGTATCTATAGAAGGATAAAATGAAGTAAACAGAACAGAATTTCAAGTATTAAATAACTAAAAGAATATACTGAAAGATACTTCAAGAGGTTCACACTGGAACAGAACACATTGGTGTCCCCTGGGAAAGCTTCTGGGAAACAAACACCACCACAAGGCAGCAAGAATCTACTTGGGCATACAGAGGAGCATTTAAAGGAAGACAGCTTTAGATTCTCTGTACTATTCCTTACTGCATTCTTCTTGCACCAACAGGAGACAGCTGTTCTCCTTTGATGTTAGTTCTACTATTCAATTTGTTGGGGTTTTTTAATGTATGTTGTTAAAGCACATCCTTATTGCCACTTTCTAGCCAAGCTAAGTTTGCCTCCTTTTCTGTTTATCAGCTTTCTGCAATCTGAAACTCAATCCCCTCAGGAACACCAGAAGCACAGCCCCCCGCCACCCAGGAACACCAGAAGCACAGCCCCCCCCTCCCCCGAACACCCTGACATTCCACTTGGTGCAACTGTTTAAAAACATGCTCAATCTTGAGCCATTAACTTATTCCAACTTCACAGCTGCATTGCATCATGATCAAGCAGGCAAAACAACTCACTGAAGACACGCTGTTAATTTGTTCATCTTCTGCTATACTTTCCCTTTCAGCATTCTCATTGAGGTTGGTGGTTTCGCTGCTGCTGTTGCTAAGACTAGGGTGATCCACAGTTCCATTAACCAGTGCATTGTGTGGTTTAGAGTTCCAAGCAAGTTGGTTATTTTCCAGGTCTTTCAGCTCAAGAAGTTTTGTCTGCACCTGTAGAACACAAATAATTGTGTATGCATCGGTTCGGCAGTACGCAGAATCACACAGGATCACAGGATGTTAGGGTTTGGAAGGGACCTCTGAAGATCTTTGAATCCAACCCCCTTGCCAGAGCAGGGCCACAGTGTATTGTATTGTATTATTGTAGAATCCAGCACAGGTCATACAGGAACACATCCAGATGGGGCTTGAAAGTCTCCAGAGAAGGAGACTCCACAACCTCTTGGGCAGCCTGCTCCAGTGCTCTGGGACCCTCACACAGAAGTTTCTCCTCATGTTGAGGTGGAACCTCCTGTGCTGTAGTTTATATTCATTACCCCTTGCCCTATCACAAGGTGCAATTGTGCAGAGCCTGTGCCCTCCCTCTTGCCCCCCAGCCCTCAGATATTTATAAACAGTGATTAAATCCCCTCTCAGTCTTCTCTTCTCCAGTCTAAACAGCCCCAGGGCTCTCAGTCTCTCCTCATCAGGCAATGCTCCAGTCCCTTCAGCATCCTCTTAACCCTCCATTGGGTTCTCTTACGCAGATCCCTGTCCCTCTTGAACTGGATAGCCCAGAACTGGATGCAATATTCCAGGTGGGACCCCACCATGGCAGAGTAGAAGGGGAGGAGAACCTCCCTGGATCTGCTGGAAACACTCCTCTAAATGTACCCCAATGTGCCCTTCTTGGCCACAAGGGCACATTGCTGTCACATGCAGAACTTGCCCACCAGGACTCCCAGGTCCTTCTCCACAGGGCTGCTCTCTAGCACATAACCATCTAGCTAGCATATAACCATCCCCTCTGAAATGTAAGGCAGAAGATGTGTCTGAAATTCTCATTTCAAAAGCAGATGCAAAAAACTCACATTCCTTCAGTCAAGGGGTGCAATTAGAGGCTTGAACCCAAATGTCATCCAGAAGAAATGCAATGTGGCTGTTGAAGGACAGACCTGAGAACATTCTGCAGCCTGCATCAGTGGCAGCATAGAGACTTTTTGCTTTGTTTTTACCAAAGCATTTTTACACAAAATGAGCTGCAAAGCTTTCAGTGCTTTCTTCCTGCAGTTTTACTTGGGGCTTTTGTTGGAGGAAGTGCTCTGGGTGGGGTGTTAATTATATATTGGCATATGTAAGGCTGCTTCCAAGAAGGAAAATTACAAACCATTATTGTCTCTTTCAGGACTTTTGGAGTCTACAAAGCCCCCAGTGTACCTTCCTAAGCAGAGAGTTACATTCACCTGCTACTGTTTTCAGCAACCTGATTAATGAAGGAAGGGCCTTACAGCAAATTTTTCCAACCAACCTTTCAGCTATAAAGAAATTATTTGATATGGCAGATTATGCAGAAGGAGGGACACATAGCACATATTTAACTGTCTAAATTCTACTGACTTCTGCTAGGTCAGTCACCTTAATAGAGTTTTTTTTGCCTTGCACATGTCACAAGCCAGGTGGCAATGACAACATCAGGAGTCTTTCAAATACACTGTTCTCAGACCAGCCATTAGAGGATGGTGCCTAAAGCACTGACGAACACCTATTGTTCATCATTTGAGAGCCAAGAGCAATAAAATCAGGAGTACTGATATAAAACCTATAAAATAAAGCAGCTTGTAGTACAGTCAAGCACACTCAATGATCAGCCTCAAATCTCTACACTACAGGTACCTCTTGCTGCTATATTAAAACAGCACAAACCTTCTCCTCACCTGCAGTGAAACAATGGAAAACCCATTTGTTTACTACTCAGTTTCTAAACCTCTAAGCCAAACTGAAAACTTATGAATGTGTTCTAAGGCCCTTTGAGAGAAGAAAGTGTTCTAGCATGAACATCAGCTGGGAGTGGGGGGGGGGAAGGAATTGTTAGCAAGTTACAGACATGAATTGTGTGAAATGACCAAGCCAAAAAAATCAACCATTTCCAGGGTTCAAAGTTAATAGGAAGGCTTTCCGTTTTGTTTTTAACTTGGTAACAAGGTGACTCTGGCTAATATAGCAGTCAGAAGGCAAGTTAGAGAAGGAGAAGAATGAGGAGGGAAGGGTGTGCCAGCTAACACATCACTGAAGTAATAAATCACTGGTTACAAACAGGAGCTAAAAGGGTTTCTTTAAGGCAAGAGCTGACAATTCAAAGCACAATGCTTAAAACCCAGTTTTAAGCTTCTCAGTGTCTAGTCTCAATCCAATTTAGTCTTGCATTCATTGCACTTTCCCCCTTCAACAATGCACTAAGTAAATGTTATATTACTAATTTTGAACTAACTTCACACCAATTAAAGATTAGTGAGAACATGCCCCAGGCCACAGTTAGGAAAGAAAGCTTAAGTAACTACTGGACAGGATTTAAACATGCCTCATCCATTTTGCATGCATTACATTAAGACAAATTATTTATGAAATCTAATGAATTAATTCCTCCTTATCAACAAAACACGGGAGAAAAATCATGAAGTACCTTGTGTGACTTGATTCACCCTCTAAGAATCCTAACAACTACTGGCACAGAACACAAATGTATGCAACTAAAGACCAGCAAACAGAGAAGAAAGGAAAAAAAACTTTCCCTTTAAAGAAAAACACACTAAAGGTTGTCAGCTACAACTTTTTTGGGGGGTGCTGGTGGGGTGTGTCTTCCACACTGCCTTACTGAATTGATTTCCTGTTGTGAATCCTGCAGATGTTGCTGAAGAGGTCCCAGCTGTGCTTTCCCAGACTCTATGCAATGCTCCAGCTCTGCAGTTTCTTGCTGCAAGCGACTCAGCTCCTCTTGAGCTTTGGTCAGTTCATCTTCATATGCTGAAATCTTTGATTCCTGGCTTGTTATTTCAGCTTTCAGCATAGCAATCTAAAGCACAAACAATATTTCAAAAGCCAAGCAAAAAAACCCAAAATAAAACAAAACCAAACCCCACCACAATTTCCAAATACCATTAGTTATGACCAGAAAAAGAAAAACCACCTTACAGCTATTGTAGGGATTAGACCTGAACAAAAGGTTAAGTCCCTCTTGGTTACAAGAAGATAGCAGCAGTCTTGTTTTCCTGAGCAACACAGATATTTCTAACATTGAAAATACCATTTTACACCTCAAAAAATTACTGTTGTTTTATATTAGACAAAATCTACATAGTTGTGACTTGTTTTAAGCATTAAACACATAATTCCCAGTAATTAATGCTTCTAACTACACTCACAATCCTGCATTGCTCGTTTGCACTTACCCCTGCTTTTGTGCAAGTGTGCCTCAGTATATTGACAACACACTGATACTAAATCAGGAGTTTACTCAAGTGAGTGAACATTTCCTATTCTCTCTTGGGCATACAATCTTGACACTGACCTTATTGAAGTTTTTTTTCCTGCCCCCCCAACTCTGACACTGCAAGGCTGAATTCTTCAATATGAGGCCTAAGCAACTAGACCTTACCAAACGGGCCTCCTCTGCACATTTCTGCCTGATATCATTCAGTTGCTCTTCCAACTTGGCCTTCTGCTCATCAAGATCATTAAGGATTTCCTGTGCCTCCTGCTTCTGAGCTTGCAGCTTTTGCAGGTTACTGCTCTCCTGCTTTACTTCGTCTTGTAGATCCTGTAACAAAAAGAGGAGCTTTGTGCTTGTTCCCTCTTTCCTCCTAGCTACTAAACTACAGCATAAGCTGCAGTGCTGATTAAAAGCATCAACAAATTATCTTCCAAAAGCTAGCATTTATGACATGCCACACAAGGCAGCATTCTTTGAGTCTAACATGCAAAAATAATCAGTGGGTCGGGGTTTTTCCTTCAGCAAAAGCATCCTCTCTGAAGATTGTGCATCAACGCGTTAACTGCTTCACTCAGGATCACAGGATGTTAGGGGTTGGAAGGGACCTCCAGAGATTGAGTCCAATGTCCCTGCCAGAGCAGGACCACAGAATCCAGCACAGGTCACACAGGAACACATCCAGATGGGGCTTGAAAGTCTCCAGAGAAGGAGACTCCACAATCTCTCTGGGCAGCCTGTTCCAGTGCTCTGGGACCCTCACAGAGAAGTTGTTCCTCCTCAAGTTGAGGTGGAACCTGTTGTGCTGTAGTTTATATCCATTACCCCTTGTCCTATCACAGGGTGCAACTGAGCAGAGGCTGTCCCCTCTCTCCTGACCCCCAGCCCTCAGGTACTGATAACCATTGATTAGATTCCCTCTCAGTCTTCTCTTCAGACTGAAAAGCCCCAGGAGGAGGTTGGTATTTCATTTTGGATTTAAAGTTGTCTTTATTCAGGGTGCTACATTGTCTCTCTCTTGTGTTTTAGCAGTATGTTTTACTGAGCTCCTTAATAACAGAAATTCTTTATTCTGCTCCTTCCCCCTTCAAAAAACACTGCCAAAAATAGGAACCTGTTTTAGCAACACAAAAAAAAAACCCAAACTGGTGCATTATTAACCCAAATCCACTCTCTAGAATGTTTGCAAAAAAAAATCAGCCAAAACCTTAAATTTTCCACATAACAGCACTGGTAATAAATGCAAACTGCATACACAGCAGCATGGCATCTTTTAATTTATGAAAGACCAGTAAGCATGTCCCATGTGTGCCAAGTACAGTAAGCAGCCTCACATGCTAACTAGCTCATTTCTGAGCCACAGGAACAGTTATACCCCAAACTGCTGGGACAACACTGAAAAAAAAGTCAAGACAAGACTTGAGGAAGAAGAAAGAATCAAGGTCAAGAGGAAGAGATAATGCAGGGAGATTAAAAAGGATGAATATAAAAGGAAAAGTATTAGATGAAAAGAGAAGATTGCAGCCTGAGAAAATGTAGCAATTGAAGGAAGAATCATGGACAGTTAAAAACTGATAGAGATAAAATTGAGGAGGATAAGAAAAACCAACATGAATTTCTGATTAGATCATTGTGTGCTGCTCTAAGCTAAGACCCTGTTGTCCTTTCTTAGTTTGGTTGGTGGTAGGGTTTTTTGTTTGGGTTGGGGTTTTGTTGGGTTGTTGGGTTTTTTTTTTTTGTGAGGACTGTATTTTACCCATCTGTGCTAGCACCTTCAGATGATCAGGCCAAAAAACTCCAGACAGAAATAGAAAGGCATATGGTGCAGCAGACAGGTGCCAGAGAAACAGGAAACCTCAGGATAAATGGAAGACTACCTAAAGGGAGAGATTAATAACAACAAAGGGAAAAAAAAACAACCAACAACCACCACAAACCACACCCAAACCCACAATACCAAAAACCCCACACATACTCTCTCAAATCAAATCTGGAGTTCAGTAAAGGGTGTATGAGTGATATACAGCAGGCAGACCAGATGCATCACTGGTTATTTCTAATCTATGAAAGAAATAGCTCCTCCAGCAGCTACTAACTTGGATAACTGGGGCACTCTTGATCCACTCCTCTTTTTTTACATCACTTTGAAAAGCCAGTATCTGCTGGCCTCCAATAAAGCAGCAGGGGGAAAGTTAACAGCTTAAAAGAGATTTCAGTCTCCTTTCTTTGAAAGGAAGCAAGAATTCACAGGCACACAAGCTAAATATAGATCACCTCAAATCTCACTGCTCCTGAATCCCAATGTCTGTCCTAGGCACAGCAGTGGAGCAGCACTGAGACCTGACTAGGCCTGATGGGCTCCCAGGAAAAAGAAAAGAAAAAAAAACCCAACCAAAACAAAATACCAAAAACATTCAGATAATCACCCCAAAAATTAAAGGTTGAAGTAAATGCACAACTGAGAATACTCAAAGATGTCAGAAAGTAAACCAGGCTCCAACTAAGCTTTGATTTCAAAGAACACTCTCAGCAGAGAGGCATCATCTTAGTGTTCAAGCACTGCATGAGATTCATAACTGCATTTGAGGTGGCATGAACTAACACTTTGACAATAATAGTAATCTTCCTATTAGATTTATGATCATTAATCCTCCACGCTAATTTAGGAGAGGAAAGGAAAGTCTAGAGGTCTGTATTTCCCAGGGAGATGGTTAAGTCCCAAGGAGGTGCTTGAATCACCAAGCCTGGATGTGTTTAAAGGTGGTTTGGATGTGGTGCTTGGGCATATGGTTTAGGGGTGAGCCTTGTACAGTAGGGTTTGCAGTTGGACTTGGTGATCCTGAGGGCCTTTTCCAACCTGAATGTTTCTGTGATGCTGTGATTTGCACACACAGTCGGGGATTTCATAGCTTGTTAGTCTGTACTTAACCGAACAACTTAGGTGCTAAGAACTGTTAAGCCTGAAGGAGCCACTTTCTAATGGCTTTAAAGACTAGAGAAAATTCAATGCTGAGTGTGATACCTAGAACAAACCTGATCTGAAAAGCCTCAGGCCAACAGGAAGATAAGAAGGCTGTAAGAGAAGACCAGAAACATTCTGGAATACTTAGAAGCCCACAATCCCAAAGCACTTAACTTCTCATCCCTTCACCCTTGCCCTCCGTGAAGTAGCATCTGCCATGCAGTTCCTTTTTTCCCCCAGATGACATAACCATGCATTATGCTTTGCTCAGGAGTTAGAGGCTTTTGCTCTGAAGATTTCTTTACAAAGTTTCCATGTCCTACTGAGAAGCAAAACAGACCTTTTGACTTCAGCTGGGTAAAATTCTAGGGCAAACCTGTTGGAAAGCCAAGAGAATCACCACTAATTTGCAGAGTCTTAGCAGACAGACAGTCTGACAAACCATGCCCATGGATTTTAAGTGCTAGATGGAAGATGAGAGCCTTATGACTGTGTCCAAAGCCCACTGCCTCAGGCAGTCTTCTAGCTACTGGAGCTCCAACATTTGTGTCTAGAAGAGCAGGTTAGAGATGAGAGAGCAAGGAGACAGCCAGGTAAAGACACTGACAGATGCTACTTGGTCAAAACCTTATGATTTACACATTAACTCTGAAAAAGTTCTCTGCTGCCAAGAGGGGCATTTTGTATCTGAGTTTATTATTCTTATATTTATAAGAAAATGCTAATCCAGTCACTGAGTGAATGAATGAAATGGTGTTTTAGAAGTCTCTACTCCCTCATAGTCTGCCCATAACTAGGAGCAGCAAAGATTAATACGTGATTTGTCTTAAACAGTTGATCATTTAGTAAGTATATTAAAACCTCAGTTTACTCTGCTTTCTTTCCAAGTCTTTGTCTTTGCTTTTTAGTATGTATTTACACAGTATATAAATTGACTTATGGAAGAAAAAGCTGTCATTCTCTCCCTCCTGCCATATAAATCAATTTGTTCCATCACAGACCAAGGCTGTATTTGAGGTTATAACCTGTGCCCACAGAAATCATTCTGATATGGGAAACCCTGGTGTGTGATGTCACAAAATGAGCTTGATCCAAGGTCTCAGGTTAAAACGCACTGGTTTTGCACATCTTCAGAAATATCACCACTGGAATAAAACCAGAAGGAAGGGGGGAAAAAAACCAAACAACCAAACCAACAAACAACATGATGTAAAGATCCTTAGCCTGTCACCACCATTCTCTGAAGAGAAAGTCTGCTGAAACATACAGGTCCTCCAACATTTGAAAGCAAGAAAGAGACCAGAGATAAAAGGGCCACCAGCTTAAATAAATGCTGCAGCCATTTCCTCTTTGATCCTGACAGCTGCTCCTTTTCCTGACAAGCCAGTATAGACTGCTCCTTCTCTGTAGGCTGACAGAGCTCTGTAACTCTGTTTAACAAGGGACAAGCAGCCTGTGTGAGCACTAAGAGGTTAAAGACCTGAGATGGTTGGTTCCATCATGACTGCTCTAGATACAATGACTTAATCACTTCTGTGATGCTGCTGATTATCAAACACTAAACTGACGTAAAAAGCTATCGGATGACACCAACGCTGTAACATCAAAGGGAAGGGATTTATTTAGCTTTATGCACCTTTTGGACAAAGGCACCAGAGCACTTAGCCTACACACACACAAATTCAGGACACATCAACAAAAGCATCGTCTTGTGTGCAAAGCCAGGAAGCCCCATGAGGGTTTAGCAGTGTGTGAAAAGGCAAGGCACAGCGCAGGAGCAGAATCACAGGCATGGGCAACTCCTGTGTGCATTCCTGCAGCTGCTGAATCCGGCTGCTGCCGTCAAGACTGACAGGCCAGCATCTGATTAGCATCTGAAAGGTCAGGCTATTAATTATCACCCAGGCTTTAAGGATATTAAATAGCCAAGCCCAAAATTCAGACAATTTTAACACATTGGCTCTTCTCCACTTTTACTTTATGTCGGGCAGGAAAAACCTTGCATTTGCTCTTAATCAAATAAAGATTATTTAAAATGATAAAGACTCCTAAAATAAATGTAGACATAAATGTAAATTATCAGATATCACACTGAAGGTTGTTTTGTTGGTTTTTTTCCTGAAAGCAGCAACTCCAGCTGCTTTTGCAGCTTGAAATTCAACTGAAATATTGCCTTGCAGCATTTTATTCAGAGCCTGGCTAGACTGTAGCACCCTAAATACTGATGCTGACTGTATCATCCTTAATCCCTGTAAAGCACTTGCAAAAATTTACATTTTCCAGTATTCTGGAAAGTCAATGTTATCCTTTAAAAAAAAGAAAAAAAAAAAAAAAGAATCAAACAGATTATTTTTTAAATTCACTTGAGGCAGCATTCCTGCCAAGCTGGTAATTACTGTGACTCTTAAGAAGCAGCCCCATATACAAGCCCTTTGAATTCAGCCACTTAAGTTTACTGATTCGTACTGCCAGTGTCTTCTTCAGTTTTAATTATACATTAGAAAGCCTTGCTAAAACAAACCACCACCAAGAAAACCCACTAACAACCAACCCAAAAAACTGTTCTTTTGTAATATTTTCCATTTACAACTTCATGCAGGCTACCATAGCTGAGAAACTGGCACACAGATATAAATACACACACCTACACCAACCCACATTCGTCTAGAAAATACACTTCAGAGCGCTTTCATTTTCTTGGCCACCGAGATTTTTCATAGCACTAATGGATGTGCTCTTAAAAGACTCAGCAATTCCATTGCCATTAAAGCACCACATGGGGCAGTTATCAGGTGTCCAAACAGGAATTTTTGTGTCTTATTTACCTGGACCTCACTTGTCCTCTGCTTGATGGTATCTTCTTTCTCCTTCAGGTCTTGCTCTACATTATTCTTTTCCCTAGAAGACCAGCAAACAATGCAAGAATACTTCAGAACATCAGCTACAGCAGGTACAGTTATCCAGCCCCCTAATCCTGCGTCTCTCTTTAAATACATAGCGGAACATTAAACACAAAGGACGTGAGGGATTTCTGCTTCCCAAATGATTTACAAGGCAGAGCCCACGCAAGTGTCCTGCACAAACCGCCCCCCCCTCTATTCACCCAGCTGCACTTGGGCGATAAGGAGGCTCAGAAATGGGAGGGGGCGAGAGGGCGGAATCAATGAAGTGCTGTCTGCAGTGATCTCACTGTTGCTATGGAGCCTCCTCTAATGACAGCTGCTGGCCAAAGGGGGAGGGATTGCATCAGATTCCAGCTCTTAACCCCTGCAGACACGCCGATTGCTATGCTAAGGGCAGCTGGAGAACACTTCCAGCCGGCCAGCCTTGCTGCTTACCCAGCTCTGCCTGTCAGATTTCAGGCACAAGAGAGAGGTTGGCTTGCAGGGGGGCTGGCTGCTCCCAAGCTCTGCAGGGAGGGCTGTGCTGTGTCATCGCAAGGCTGGCTCTACAGACACCTTTATTCAAGTTTAAAAGTGACTACTGATGACAGGGAAATTATCTGCAATAAGTTCTTGGCAATCAGAGATAAAAATAGCTTTAAGAATGGGAGGAAAAAAGCCAAACAAACACAGGACTGGAAGAAAGTTCATGTTTTAAACAATGAGTGTTTCTCTCCAGACAGCCCAAGGACTCTTTCCCTCACAGATGCAGTTAAGTATTAAGCTTCACTGCCTTCTGCAAACAGGCATTTGCTTTCACAAAGAGTTTGTTGGCAATAAATCAGCACACACCTTAAAAGTTAGAATTTGAAAAATGATAAGCCTAACACTTCTAAATTAAATAGCAGAGTGAAATGCTATCAAATTACAGCATACTGAAATTCAGTTAACTTTGTATGTTAATAACAGCAGATTAATAATTAAGCTGAAATGATTAATGTTATTGTTTACTCTAATACAGGAGAAAGCATTTCTGTCTCCAACATGAAGCAGGTCTACCCTAAGTTCTCTTTACTCAAGCTGAGGAATTCTTGTTTACTGCTAAACCAGGTGCAACGGAAATTAAGAGAGAGAAGTAATAAAGCCAAGTGTCACAGATCTTGAGTGCAGAAAAAGGAGCTTTGAAGGGAAAAGGAATTTTGAACCTTCAAGTTCCATGAAATTCTGCACTGTCCATTCATCAGAAAAAAAATCACAGACATTCTAAGCAAGTCTTTACCATTTCCAAAGCTACAGCACACTCCTCCAGCTCAATAAACTAGTACTTGTAACATAACTAACTCCATATTTAAAACATTGCAACACAGGGCTGAAACAACTTCTGTCGATTTTGCCTTCCACATCTTTGCATGAACCAAAGGCCTCAATCTCAATAAAGCCCTTCCACAGATCAGGATGAAAAAGACCTTCAAGCCCTCAGACATGCACCAAGCACAACATACATTCAGGCTTATATTCCTGATTAAAGATAAAAGAGAATAACTGAGTAGGTAAACAAATGCTTGTCACTTTTTCTGCTCAGGTATGAAAAGTGAGCAAAAAACAGCAATGCAAGCATCTACATATGCTTTAACAGACAGCCTTTCCACACTACTGTCACTGACCTGCCTAAGGGACTGTCACAGATAAAGATCACTTCCCTTTTAATTTCAATGGAAGCCAGGTACCAAACCTTGCCACATGGACTATGCTAAGCAAGCAACAGGATACAATACCCACCCACAGTAGCTTACTCTGGCCAAATCACAACACAAACAATGACCTTGAAAAAAAAAATCAAATCAAGTGAAAGAAGTATTGTCAGGCAGAACAGGAAAAGCTAAGGCAGCAGTCTTGGGCAAAGGAAAACAAGCTGAGTGTACAGAGTCTACACACAACACATCCCCTCCTCCCCTCCCAGTAATGCCTCTTTGTTTCAAAAACAGAAAGACAACACAGACCTACTTAATTCACTAATTCTTCTGAATGCCTCCATTTCTTTTACAACTATCTGGTATGCCCTGTAGGAATGCTCAGCAACTGAAAGAACCCAAAAAACAAGTAACAGAAGTTGATTTATTGGACAGGAAAGGTTTCCTAGATCAGAAAATCCCTTTCCACAGGAGCACTTGAAAAAGTAAACAACAACAAGAAGCCACAACACAAAAAACTGTGGTCTTGCCAGTAAGGGGCACATGTAACCAACTCTGTTCCTGAACACAAAACATTTCATTGTGGATTCTAATAGCTCTCGTGTCAGAAGAATTCAGAATCACAGAATTGTCAGGGTTGGAAGTGACCTCAAGGATCATCCAGTTCCAACCCCCTGCCATGGGCAGGGACACCTCAAACGACATCAGGTTGCTCAGAGCCACATCCAGCCTGGCCTTAAAATCCTCCAGGGATGAGGCTTCCACCACCTCCCTGAGCAACCTGTTCTAGTATCTCACCACCCTCATGGGGAAGAACTTTGTCCAAACATCCAATTGGAATTTCACATCAAAGAAACAAAAAGCAATGATTAAAAAATTAAATCCACAACTAATAGATGGGTTTCCAAATACAGGCATTTGATGGTTTATAACCAAATAGTATAAAACTCAGAAAAATCCCAAAGATGAATGTCTTCATTGACGATCTGGATGAGGGGATTGAGACAGCCATCAGCAAATTTGCAGATGACACCAAGTTGGGAGCAATGTTGATCAGTTAGAGGGTAGGAGGGCCCTGCAGAGGGACCTCGACCGACTGGACAGATGGGCAGAGTCCAATAGGATGGCATTCAACAAGTCCAAGTGCCGGGTGCTGCACTTTGGCCACAACAACCCCATGCAGAGCTACAGGCTGGGGTCAGAGTGGCTGGAGAGCTGCCAAACAGAGAGGGACCTGGGGGTGCTGATCGACAGCCGCCTGAACATGAGCCAGCAGTGTGCGCAGGTGGCCAAGAAGGCCAATGGCATCCTGGCCTGCATTAGGAATAATGTGGCCAGCAGGAGCAGGGAGGTCATTGTGCCCCTGTACTCTGCATTGGTTAGGCCACACCTTGAGTCCTGTGTCCAGTTCTGGGCCCCTCAGTTTAAGAAAGACATCAAGACCCTTGAACGTGTCCAGAGAAGGGCAACAAGGCTGGGGAGAGGCCTTGAGCACAGCCCTGTGAGGAGAGGCTGAGGGAGCTGGGGTTGTTTAGCCTGGAGAAGAGGAGGCACAGGGGTGACCTCATTGCTCTCTACAACTACCTGAAGGGTGGTTGTAGCCAGGAAGGGGCTGGCCTCTTCTCCCTAGCAACCAGCACCGGGAGGGGGGGGGGGGGTGTGGGGGGTGTGGAGTCACCGTCCCTGGAGGTGTTCAAGAGGGGACTGGACATGGCACTTGGTGCCATGGTCTAGTCATGGGGTCTGTGGTGACAGGTTGGACTCGATGATCTTCGAGGTCTCTTCCAACCTTAGCGATACTGTGATACTGTGTGATACTGTGAATTTGTGAATGGAGCAATTTGTAAATGGGATCCAGTTGCATGGCAAATGTTCATTGAGGCTGACAGCTGCAGAGTCCCCAGGGCAGCAGAAGCACTGAAACCAGCCAGGAAACAATTCTGGCCAGGCTTCTTTGAACACCTTAGTTAGAAAAAAATCCCAAAACAACCAAACTTTTCCATCAGCGTTTTTCTGAGGGTGTTTTGCTTGTTCCTTACTGTTGAGAGGCAAACTTAGTAATTTTATGGTCCTATTAGCCCCATCTATACTCAAACCAATGTTATTGTTGCTGTCCAAGATGTGTATCCTTGGTGAGATACACCAAGTTCTTGAACTCCAACTACCTTACATGGTTAGACAGAAATGGAGTACTGGTAAAGCTTGAATGAAACCTAATGAGGCTCAACAAGGATAAGTGCAGAGTCCTACAGCTGGGAAGGAAGAATAAACTGCACCAGTACAGGTTGGGAGGTGATCTGCTGGAGAGCAGCCCTGTGGAGAAGACCTGAGAGTCCTGGTGGACAACAAGTTCCCTGTGGGACAGCAATGTGCCCTTGTGGCCAAGGGGATCCTAGGGTGCATTAAGAGGAGTGTGTCCAGCAGATCCAGGGAGGTTCATCTCCCAATCTACTCTGGAATATTGCATCCTGTTTTGTCTCCCCAGTTCAAGAGGGACAAGGATCTACTGGAGAGAGTCCAATGGAGAGCTACCAGGATGATTGAGGGACTGGAGCATGTGCCCTATGAGGAGAAGCTGAGAGACCTGGGGCTGTTCAGTCTGGAGAGAAGACAACTGAGAGGGGATTTAATAAATGTCTATAAATATCTGAGGGCTGGGGGTCAAGAGGGATGGGACAGGCTCTGCTCACTTGCACCCTGGGTTAGGACAAGTGGGAACGGATATAAACTACAGCACAGGAGGTTCCACCTCAACATGAGGAGGAACTTCTTCATGGTGAGGGTCACAGAGCACTGGAACAGGCTGCCCAGAGAGGTGGTGGAGTCTCCTCTAGAGACTTTCAAGACCTGTCTGGACGCATTCCTGTGTATCCTGTGCTGGATTCTATGGTTCTGCTCTGGCAGGGGGGTTGGACTTGATGATCTTAGAATGCCCCTTCCAACCCCTAACATCCTATGATCTGGTCTAGCCTCCCACAATGCTGATCAAGAAAGCTTCAAACAGCTTTCTAATGATGTAGTGCTTCTGAAATAGAACTCACAAGTAGTAGGGCTAGAAGGCCAGAAAGATACAGATACACAATGGCCCTAGGCAAATCACTACACAAGGGAATTATCCTCACTAATAAGTGAGCATTTTATCTTCATCTGGTCCTCAACCTCCACCTTCCTGATGTTTCTATTGAATCAGACTAAAAAGTGCTTTGCTAACAGAAACCTTTTCCAAACAAACTGAGCCACAAACACACCTTGCTCAGTCTCCAGAAGATGTGTTTTACACACACACTGATTCCTTTGGGCACTTCTGCTGCTGCTTTTTAAGTACACTTCAAAACCAGGTTCAACTTCTAATGCTCTCAATGGAATCGTGGATCAGAATTATCTTGTACTGAGTTAAAAAACTGAACAAGGCATCTTGTTTAATAACAAACAAGAAAAATTTAAATTACAGTTTTAGATGGTAACTATCAAGACTGAAGGCATACTTTCCCACTTAGAACAGAAAGGTAGATTAGCCAAAGATGAAAACCACGTTACCTACATTTACCACAAAGATTAACCTGCCGCTGAGCACTGCAGCCTGTGCTTAGGAAAGGCACAGAGAAGTAATATTTAATCTGCTACCAAATTAACTCTTCTGCAGTGGCTAAAAGACTTCCAAGTAATCAAAAGTTAATTTCCTAAAAACAAAAAATAAATTAAATGAAAACAATTTTATTTGAGCCACAACTCGTTTCACGACACTAAGAGTTTATTGCATTCATTCTCAATGAACCCACACAAACCTCTGTTTCGCTTCAGTCTGACCATACAGGCTCAAGCCTCTGCTTGTTAACTCTGAGCCTCTACAGCACACCCAAGTAAATTTCAGCTTTCTAAAAATAAATACATACTAGCAGCTGCCCCTACCACCCATTCAACAACCTAATCACATTCAAAGATCTCTTCAAGAATGTGCCTGCAGAAACTGAAGCACTGACTGTCAAAAGTTGTGGGCTCCTGAGACACAAACAGAGCAACTTGCATGGGTGGCTACCACAAACTACCTTCACCTGAAAATTCATGCTAGTGAACAATCTATTTCCCTAGGAGCAAATACATATGGTTGTAAATGACATTCCAGATTATTAAGTGTGAGAGTCCAAAACTGGAATGAACACAACACAAAGGACAGCAGGGGAAAGCAGAGCAGGGAGTAGTGAAGGGACAGTGGAATAAGAGAGAGAACAAGCAGCTGAAATGAAAAGCATTTCTGTATTTAGGAAACAGACTGTGCTGTGGCACAGTGCCAAATTGAATCATTCCTGCAAGTGACAAGGATTAGGCAGGCAGATTTCATCACGACAAAGCACCCTCACTTATAAGTTAGTAGAAATAACTGTGCTTAATAGAGGTTCCAGTAGATTCATGACAGACTGAAGAAAAGATCTGCTGTAACTTGAGAGTATGAGGAAGACAGTGAGGACTTGCTTTCTTTTAGTATCTTGAAGTTATCTTCTTAATTACCTTAGAACTAATTAACGGAAGGCTCTGCAGACCTCAGTTAAAACGCTGCTTCTCAGTGCAACAGTTTTTTACTAAACGTGAGAGGCATGTCCGTCTTTACCACCACCAAAATCCTAACACACTCTACTCTACATACTTTAATCTTTCCCTTCTCACTTCATTACTGCCACCAGAAAAAAGTCCTTAGAATTCCCGCTGCAAATCAGACAACTAATACCAATTCACATCACAGTTCCATCATCCAAAAGATCTGCTGCACTCCCATCTGCCAATAAAGACAACAGGGAAGAATATCTCAAGATCCTAAGATGTGCAGAAGGCATGACGGACAGACTTTTCAGTGTCTTACTGTTATTAAATGCACTCATCTGAGTGAGCGAAGAGTAGAAATGTTAAACAGCATTACAGGCATTTACAGACTTGATAAGCATTTGTTTTAGCAAAGCAGACTACTGCCACCTCTTATGCATTGAACTGTGGTTTTCCAAAACCAGTCAATAGTCCAACTGAATTGAAGGCAGCTGTGACTATTCCTCCTTTACCTACCTTTGCAGATCTACTATTTCATTGTTTAATGTATCCAGTTCTTTAATTGCAGAAAAATCTGCTACAGAACTCGGTCCCTGAGCAGCCTGAAAGATAAAACAATCAATACTGTTAGCATAGTGTTGATGTGGTCCAACATCCTTATTCACTTCTCTTTGTGACAAGTGTTGGCAGCATTGTGTTTCAAATCTTCAGTCTTAAAAACCCCCAAACAGTCCAGATGCTATATTCACAGAGCAAAACACACATCCAATGCAGCTCCTGTAAATTCTTGAAGGCAACTTCCACAACAGCACAGACTACCTGAGCATACTAAAAAAAAACCAAACCCAGCCAAACAAAAATCTAGTTCTACAATCAGGTTTATCTTACAGTTAACACTTAGCTTGGCTTCCTTTAAGAGCAGTTTGCTTTAGTTTACTACTTGTACAGATTTCTTCACCTTGGTGATCCTCCTGCTGCAGAGTATAGACACTTACTTCAATGCTTTAATCGATACTGAGTTAGTTTAATGTGGATCTCCAGAGTACTGCATGAAACTTTGACAATGGTAAGTTACATCCATGAGTTCCCATTTACTCAATGGCTTCATAATAAGCTGACTGCATTAACAATTTTTTTTCTTTTTGAAGTACACAAACACAAAAAACAAATATAGACAAATTAGCAAATGCTGGAATTGTTCTGCTGGGCCTTAGAACACCACAAACATGTTTAGGAAGCCACAGTCACTTTATCTGCCTCCTGTAAATACATCAGTTTCTTGAAAACCCGGATAAAGTCATCCAGGACCAAACAAAACTCAGAGGCAAAGTATATAATTTAAAATGGGGATATATATATATATCTCCCCAAATAACACAGGAGTCTTTAAAGGATGAAGTTTCTCTTAAAATAAATCAAGGTGTCATGAACCACATTTATGCAAGGAAAAAACACAACAAACCAACCCAACAAGAAAAGACTTAAGCAGGAAATCCGAACACAGTGTCAGAAATTATTACTCAACACAGCTATAGACCAATCCTGCACATTTTACTAGAACAAATAGCATGAAGTGAGATAAAAAACACTGGCTTCTCAGCAAGGCAAAACAGCTACAAAGGTCAATACTGTTCTAAAGGAACTACACAGGAGTTTTGCAGAGTTGTTCCTGGTGTTCTAAGGAGAAAGTTTTTAGCTCCCCTAGGAAGGGAACAGAAGGAAAATGTGGAGCTACTAGCTGCAAAACAAATTCTTCCCAGGCTTCCTCTTCTCATCAGTTAGAGAAATTTTGCACACTACAGCCAGCAGTAAACTCAAAAAAAGATGTAGTTCAGTCTTATTTCCAGTTCAATCTTATGTTCAGGAGAACAATACCTTAAGGGGGCCTACAGGAGAGTTAGTGAGGGACTTCTGAGGGTGTCAGGTAGTGATAGGACTAGGGGGAATGGAGCAAAACTAGAAATGGGTAGATTCAGATTGGATGTTAGGAAGAATTCTTCACCATGAGGGTGGTGAGACACTGGAACTGGTTGCCCAGGGAGGTGGTGGAAGCCTCATCCCTGGAGGTTTGAAGGGCAGGCTGGATGTGGCTTTGGTCAACCTGCTGTAGTGTGAGATGTCCCTGCCCATGGCTGGGGTGTTGGAACTGGATGATCCTTGAGATCCCTTCCAACCCTAACAATTCTTATGATTCTATGGTGTGGAGGAAGAACATGAGCACCAACAATTTTAGCTTCAATGCACAAAGTAGCAAAGACAAAGGTTAGAACTATCTGCTATTTACTACACTGCAATATGCACACAAACAGCACTTGGAATTTTTAACTCTAAACAGTAGTAAAAGTCAATTCCTAGCAAAAATCCTTGAAGAAAAACTTGCATGCAAGTTTTGCATTTGCATCATCAGCTGTAAAATGTATTTGGTGACTATAAACAGCCCTAGGTCAGGAGAGAGAACAAGCACCACACTGCTGCTCTCATTCATGGCACCTGCCTTTAGGCCTCAAAACTGCAATAAGAATTACACTGCCACAGAAACAGAACTCTGCAAGGAACCAAACAGCAGGTAATAACAAATGCATACATAGGCATTATGAACAACTACCAAGAAGGATCACAAGGTAACTTTCCCTACATAAACATAAGGGATGACCATGATACTTACTGATGCTGGTTGTACATTTATAGTGGGCAGTCCAGGAGATGCAGCCTAAGTTGGCTTCTGGGGGGTTGCAGGTTTTAGGGGGAGGGGAAAGTTGGCTTGTTTGGGTTTGGTTTTCACTTGTTTTGGGGTTCTCTCTTGACACTGTAAGCCACCACTTCAAGAAAACAAGCAAAAAAGCCTATTTCTGCCTAGCTCTCTTATCCTTGGGGCTCAATTCTTGAGCAGTAATCTTAGGCAAACGGGTTCTTTCATGTCAAAAGACAACATCTCTTTTGAAAAAAATCAAGATGAACTGAAGGTTCAGCTCCATCTAGTACAACAAATCCTTGGTGAGAATTTACAGGGCTAACTAAAAGCTAATTTACCTCCTTGAACAATATTCTACTCTTATCCTTTGTGTTAGCAATGTGAAACCAAACAAACACACTGAAGCCTTCAAGCATTCTAGCAGTTACCAGCACTGAGCTCATCTAATGTGGGCTAATCACTGAGTCTTTGCAATTAGTGAAACCATGGGTATTAGCCCTAATAACAACTGTCACATTGGGCTACTACTATCATCACTTCCCCAATGTTCGAAGCAGGGGAGGACACAGCATTTTCTCTGTTTAGTCTAAGCAGCACAGATTAATTACCACAGGTAACAGGCACAGAGGTCTGGGCTCAAGGAAGAACCCTGGGGCCCTTCTGGATAAACAACACTGGAAATCAGCAATAATCTGACATCACAACACAACTGTGACACTTCAGAGGAGTGCTGTGCTACTTCAATGGTTAGGCAAGAGTCTTAGAAGGATGCTCATTATTAAACCAACAGACAGTAAATATTAGAAAAGCAAAGATTCTCTAACCTTGAGAAAGCAGAGTTAACAAACTGACAGAATAATAAGGATGAAAAGCAGAGTGGTGCAGAATGGAAAAAACAGTCCAAACTAGAAAAGAGACACAGAAAGGAAAGCAAACATACAAAAAAGATTAGTAGAGTTGCAAATAAAGCCATTACTTTTTAAAAACAGAATGTAAAAAGAAATTAGATACCAGCTACAGAAACTCAAAAGCAGTGCCAAATTTTGAGTTTCCGGTTTTGGTCAGGAGCAAATTGTTCATTCTGTTTAAGAATTAGGTCAATGTTTTGCACAACCAAGAAAAGGTAACTCACAGCAGACTTCACATGTAAAGTAAGGACTTGAGATGACTTCTACCACTCTGATAACTACCACTTGGACTGCTGAGGGACAGTCTACTGCTGGATTACTATAGATGGCAGTCTACAGACTATGGAGACAGTTACACTATCTGTGAAGTATAAAGGAGGACCGCTTACTTTTAAGACTTCAAACAATTCTAAACTCTATTTAGTTCACCCTGTTTCCAGACCTCTTCAAAAAGAGCAATGTGAAAAAAGTAACTGTGAACACATCAGGGCAAAGACAGTGAACTTGTGCAGGTTATTTCAGGTGCAACCCAACACCACTTCAGATACTAAGGCAGCAGAAGGATTCTTCTATCACAACAGACGATGCTTTCTCAACATAAGATCTCTCTGCTTGGTTGGCAGACATAATAAATGGCAGCTTCATTTTGGAGCATGGATGGAATAGTTTTTTGTCAATTCTTTGCACTTAAGACTTGGGGTTTTTCCCAATATTATGATAGATCTAAGGCAGGCCAGTACTTGAGGTGCTTCTTGCATAGCTTTTGAACTTAACATTGTTTGTTTGAGATATATACCAAAAATGCCAACCCCCTCCTTACCTTCTGTAAACTGACACCCCTGTCTGAAGGTGGAATCATTTCTGGAGTCAGAGCCTGAGGTGGATCAATACCCTTTGTTAACTTCTGATTAATCAAGTAGAAAGCCAAAGCAAACTGTTCCTTTGAAAGCTTCCCACAGTCCTTTGTGTCACAAAGAGCCCTGTAGAGAGATGCATATGAAATAAATCCCTATTTGTGCAAGTGCAGCCCTGTTTACTTGCTGTCATGTTAAGATGTGAAAAACACTAGTGTGTACCACAGCATCACAGAATGTTAGGGGCTGGAAGGGACCTCGAAAGATCATCCAGTGCAACTCCCCCCGCCAAAGAGGATCACATAGAGCAGTTAACACAGGAACACATCCAGGTGGGCTTTGAATATACAATCATAGAATTGTCACGGTTGGACGGAACCTCAAGATCATCCAGTTCCAACCCCCCTGCTATGGGCAGGGACACCTCACACTACAGCAGGTTGCTCACAGCCACATCCAGCCTGGCCTTAAAAACCTCCAGGGATGAGGCTTCCACCACCTCCCTGGGCAACCTGTTCCAGTGTCTCACCACCCTCATGAGGAAGAACTTCTTCCTAGCATCCAATCTGAAGCTACCCATTTCTAGTTTTGCTCCATTCCCCCTAGTCACCCTAAAAAGTCCCTCAGCAGCTTTCTTGTAGGTTCCCTTCAGATACTAGAAGGCCACAATAAGGTCTCCTTGGGGCCTTCTGTTCTTTGTCATGCTAGGAAAATTGCTCAGCCCCAAATTCCTTTTGCCTATGGGTGTGTTTCCTACAGAACCTCCTATGCCTCAACTTCCACCATTGCCCCTTGGCCTGCCATTGGGCATCACTGGGAAGAGCCTGGCTCCATCCTCTCTCCTCTAAAAAAATGCAGAATAGAATAATGGCATGGGGTACTAAATAGGAAACATTACCCAAACATACACACTCAGGGCTCTAAATCACTAACAGCAACAGAGAACCTGTAACTGAAGTTCCTTCTAAATGCAAAAACTTTTTACAACCCTCACAGTTCACCCACATTTTCCTACATTAGAGGGCTGTGTTCACCAGCCTTTGAAATAGGAAAAAAAGCTCTCTTTTTTTTAATCTGAGTGCCATACAATAGCTTAGAGTGGGGAAAGAATCAAAAAAGCAGTGGGTGTCATTACTAGCTAGAATGAAAGACAAGGGAATTGCAGAATGAGATGGGACATAAGTCTCACGTAAGAATTCTACACAGGCAATTCTCTTTACCACTACATGGACAGCATCAGTGTTCAGATACACAACACCACCATCATGCCCTGAATACATGGATTTAGCTATTGTAACAATCTGTGTTCAGGCACTTCACCTCCTCCCCTAAGACATGACATGCTGGAGTGTGTCCAGACAAGGGCCATGAGGATGATCAGAGGGCTGGAGCACCTCTCCTATGATGACAGACTGAGGGAGTTGGGGCTGTTCAGTCTGGAGAAGAGAAGGCTCCGAGGAGACCTTACTGTGGCCTTCCAGTATCTGAAGGGGGCCTGAAAGAAAGCTGGGGAGGGACTTTTGAGGGTGTCAGGGAGTGATAGGATTGGGGGGAATGGAAAAAAAAAAAAAAGAAATGGGTAGATTCAGATTGGATGTTCTGAAGAAGTTCTTCCCCATGAGGGTGGTGAGACACTGGAACAGGTTGCCCAGGGAGGTGGTGGAAGCCTTATCTCTGGAGGTTTTGAAGGCCAGGCTGGATGTGGCTGTGAGCAACCTGATATAGTGTGAGGTGTCCCTGCCCATAGCAGGAGGGTTGGAACTGGATGATCCTTGAGGTCCCTTCCAATCCTAACAATTCTATGATTCTATGATGCATAGCATGGACCTGTTTTCCCTTCATTTCTGTCAAAAGTAGAATCAACTGAATTTCCACTGCTTATACAGAGGCCATGCTAAGAAACACAAGGAACAACTTCCACTTCCCAGAAATGTCAACACAGCACTTTGCAGAAAAGCTACAAGGCAGGAGCCAGAACCACACCACCATCTGAACAGCTGTCATGGAAAAAAGGGAGGAAAAAAAAAGCACCTACCAGATATGTGCAAGAAGAGCAGAAGGCAGTCCTGTCTTCAGGAACAGCTCTCTGGCTTCCACACCTGACACAAATCCATCCATGTCCTTGTCAGTCTTCACAAAGATCTCATCATACTTCATTTTGTCTGCAAGCGATACAACCCACTGGGGGTGGGGGAGAAGTAAAACTCAAAGGCACAGTACTAAGAGAGAAGCAGCGCTCTCTACAGTTACAGAGAACCAAGGACTGCAGCACAGACCTAACAACTAGTACAAGTGCCTAGTTCATGAACCAGTTTTACCCACCAAAATAGAGACACACAGATCCACAAGCAACACCAAAAGCAGACACAGTATTTACAGCAGTGAAGCACTGAGGCTGGCTGGCACAGCTCTGCCTCCATCTACACATTGAAAGTGCTCCCTGGAGCCAGATCTCTCAGCATGAGTTTGTGCCCTCATCACTGTACTCAGTCACAGTCCTGCTTACTGTCTGGCTCTATCCATTTTATTCCTCTTTACACAGCTGGAGAGCTTTCTGAAGAACTGCTCAAGCCCAGACTGTTCAGAGTTGGCACCTTCTAAATTGTAGAGTTTACCTCCCACGAGGTTAAAGATGGGGATTAAAGCTACTTCCCTTATTTCAGCAATTCTTTCAGACACTGAGATGCTATAAAGATGGCTGGGAATTTTGGATTGAAAATGGCTTCAAGTGCATGCTTATGAACACTAATTAATTTCAGCACACAAGGACACTTAACAGATGAATGCCAAATGGTGCTCTACACAAAATACTGCAACATGCATCCAGAATGGCACTGCTTTGTGCTATGTACAGCAACACTCACCATTACCCAGTAAACTGCCACATGAAAACCTTGGCACCTCCAGAATTAAAAGGCCAGTTTCTTACTGGTGACTCAAATATGGATAATCAAATGTCCAAGCAGCATCTTATGCATTAAGTACTGCAGTTCTTACCTTAGATCCCCTTCTCAATTTTCTTTCTTATTTTGAACAGAACAAGTTAGTTATCATCTACTTGGAAAGATGTTTTCCCAAACTCTGGATTCTAACAGAACCAGAATTAAACAAGATGCCTGGGAGAGGGGTGAAAGGCATCAAGCTTCATAATAATCACATTGAAACAAGCACCAAATATGGTTTGTTTAGGTGGGCATCCCAGACCTTTTGCTTCCTTGTCCCACTGCTTGTGTTTCTCTATTCCATCTTCACTGCCGGAAACTGCATGCCTGCTCACACACCAGACTGCACACACACACCTGCCACAATTTAACAACTTCTCCATATTCAAACCAGGCTTCAGCCAGAAGGTTCTGCAGACCTGTGCCTCCAGCACATTTTTAGAACTGCTTCCTTAATATTCTGACCTTTGGGTTGAGCTTGGTGCCTTCAAGACTCTGCTTTGGAGACTGCCAGTACAAAGAGCATTAAAAGCAAAGATCAAAAATCTCACAACCCCAGGTAACTTCAGAACCCTACCTGTGTTAAAGGTGTTTTGGCAGCTAGAATGCCTACAGGGGGCAACGACTGATGGGACTCTTTGGTAGGTGCTGAAGATGGAATTAATGGCATTGCTCCTGGAAAACTGATAGGTTTTCTCTTGGATGGTGGCACCAAAGCTGCAGGCAAGGACATTGGCACCGGTTCTTTCTCCAAAGCACAGTAGACCAAAAACATGGCCTGAAGGAGAAAACAAAGCATGTGGATGAAAAGAAATAACAAATATGTATAAAGAATCAGCTAAGACACCATTCAGGAGGGGGGGGTTTGCATTATGCTTCTCCTTTACAAGCACCCTCAACTGAACTGCAGCTTACTGCCTGTTGACCTGTGTTTTCCATTACTAATGTCTTTGGAGGTTCAGTGCTCAGCATGTGAAGGTCTGCATCTTTCAGAACACTAAAAAGATTCTCCTAAATACTGCAAAGCCTGTACCACCAGTCTGGAAATTTTATTTGAGAAAAACACTTCAAATGCTTGATTTTAATGCATTCACTGATTTCCACCCCCATCCCCAGAATTGCTTCATTTACCATTTATTCTTTGGTGGTGGCTGTACAGTAACAATTTTATGGCTGCTGTTCAACATGGAACTGCACATTAAAGACATTTTATAATTGATCTCAAGCATTTCCTTAGAGCATCTCAATCCTCTGATGTCAAAGCTCAATTTCTGCAGGATTACAGCACAAAGGTAGGAAACCGGATATACCAAGTGTTAACTGCTAGGGTCTTAACAGGGTTTGGTTTCAAAAGCAACTGAAGCATACAGGTGCCTGAAGATGACCAGAACAGCATGCAAGAAAGCAAATTTTAACACTTTTCTCAAAGACTGCAGAAAAAGGAAAATCCATGGCATTTATATTACACAGGAACAAAGCAAGGGTTTGATGTCATCCGTGACAAATTTGTGGCAATTAAAGAGGTATTTTTAATTGTATTTATTTTATCTTTGACTCTGAAAGGATGAGAAGTTTAGCATGCAGAAATTCAAAGTGAAGGCTGCCTTCAGTCCCAGCTGAGGACAGAGATATCACACGACTTGTTCAAGAGTCCTGCAGTGCAAAACACAGGCTCGATATTCCTCTACATCAAATCAGAGCCTGTCTTCCAAGGGCAATACATAATTACTTCCTCTTCAATTCGCTTACATACAAGAACAAGCTCCAAGTTTTGAGACAGTTGATGAGTGAGTACTATCCCCTTGAAGGCTTGTCAAAAACAAAAGCCCCTCACTCTCTTCCCCCTTGCCATCTCTTGAGGGAAGTCTCACATTATCACAATACATTAGAGGTTGGAAGGGACCTCCAGAGAGCATCAAGTCCAACCCCCCTGCCAAAGCAGGATCACCCAGGGTAGTCCACTCAGGAATGCATCCAGGCAGGTTTTGAATGTCTCCAGAGAAGGAGACTCCACAACCTCTCTGGGCAGCCTGCTGCAGTGCTCTGTCACCCTCACTGAAAAGAAGTTTCTCCTCACGTTGAGGTGAAACCTTCTATGTTCAATTTTGTATCCATTGTTCCTTTGACTTACTACTGTGCACCACCAAAGAGAGCTTGGCCCCCTCCACTTGACACCCACCCCTTAGATATCGATAGACATTGATCAGTCTAAACAGCCCAGGGCTCTCAGTCTCTCTTCATAGGGGAGGTGCTCAAGTCCCCTAATCATCCTCAGGGCCCTCCATTGGATGAACGTGAGTGAACCTCATTTACTGCTTCTCACAGTTATTTAACCAGTCCTGCCATTAAGAGTGTTAAAATTCTACCTTGCTACACACTTTTGAAGAGTTCTATGTACAAGTTCTTTAAAGCTTTCCTCAAAGGTATCTTGAGGCATCCAAGTACTTATGTACACTGACAGCTAAGGTGAAACTTCTTCAGTGAAAACACTCAGACTCTTGTAGGACAGCAGATCACAGATGTTTTCAATGGCACAAAAATACAATCACTGCTGTGTATTGAGAGACATTCATCCAAACAAACTAATAGAAATGTTAAATAGTACTAAAACTTGATTAAAGGGCTCTGAGTAAAGGCAGTAAATGAACCATACAAACAGTCAAAAAGGAACACACAATGCATCTAGTTTAAATCCCTGCCATTAGGCTTTCAAAATGCCAAGGGACAAAAGATACTTACAACTGCAAACTCATCTCGATCCAACATTCCATCACGGTCAATATCACTCAATTCCCACACCTACCAATAAAAAACACATTATAGGGATGCTTGCCTGAACTGCAGCAGTTTCCTATTTAAAACCTCCTCATAGAGAAATATGAAAGCAACCTCCCTTCCAACATATCCTCAGTTCTCTTAATCTTAACAGCCTTAGCCTTCAGTGAGCAACATACACTCATATAAACCATGCAAAAGCAGAGAGATTCTTAAGCTGCAAAGAGCACTCTAGGCAGCCTGCCCCTAACCTAGTGTTAAACAATTAACCAGCACAATGTGTGGCCACTCCATAAGACAGCTTTTAACAGTTCAGCTCAGTACTACAATCTTCAGTTAGAAAAAGAGATATTGCTGAGTGTAGCACAGTTACCATTGGTGAATGAACTATCAAAAAGAAAGATCTTCTTACTCGTCCTAAGATATCCACTGGCAGTTTTGAGTTCAGGAGCACAGGTTTCACCTTGTCACCTGACAACAGTCCATTAACAGGATTTAGGCTGTCAAAAATAGAATCATACTTGGCCTTGTCTTCCAGCTGCAGGAAGAAAAAGAAAGTTACTTATGGAAACAGTCACACTCGTAGCCTAAGAAGCAGTAGTTCTATCCAAAACGTGAACTTTTAAGCTACAGGAGGAAACACACACATTGCAGTTCCTGATCTTTCTGAGTCAGCCAAAAACACATCCAAAACCCAGCCAGATTTATTACAGAATGTTAGGGGTTGGAAGGGACCTCAAAAGATCATCCAGTCCAACACTCCTGACAGAGCAGCATCAGGTCACGCAGGAATACATGCAGGTGGGTTTTGAATATCTCCAGAGAGAGACTCCACAACCTCCGGGGGCAGCTTGTTCCAGTGCTCTGTCACCCTCACAGGGAAATAATTCTTCTACATGTTTCCATGAACTTCCTATGCCTCATCTTCCACCCATTGCCCCTTGTGCTGTCACTGAGCATCACCCAGCAGAGCCTGGCTCCATCCTCCTGGCACACCCTGCACATCTTTATAAACATGAATGAGGTCACCTCTTAGTCTCCTCCTCTCCAGGCTAAAGAGCCCCAGCTCCCTCAGTCTCTCATATATTCTTCAAGTACTTTCACAGCCCCAGGTAACTATTCTTTTTTGTTGTTGTTATCTTCCACATCTCTAAATGTGAAGAGATTTCCCAAGGGTCAAGTGTTTTTATCTAATTAGGTCTACCGGCCCAATTACAGATCTGACATGAATGGTAATTCAGCACACTTTATATACTACATCTACCAGCAGCACTCTATTTGTCTCACACAGATTCAGGCTTTCTTGCAAGCCACATCACTGTTCTAGGTGGAGCTCAAGCTTCAGTTTACCTTAACAGCCCATGGTACATCACTTGATGCTGTTGCACTGAGTAGCAAAGGACTATTAGTATCAGTCTGAGGAAAAACAGGAAAAGAGAAACATGAACAGAAATACAGTTCTGACCTTGCAAAATCACTCCCTCACCCTTCTCAAAGCCACTTCAGGCACTCTTAATTAATTAGAGTAAGAAATTTAAACTGTTTCCTCCTTTGAGGATAATACTAACCAAACCAATACCATATAGATGTATTCACAATTATACACAAATTTATATCAAATCCCACTAGAACATGTGGCACTTGATTCCACATTGCTTAATTTTCCCATTGTAGAGGTCTATTGCCCTTCAACATCACTTTCAGCAGGGTTTGGTATTTATATCAAATCTTCCTAACTGTTCACTTCAAAGCAATTCTTACTGATGAGTTGGTATGTTCAATTAAAAAAAGAAAAGGAGAGAAATCTTACAAATCTTGGTGGAGGAACAGGCAAACTAAGACTACTCAGGGAAACATCCAGTCCATTCTGTGCACATGCTACGAGTCGTAAAGCCACAAAGAATTCCTAAAGGAAAAATGAAATTTTAAAGGGTTGAATAAATGAAAACACTCGGATCAACCAAGAGCTTCGTCAGTGTGGCTGTAGAGCAGCAGGGCTGCAAAGGGCTTCAAAGGGGGTGGGTGTGGTGTCACAAAGGGACAGAAAACAGCAGCAAAGCACTGCTGAATTCCTCCAGCCAGGCAGTGTTTGTCATTGCTAGCTCCAAGCAGGCAGAAGCTTTCTGGCTAGCAGAGTCAGTTCTCAGCACTCAGTTCTGTGCTCCTCTTGGATGAGCCGAGTCGATCCCAGAGATGCAGTTATAGAATCAGAGAATGGTCTGGGCTGGAAAGGACCTCTGAAGGTCATCCAGTCCAACCTCCCTGCAGTTAGCAGGGACTTCCCCAACTAGATCAGGTTGCCCAGGGCCTCATTCAGCCTCACCTTGAATATCTCCAGGAAAGGAGACTCAACCACCTCCCTGGCAACCTGTTCCAGTGTTCCACTACCCTCATGGTAAAGAACTTGTTCTTAACATCCAATCTAAATCTGTTCTTCGCCAGGTTAAAGCCATTGCCCCTTGTCCTGTCACTGCAGGCCTCTGCAAACAGTCTCTCTCCATCCTTCTTGTAGTCCTCTCAGTACACTGGCAGGCTGCTGTTAGCTCTCCCCAGAGCCTTCTTTTCTCCAGGCTGAACACCCCCAGCTCCCTCAGCCTGTCCTCATAGCAGAGGTACTCCAACACCCTGATCATTCTTGTGGCCCTCCTCTGGACCTGTTCCATCAGGTCCCTGTCCTTTGTTTAAAGAAGGGCTCCAGACCTGCACACACTGCTCCAGGTGAGGTCTCACCACAGCTGAATAAAGTGACAGAATCACCTCACTAGGTCTGCTGGCCACACATCTTTTGATGCACCCCAGGCTGCCGTCAGCCTTCTGGGCTGCAAGCTCACACTGCCTGCTCATGTCCAGCTTCCCATCCATCAGCAGAGGGGAAAGAAAGGAGTCAGGGAAGAAAAAAAAACAAACTAACCAAACACCAAACAACACCAACACCACCACCACACAACCACAAAACACCACAACCCAAAACAACTGAAAGCCTGTTTTGATAGATACTACAAGCTCCTCCTTTTCCTACCATGGGATGGAGCAGTTTCCTCTCCACAAGCCATTATTTGAGTATCTGTACTTCAGCCAAACAGCAATACACATCAGAGCTTTCCAGCAGACCACCAACACATGTTTGACTGCCACACTGCTAATTACTGCAATGTTGGGAGAACAACTCCAAACAAAATGTGCTCGTGTCAAGGCCAGCAACATGAGAAAAGAACTTTTAAGATTTGACTATAATTTTAATTTCTTCATTGTTTCTTCCAAGACTAAGATAAAAATTCAACCTTTGTAGTAAACAGAGCTCATCAACCCTCAAATTACTTCTCAGTATGCTGTATTTCACAGCTATGCAGCAGCTCATTTTGTGATTCAAGAGAAGACTGCCGAGGCAGCTGAAGGCTGCTTCATTTATTGTAGCTTACATTTAAGTGGGAAGTACACAACACGGAATTGGGAGGCACATAACATGGAAGTGGGAAGTACATACACAGTTCCAATCAGAGAACTCTGAAAGGTGTTAGTGAGAAACCCTGCCATCCTGAGCCAGCAATCTTATGTCGAGGTTTGCTAATGGTTAAGAGTAACCTCATATATGATATAAAATAATCATACCTGCTTATTCAGGATACCTTTGCCATCAGTGTCGGCTAAGTCCCAAATCTGAAACACAAAAGCAACAGACACAAAGTGGTGCACAGCACTGAAAAGAAGCTGGCGAGTTCTTGCTCCATTTAACAATGTATTCTTGGACCAAAGCTTAGATTTTAACTGTCATTCTAGCACTGATTTTGGTGACAGATTTCAGCACTGTTTTAATGTCCCCCAGAAGCTGCATACACAACCGAGTTAGCAAGGACACCGACACTGGAAATTACCAGATAGCACAACTGCAAACACGAGAGCAGATGAAGTATCCTGCAGTACCACCATGGATTTTAACTCTCAGTGGCTACTACCTGAAGTGAGAGACAGGATAATTAAGCAAGTGTTGTTAAATACCTTTCCAAGTACCAAATCTGTCAATCCAGATCTCTTCAAGAAAACAGCTGCATCAGAAGCTAACACTCTTCCAGTATTGGCAGAATCAACCTGGGGAGAGAAAAACACCTTCAAACAAAACAGCTTTGGAATTGAAGCAACCTCTCCACACAGGCTCTCAAAAACTAAGAAGAATGAAGAATGCTCCAGTGAACATGTTCACTTTGAGAACAACCTTCAGACTTCTTAAAAATGAATAAAAATAATCACAGAATGTTAGGGGCTGGAAGGGACTTCAAAAGCTCATCCAGTCCAACCCCCCTGCTAGAGCAGATCACACAGGAACACATCCAAGTGGGTCTTGAATATCTCCAGAGAGGAAGTTCCACAACCCCCCTGGGCAGGCTGTTCCAGTGTTCTGTCACCCTCAGAGGGAAAAATTCTTCCTCATGTCCACATGGAACTTCCTATGCCTCAGCTTCCACCCATTACCCCTTGTGCTGTTATCAAGCATCACGAAGGAGAGCCTGGCTCCACCCTCTTGGCACCCCCCCTTTAAATAAACTCTCTTTCATTAAAAACTCTTCTCACAATTAAGACATTTTGAACTAGGGACTCCAGATTTAGTATTAATAGACAGGCTTTGAAAGTTGGTGTCTTAAATGAACACTGGCAAATTAAAGATACATCTGTAGCTCAGCTTCTTTCACACTCTAACACATTTTCCAGCGTGCCAGAACAATACACCACTATGCTCAACTGTCTGTACACAACTAAGACACAGGGAGGGACAAATCTTGCCTAGGTGAATCTGTTCAAGGCAGAAGCAAGGAAGGCAACCCAGGTCACCCAAGTCACAAAATGGCATCCCAGCACTAGCTTACTCTTTCAAGTCATCAGTGAAGATTTAGATTGATTCCAATTAAAAGAGAGAGAAAACCACTAATAGACATGCAAACAATCAAATGTTCACTGCTCAGTTTCTAAGAATGGCCTATGTCTGGATTTCAAGGCCCCTAGCAGTAAGATTCAGGTACAAAGGCCTAAGAATTTCTCGCATTATGCAGTAGATAATAAGTCATAGAATGGTCTAGGTTGGAAAGGACCTCTGAAGGTCATCCAGTCCAACCCCTTCTGCAGTCAGCAGGGACATTCCCAACTAGATCAACATTGCTCAGAGCCTTGTCCAGCCTCACCTTGAATATCTCCAGGGATGGGGCCCCAAACACCTCCCAAGGTGACCTGTACCAGTGTTTCACCACCCTCATAGTAAAGGACTTGTTCCTAACATCCAATCTAAATCTGCCTTTCTCTAGCTTGAAGCCATTGCCCCTTGTCCTGTCATTGCAGGCTTTGGTATACAGTCTCTCTGCAGGCCTTCTTGTAACCCCCTTCAGGTACTGGCAGGCTGCTATTAGGTCTCTCCAGACCCAAACACCAGGCTGAACACCCCCAGTTCCCTCAGCCTGCCTTTGTAGCACAAGTGATCCACCCCCCTGATCTCTTTCATGGCCTCCTCTGGACCTGTTCCATCAGGTTCAGATCTTTCCTATATTAAGGGCTCCTTGCTCACATTAGGCCATCATCTGAACCTATCTAATTAACCCTTCACAACCACAGGATTTTCTTTTTGATGCCTGCACAACATTGCATTTTTGAGGGAGAAATCTCAGTGTTTGGTTACATTTAATTTTCCAGCTTTGAATTCGTTACTCTTATGGTCTATAGAAGAAGGCTCTGCTTCCAGAAATTTTCCCTACCCTAAGAAGCTGGAAGTGGTTACTCCCTAAAGTGAAACTCAGAATGAAGTTGTTGATAGTTCTGTCAGAACATCAAACAGCATATGCATGTTTTCTGGAGTCAATAGGGAGGTCATTAAAATAGATCCCTGTTCAAATTCCTCAGCTACACCTTCAAGTGGAAGAAGTGAGCAGTAGCTTGTGTCAGCTACATGAGGACATGGGAAAGAGGAAAAACTGCCAGTCTTTGAGAGTCTAAAGCAAAAGGATGTCTGAAGAGGGCACAGAATAGAGAAGATGACTAAGGGGATCTTCAGTCAATTCAAACTGTCAAGCTCACTGCATCAGCCAGGTAGATGTGCAGGCCCTACAAGATCTAGAGATCAAATAATCCATGGCATTTTAGAGATAAAAATGATATAGCATTATCTAATAAACAGTCTTCCCATCTATGATCAGCTGAGATGCCCTGAAACTCCTATGAATTCGTAACCTGACAAACATTTCAAAGGACAAGAAAGAGGCAACAGAAGTCATTAACTTTCCAGTCTTTCTGGGGAGAAGGAGACAGAGCATCAGAACCAAAACTGTTTAAATAAACGAGCATGCATGGACAGCCAAAGCAATGCACAGAAGGAATAATCTGATGTTAGCATTACATTTCCCAGTACCCTTTTGAAGATAGCTTTGGAAAGATAACTGGGTTTGGAGCTCTTGCTGAACACTGAGTCATCATGGCTCTTTGAAATGCCTAGTGAAAACTAGCACTTCAGAGAGGACAGAAAATGTGGGTACTCCAACAGCCCAATGACAGGCTTAGGACTAGCTAGTGGAAGACTGTGGGGAATTGATCATCTGGAAAGCATGCTGCAGCAGACAAAGCTGCCTCTAGGCACTTCCGAAACCAAAGAGGAAAAACTCACAAAGCAATCCCCAAAGCATCATTTAATATGGAAGCAAAAACATCCTTTGTTTCCAACAGACCTGATGTGATTTTAATTAGGAGTGGTTGTTTCCTAGAATTGAGGAGTCCCAGGTCAAGGCAGAAAGATTACCAACACAACAAGTTGTAGTCAGCCTGCTCCTCAGATTTTTAGAAACAGCTAATTCAATCTCCACGGGAGAGTTCATCATATCATAAAGTAGCCAAGGCACTGCACCAAATCTTCTTTTTGGTTAGTGGAGCCAACCTTGCAGGTCAGCACAGACACCCTGGCACCCACGCAGGATCCCTCCAGCCCTGGACTTCTCTACTCTTCAGGACAAGTCACAAAGCAACACTGCTGCATTTACTTTCTATTGCTCCATCTCCAACCCAGAGGAAGGTGATTTTAATGGAGTTAGGCAGGATTCTTACTTAACCCAATGTGGATACCATTTAATTTTGAGCAACTAATTACCTAAATTTCAGTAACTTTTTTCAACTTTCTTGAATTTAAGTTTCTTTAGAAATTCCTGGAGCCTTGCAGGCTGGGATGGGAGTACTTGCTAGACACTAAAACACTGCAGAAAACAATAATACAATAATAAATAATACAATAAATAAATCCAGGTTGGAAGAGACCTTCAAGATCATCGTGTCCAACCTATCAACCAATCCAACCCACCTAAACAACTAGATCATGGCACCCAGTACCCCATCAAGTCTCCTCCTGAACACCTCCAATGATGGTGACTGCACCACCTCCCCGGGCAGACCATTCCAATGGGCAATCACTCTCTCAGTATAGAACTTCTTCCTAACATCCAGCCTAAACCTCCCCTGGCGCAGCCTGAGACTGTGTCCTCTTGTTCTGGTGTTGCCTGCCTGGGAAAAGAGACCAACCTCTGCCTGGCCACAATCACCTTTCAGGTAGTTGTAGAGAGCAAGAAGGTCACCCCTCAGTCTCCTCTTCTCCAGGCTAAGCAACCCCAGCTCCCTCAGCCGCTCCTCATAGGGCTTGTCTTCCAAACCCCTCACCAACTTCGTTGCCCTTCTCTGGACACATTCCAGCAAGTCAACATCCTTCCTAAACTGAGGGGCCCAGAACTGGCTGTGGCAGCCAGTAACCCTCTTGTTGCAAGTTGTCTCCAGTAGAGTCAGAAACAATTAAAAATTCCAAAGTGGATCTGATGCCATTAGGTCACAAGGGACCAGTGAGAAGGACTTCAGCTCTACATTCATCAAGAATTAATCAGCAGCTCAGGCATACTGCTTATCTGCTGTACTAGATCACATGAAGCAGTAATTTCCTACTACTTTATCAAACTTATTTAAGTTCATCCTTTAACCTCACTGTGCTTTACTACTTTATCAAAAGTACTTAAACATACCCTTTAATCTCACCTGCTTTGACTCAAGTTTAGAAAAGGTTAAACAGAAAAACAAACTTATTTGAAAGAAAAACATCCCCCACTGAAAAAAGAAGATTTCAGGGGGTACCAAGCACAAGGGCCAGGATTTACAGCTCTTGCACAGCACATTCTGCTAGTTACTTTAAGACTCTGACAGAACTGAAGGTGTACTAAGCATTAGAGCTGTTTCAGGTGATTAACTTGAGATTCTCGAGTTGCATGGAAGGCTCTGAAGTGCTTCTGGCATAGAAGAACAAACAGCATCATAGGACAACACGTGAAATGTCTTTCTAAGGTTTCTGTTCCCAAAGTTGACATGTCCTTATTTAAGGGAGAGAAGGAAAATGTCACCTACTGCCACTGGAGGCTTTCAGACAGTACATTCAAAAGCTACTCTTTAAAAAGGATGAATGCCTGCAGAAGAGAGTTTGGTTGAGCAAGTAATAAAATTGATCTTCTGGAATGCAAATGCATTGGCACTTCACTAACAGTGACACCAGGTTTAAGGAATCGCCGTGCCTGTACGGAGACCGCTGGGCAACAAACAGTGCTCCAGTTTCACTAGGCTGTAAGTTCCAACGAATGCAAGACACAAAGTGACTTAGAAACATATTTGTGCTTAAATACAGCTTCTTTATCCAAGCTTGTGCATGACACTTCAGTGGTTAAACAACTGCAGGCACGTGGCAAAAATGATAGGTGACAGCAATAGTAGTATTGAGCTAGGAAACCTAACATGCAAAGCAATTAGTTGCTTGACTTTTCTGTGGCCTTGTTACAGCATGAAGGGGGAACTTCAGCCTAGTCCCTGATTGCAAAGACTGAAAGTAAAATAAATTACCATTGGATGTAAAAGAAAAATAATGATAAGGTCTATATAGTTCATTGGCTTGCTAATGGGAATATAGAGCAGAGGCATAAACAGTTCTTGCTCTCTCTTCTCATTCTGTCACTTATGCTTGTAACTTTCTCTCTGGGAAAACAGGGAATGTCTGTTTTGACTACTGTGTGAGGCAATGGGAAGGAGGGAGGGAGCGGGGAAGGAGGTGAATGAACCCTCCTGAATCCATCGGGGGGGGGGGGTGGGGGGGGTGTCTGAAGAGTTTCTGTGTTGTTTATAAATTGTAAATATATATAGTAAATCTATTGTATATATATTTTAGTATCAACATAATATCATAGCATCAGTCAGGGCTGGAAGGGACCACAAGGATCATCTAGTTTCATAGTTTCAGTTAGGGTTGGAAGGGACCACAAGGATCATCTAGTTCCAACCCCCCTGCCATGGGCAGGGACACCCCACACTAGATCAGGCTGGCCAGAGCCTCATCCAGCCTGGGCTTAAACACCTCCAGGGATGGGGCCTCAACCACCTCCCTGGACAACCCATTCCAGGCCTTCACCACTCTCGTGGTGAAGAACTTCCTCCTCCCATCCAGCCTGAATCTCCCCACCTCCAGCTTCATTCCATTCCCCCTAGTCCTATCACTACCTGAGATCCTGAGAAGTCCCTCCCCAGCCTTCCTGTAGCCCCCTTCAGATACTGGAAGGCCACAATGAGGTCACCTCAGAGCATTCTCTTCTCTAGACTGAACAGCCCCAACTCCCTCAGTCTGTCCTCATAGGAGAGGTGCTGCAGCCCTCTGATCATCCTCGTGGCCCTTCTCTGGACACCTTCCAGCACCTCCAGATCCCTCTTGCAATAGGGGCTCCAGAACTGGACGCAGTACTCCAGGTGGGGTCTCACCAGAGCTGAGTAGAGGGGGAGAATCACCTCCCTTGCCCTGCTGGCCACACTTCTGCTGCAGCCCAGGATCTGATTGGCTTTCCAGGCTGCAAGTGCACATTGAGAGCTCCTGTTGAGCTTCTCCTCCACCAGCACCCCCAAGACTCTCTCCTCTGGGCTGCTCCCCAGCCAGTCACTGTCCAGCCTGGATTTGTGCCTGGGGTTGCCTCGACCCAGATGCAGGACCCTGCACTTGGTCTTGTTGAAGCTCATGAGGTTGACTTGTGCCCACCTCTCCAGTCTGTCAAGGTCCCTCTGGATGACATCCCTTCCCTCCAGCGTACATATTCATTGCATTTCATATTTCCAGATTTTAATTTGCTTGTAAATAGAGCTTAATTTGCTTCCCTCCTAACCTGAGCTGGTCTAGCAATTTATTTTGGGGGTAATGTTCTCCCAATTAGTTGAGGGGTAACTTCAACCCACCACACCTGTAATGACCACCACTGTATCAGAGACTCTCTTAAGGCCTTTAATCCAATGCCTACCGATGGATACACAATGGATTTATCCACCAAACAGAAGAACGTTGTGAGGGTGGTACTATCTTCTTCAATCTTTAGGAGCTACCTGAACTTGGACCACAGTTTAGCAATTTCAAACCTGCTACTCTCCTGTAGTGAAGAACAACTCTTGTTCAAATCAGAGAGCATAAACTTCCCAGGCATCACAGGACATGCTTTAACAGCTGATTTATGTGCTAATCCTCTAAGCATAATCCAAAACTAGAGGGTGGATATAAATCATGGTCTTCTCTCTTCCCCAGCAGATAAGCTTATGTCCTAATGTTGACACACCAAAGAAATAAAGAGGTCATGCACAATATATCCTGGTTTAGGACAAAGAGGCAGGAAAATTGGCAGCTGCACAATGAAAAGAACTTCCCAGGTGTTGGTTTGGTTTGCCCTGCCCTCCCCCCCGCTTTATTTTATTCCCCCCTCCCCCAGGGTTCATCAATTACTCATCAGATCCTTCTATTAAGAAAATAGATCTATTGAGCTGTTTTAGACAGTCACTGATTCAGTTTGCTTTGCCTAAAAAGATTTCACCTTACCTGTTTACACAACGATGTGCATTATGCACAGAATACAAAACACTGCCATGACCAAAGCAGTTGAAACAGCTCTTTCTGAACAAAAGTTTCATTTGAATTACTACACCTTATTTTTGGTGTGCCTGAATATGAAAGTGAAGTGATAAATAAAATCAATGTTATTATTTTCACATTAAAGTCTAAAGATTTGTATCTTTTGAGTGAAGCTGCAAACACTGCACACATTCCTTTGGCATTCGGTGGCCTTCCATCCAAATTTCACTTCTCACAGCATCCTGTAAGAACCTCTGGGGACACTCTGGGAAAGAGATACAAGACTTGTGTAACACTAACTGCACTGCAAACTCAAGAAACGAAGTTTTGTTTGTACCAAGGTACAAAGAATGTACCAAGAGAATATTTTGCAAGAGTCTACTCCACTCCAAGAGCTAACAGCCTGCTCTAGCTGTAAGGTGATGTATGTCACACATACCTGATGCCTAGGAAAATTCCAGAGACCTTGAGTAGAAAACAGTTAAAGGTAAATAAATTACCATTGGATATAAAAGAAAAATAATGGCAAGGTCTAAATAATTCTGTTGGCTTGCTAATAAGGATAAAAAGTAGTTGCATAAACATTTCTGTCTCTTTTCAACTCTTCACTCTAGCTGCTACTAGCTGGTGCTTTTGCTTAGCTTTGCTGACCTTGGCTGTGTTCCTTGGTGTTGCTAAGTACTAGCAGGCTATACTAACTGCTTTCTCCTCTTTCCCTTGTACAGGGAGGAAAGGGGGGAAAGGTGGGGAGGGAGAAGGAAGCTGTTGGTAGCCCTCTGGCTTGTCCAGAGGGGTCTTGGTGTTGTTTGTAAGTTGTGAATATATTTTGTACATACTCATTGCATTTCATATTTCTAGATTTTAGATTGCTTGTAAATATAGTTTCATTTGCTTCCAAACCTTCTGAGCTAGTCTGGTGATTTTTTTGGGGGGATAATTCTCAAAATTCATGGTGGGGGGTGGGGGTGGGGATAATTCCCAAACCCACGACAGGCAGCTCCCCAGCAAAGTAAGCAAGCCATCTTACAACCAGTACTAAAGTTCCACTGATACAGCTCAGGCATGTCACTTACTCCACAAATAACTTGTTAAGCAAAACAATTGTCCTTGAACTTTTGTTTATGTACATCTGGCCATGCTGCTGTCCACAGCCAAAGCATCTGACTTCATTTCAAGCCAACCCCAAGGAGCAGATACACACCTGCCGGTAGAACTTCTCATACACCGGATTTGCACTCGACAGCTGTGAAAAAGAGAGAGAGAGAATTAACCCTAAGGATCCATATTTCTATTCCACTCTCCCTAGATAAGTATCTAAACCACTTCTTACTAGTCTTCAAACAAGCATTAAGTATTTGTGTAATGGTGTTTGAGGTCCACCACAGCTCTTCATGCTGCAGCTCCCACAAGACTAAGGTCCTGTTTTGAGCTCAGTGATACTGACCAGTACCAGATCATCACCAGACAGGCCGGCAGGGTAAGCACTACGAAACAAGAATTCTTGAGCAAGACCATCTACAGGCAAAAGAAAAGACCTGACATGATGCAGGCTAGGAAGCACTCTCTAATGAGTGCAAAGCAATAAAGTTTTACTTTGGTATCCACTACATCATTCTTTTGATTTCAGCATGATATGCAGCTAGCTGGTATGCAGTTCTCAGACATACAAATGAACTCCTGGATTCATAACCGAACCCACAGCAATGCTACCAAATAAAGACAGAGCAGCATTTAAACTGAGGGTTTTTTCTAACTGGAACCCTTGCAGTAACGTCTCCCTTAACTGCACTGCCATCTAGCAGACACAGTGCTCACCTAAACCTAGGTGAACAAGGATGGAACGGACCTTCTTTACCAGCTTTTTAAAGTACTCAGTCTGTGCGGCCTGAAACCACAGAAAGCTTAACATCTTGGCCTACACCAAATACACTCCCAGGAAATGGACTGTCAGGGGCACAAACCCAGACAATGTTTGCATGAGGCTCCTGCTGCCTAGCCCCAAGACTGCACACACAGCTGGGTGCATTTATGCAGAAGATAACCCTGGAATCATTGCAATGTGCTGCCCTCACAAACCCAGCTGGAAGAACTGAGCATAATAAAAGTTCATTACACAATACCCACAAAAAAAACCCAAACCACCTAACACAAGTACAATCCAAAAATCCCTGTCTCTCCCTCTAGAGGAACACAGTCTTGGTACAAACCAAATCCAACAAGCTAGCTTGACTTGAAAATTCAGAAGCTTGCACTGAAATATGGAGACCAAGAGTCCTGCAGACGTGTAAATCACACAGCTGTAGGAGACACTTTACGACAGCAGGCACAAACGGTTACGACTCAAGAAACGCCACACACATTCTCGCACGGCGACAGCTAACACAGCTGCTCATTCGGCCAGGCTCTTGGGTGTTCCCAAATGCCAGGTAGCAAAGAACACTGAAATAGGATGCTTGGTAGGAATCAAGGGTTCAGCGTGATCCTGCTCAACTACAGAAAGCATGCAGTATCACCAGAACATGCTGAAAGAAAAATGACAGAGAACTGCTAGAAATAACAGAACTTTCATTCAGAGCTTGGCACCTGCTTGCTCGGTAACCACACTGCCCTCGGGACAGGCAGGTTTCTTCTAGAGCCACAGAATGTTTCTGATTCTCTGTTGTTTTGGGGTTTGTTGCTTGCTTGCTTGCTTATGGTTGCAGAGGGATCACAGGATGTTAGGGGCCAGAAGGGACCTCTGGAGATCATCAAGTCCAACCCCCCTACCACAGCAGGACCATAGAATCCAGCACAGCTCACACAGGAACACATCCGGATGGGGCTTGCAAGTCTCCAGAGAAGGAGACTCTGCAACCTCACTGGGCAGCCAGTTCCAGTGCTCTGGGAACCTCACAGTAAAGAAGTTCTTCCTCATGTTGAGGTGGAACCTCCTGTGCTGTAGTTTACATCCATTGCCCCTTGTCCTGTCACAGGGTGCAACTGAGCAGAGCCTGCCCCCTCCCTCTTGATACCCAGCCCTCAGATATTTATTAAATCCCCTCTCAGTCTTCTCTTCTCCAGACTAAACAGCCCCAGGGCTCTCAGCCTCTCCTCATCATGAGGTGCTCCAGTCGCTTCAGCATCCTTGCAGCCCTCTGTTGGACTCTCCTGAGTAGATTCCTGTCCCTCTTGAACTGGGGAGCCCAGAACTGGACGCAATATTCCAGGTGAGATCTCACTAGGGCAGAGGGGGAGGAGAACCTCCCTAGATCTGCTGGACACACTCCTCTCAATGCAACCCAGGATCCCATACTCTCTTGGCCAGAAGGGCACATTGCTGACTCATGAAGAACTTTTTGTCCACCAGGACTCCCAGGTTCTTCTCCATAGGGCTGCTCTCTAGCAGATCACCTCCTAATCTGTACTAGTGGGGGAAAGGCCAGTGAGTTTGTCAGGGAGGGGCGAGGGAAGTATCTCCTGCATTATTATGTCTGCTGAGAAACCATGATTGGTATTCACTGTAACACCTCCATTTACACAGCTTAACCTAGGTCTGACTTTGCTCTGGTACCCAAAGAAGTTCAGTCAGCAAGGAAGCATGCACTGACACATCCCTTAAAATAGCCAAATGAATACACCCAAGTTTTGCCAAACCTCTCACCACCACAACACCAGCACAACAAACACCACTTCCAATCCCTTTCTGGCACACTCCAAACCACACTGAATTTTCTGAACAAAACCCCAAATACTGCACTTATGTTAAGGGTCAAGGCTGAGCCAGGCACTAAATGATGCTAACTCCTCTCTCTTCTCAAGGGAAAAGAGTAAGGGATAGAGACTAACAGATCGGGGGGTGTGGGGTGTGTGCAACCTAGAACAGCTCTAACAAAATGGTACCAACAGAAAGAAAATAATGTTAATAAGAAACTAATTAAATATTTACAAATCTATACAGAGAACAAATATCAAATTCCCTTGGAGTCCAGGCTGGACTCAGCAGCAGATGGGAATGGGATTCAGAAAATGGATTTGAGAAATGGATTCAGGAGCTCACAGGTGGGGATAAAAGGCAGAAGAGAGGCCTCCTCAGACACTGGCCACAGCACAAGAGGGTTTGACCCTTGTGATCCCTCAGATTTGTACTAAATATGACACACATGGAAGGGAGTATTTTGTTCATTAGGTTTCGGTCACCTGCCCTGTTCACTCCTCCCCACAAGTGCAACTGTTTTACATACTTAAGACCCTCTTCCTCATGACACCCATACCATGGCACACAAGATTTAGCACTGAGCTTGGTCTCTACAGAAGTATAGGCAAGAGCCTTTCTACATACCAGCCCCTGGTAGTTACCAGAAACATCAGACACCACCACTTCTAGAAGCAGACACTGACTGCAAAATCTTGCCATCAACTACAGAAAGCAAAGTCACTTTGAGAAAAGATATACCTAAAAAGTAAAATCCCTGAATAGAGAACTAGTTCTGTTCTAGCTCAAACCTGTGAGGACAACTCACCAACTCAGCCACACTTTGAATAGCATTCTAGAGGGAGAGTTCTAAATATTCACATCTTTTATTTACAGTGTGAAAATATAGGCAGAGAATCGAATCAAAGCTATGAGAAGAAAACCAGAAGAGAGCTGGCCAGCACATGTGCTGAAAGTCTCAGCTGTCATGCATCATCCCTCTTGCCCAGTATAACTCTTTGTTCAGCCAAATGTTTCTTTCATTCCTACAGCCAAACTGATCATTGGCACTCCTGAACAGGAAACATTCTGTTCAAGTCCTGCAATGAAAACACTACAGGCAAAACAATCTTTTTGTTCAGCACTTGAGAGCACACACCAGTAATTCTTTTACATTTCATCAGTGTTCCCAATATTCATTTTAACATGCAATGTGCCCTTGTGGCCAAGAGGGCCAACCATATCCTGGGGTGCATTAACAGGAGTGTGTTCAGTAGATCCAGGGAGGTTCTCCTCCCCATCTACTCAGCCCTGGTGAGACCTCACCTGGAATACTACACCCACTTTTTTGGGCTCCAAGCTCAAGAGGGACAGGGATCTACTCAACAGAGCCCAACAGAGTGCTACAAGGATGATGGAGGGACTGGAGCACTGCCTGATGAGAAGAGGCTGAGAGCCCTGGGGCTGTTCAGTCTGGAGAGAAGACTGAGAGGGGATTTAATATATGTTCCTAAATATCTGAGGGCTGGGGGTTAGAAGGGAGGGGACAGCCTCTGCTCACTTGCACCCTGGGATAGGACAAGGGGCAATGGATATAAACTGCAGCACAGCAGGTTCCACCTCAACGTGAGGAGGAACTTCTCTTTGAGGGTCCCAGAGCACTGGAACAGGCTGCCCAGAGAGGTTGTGGAGTCTCCTTCTCTGGAGACTTTCCAGCCCTGTCTGGATGTGTTCCTGTGTGACCTGTGCTGGATTCTATGGTCCTGCTCTGGCAGGGACATTGGACTCAATCTCTGGAGGTCCCTTCCAACCCCTAACATCCTGTGATCCTATGAACATCAGTATCACAGCAGTCACTAGAATTTCCTGTGACACCAAATAAAATAACAGCAGTGAAGACGTTTCCCAAGGTGTTTACTAGTGACAGCCTTGGTTTTCCTTCAAAGCACACACATCACAATAAAACAACAGATACAACTATAGTCTATGATACTCTTCTGGGAGAAGAAGAGCAATGCTCAAGATCTTTCACAGTCTTGCTGTACAACTTACCTGGCAAAATTCTTCTCACAGGATTTGTAACAACCAATTGCAGAGAGCAAATTCAATCTATTCATAATGCGGAAAGGAAGGAGATAGAAAAGTTCAGACTCCACAGTACGGGAAAACAGAAACATTATGATGATTCCACTGAAAAGTTTCTCACTTCATGAGAGCAGCATCTGTTCTAGTAATTATAACCTTTGCAACAAACCTATGAACTTGAGAGTACTGACCTAGAAATCAAAACAGCTTCAGGAACAGCAGCACTCAGGTTTTTCATCTTCTGTTGTCAATCAAGCTTTTATAGCCCCATGTTTTCATCCCTCTGGCACACGTGCATTTAAGTGTAATAAGGTATGACTCCTGGCCTGCCCTCTCCATCCATCCACAAGCTTCCTTCGTATTAAAAAGCGTAACAAACAAACAAAAGCTGGAAAAAAACAAAACCACCAACAAACCCACACCTTTCCCTTCCAACCCAAAGGAGAAAGAGGAGAAACAAGCTATTCTATCTTGATTAAGATCAAAAATACTCTATTCTATCATGATACAAAGCTCTAGGATTCATTTTAAGAGTTTCCAGGTCAAAATACACTATCTGCTTGTAAGTGTTCCCCAGGCAGTCAGCCAGACAAAATCAGGGAAGTTCAGGGCAAGCTGGTTTCCTTACAATGCCCTTTACAAACAACAATCAATTTGTCTTTTCCCCTCTATTGCGTTACTGTCTCATCTGAAGTTTCATGGCAAAGCTATCATTTTCCATTATATAAGCCTGCATATCTCCTACAGCAAGAACAAAAGTAAAGATAATAAAGTATTTAATAAAAATTTGTGTACAAAAATTACCAAGTACTTCTCAAATTCAACACTTTCATTGTCACTGAACAGCTGAAACATGCACTGAGTCTCCACTGTCTTCTCTCTGCTTAGGTATCTGTCACTGCATAATTCAGAATGGTTCAGTTTCATTTCCAAATCGCTCCAGGAAACCTCCACCATCTTCTAATCAGGACTGAACAAAGCCTGGAGGTATGAAAGAGTAGCATGAAAGCTGCACCTCTCTAGATGCAGCTACTCTAACACAGTTAATACAATACCCATCACAAAATTAAGTCCTACCTGCCTCCACTACCCACAAGTTAAAACACACACAACTGCGTACTTTAATTGCCTCATCTTCCATGGAGGACAGAAAGGATCTCTACAGCAAAAAGAATAAGCCAAGGTTCTGATTTTACCATTTTGTTGGTACATTAAAAAAAAATTAAGATAAAATAAAAATCAGAACTTTGCCAGAGACCTCAAAAGCTTTGGCTCTACACTACATGTAACACATACATGACTGTGACAGTGTCACTCATTCTGCAGCACTGACATCCTGCACCAAGACACTAACCTGGCCCTGTGTGCTTTAGACAGGCATCTGTCCAGCTTAGCCTCAGCTTAAGTTCTGGGCCCCTCAGTTTAGGAAAGATGTTGAGTTGCTGGAACATGTTAGGAGAAGGGCAACAAAGCTGGTAAGAGGTCTCAAGAACAAGCCATATGAGGAGAGGCTGAGGGAGCTGGGGTTGCTTAGCCTGGAGAAGAGGAGGCTCAGAGGAGACCTTACTGCTCTCTATAATTACCTGAAAGGAGGTTGTAGCCAGGTGGGGTTTGGTGTCTTCTCCCAGGCAACCAGAACAAGAGGACAGAGTCTCAAGCTGCACCAGGGGAGGTTTAGGCTGGATGTTAGGAAGAAATTCTTCACAGAAAGAGAGACTGGCCATTGGGATGTGCTGCCCAGGGAGGTGGTGGAGTCACCATCACTGGAGGTGTTTAGGAAGAGACTGGATGAGGCACTTGGTGCCATGGTTTAGTTGATTAGATGGTGTTGGGCGACAGGTTGGACTTGATGATCTCCAAGGTCTTTTCCAACCTGGTTAATTCTATTCTATTATGCTTCCCTTCAACAGCACAGCACAATGATCTGGACTGAGGTTTAAAGTGAGACCTGCAGCTCATCAGGATACAAACTGGCATGACTTGGGTGCATTAAGCAAGTTGGCTCCTAACTACTTCAAGATGACCACCACATTTTTCACAAAAAGTGTTTCATGACATCAGGAAGACAAACACCAGAAGTTACCATCCTATTCTCCCTAAATTTTGATTTCTCATCCTGCCCTGAACTGTTAGCTTCCCCCTCCAGGACAGAGAGGCAGTTTTTCAGAATAAGCCACAAGTTCAATTTTCAGGAGCAACAAGAAGCTTTTGAATGTCCTCATCCAACAGCAGCAACTCCCCCACTCTCAACATGCATCTTCCACATCTTCACTTTTCACAGACTCACAGGATGTTAGGGGTGGGACCTCTGGAGATCATTGAGTCCAATGTCCTGCCAGAGCAGGGCCACAGAATCCAGCACAGCTCACACAGGAATGCATCCAGACAGGGCTTGAAAGTCTCCAGAGAAGGAGACTCCACAACCTCTCCAAGGCAGCCTGTTTCTGTGCTCTGGGACCCTCACAGTAAAGAAGTTCCTCCTCAAGTTGAGGTGGAACCTCCTGTGCTGTAGTTTATATCCATGTCCCTTGTCCTATCACAGGGTGCAACTGAGCAGAGCCTGTCCCCTCCCTCTTGACCCCCAGCCCTCAGATATTTATAGACATTGATCAGATCCTCTCTCAGTCTTCCCCTCTCCAGACTAAACAGCCCCAGGCTGCTCAGCCTCTCCTCATCAGGCAGTGTTTCAGTCCCTTCAGCATCCTCGTAGCCCTCCTTTGGACTCTCTCAACTAGGTCCTTGTCCCTCTTGAACTGGAGAACCCAGAACTGAATGCAATATTCCAGGTGGGGCCTCATCAGGGTAGAGCAGAGGGGGAGGAGAACCCCCCCTCAATCTGCTGGACACACTTTTCTGCTCTTCCTCCCTAAATGACACAGGCCAGGTAAGCAACCATTCTCAGAAGGTCAAGCATACAACTTCTCATCTTGGCTATAGCTTAATTTGAGTGTTCTGACAACAGACGACAATGTCTGAGACAGGAGGGGTTCCTCCTCACCGATGGTGCTGCCTTGGTTCCAAACAGCCACAGTTAAACTTTCAGTTGGTAGAAGTTTCCTTAGAGGTTCTTTATTGGCAGTTATGCTTAGACCATAACCCTTACTGAACAAATGCAAGTGGCAACCAGATGCTGCAGGATGGGTTCAAAATGGGAAGACAGAAGATGCTTCTGATTATTACTGAACTGGGAGGAGGATGGGGAGATCATCTCCTTCAGTCTGCAATACTCTTTCAAGCATAGTTGATGTAATCAATTTTACTACAGCTGCAGCGAATACAGTCCTGAAGTACTTTTACTACTCAACCAACAGAATAAAATTAGCATAAAAAAGTTCCAAATTATTTAAACAGAGCTTTGATACTCAAATGAAGGATGTGCAGCCCTCTCAGACACTGCAGCTGCAAAGCCATCTGAAAATACCCTAGTCTCATTTGGAAATACCCTACTTCCTAGCCACCTTAAATGGCAGTCAAAACAAACATGGGGAGGGGAAAAGAAAATGTGACAGTTGTGAGCTTGACTGTAGGTTAATATGCCTTTTACTCTCTGCATGTGGTCTTCCCTCTTGACACCCATCCCTCAGATATTTATAAACATTTATTAAATCCCCTCCCTGTCTCCTCCAGACAAAAAAGGCCCAGGTCCCTCAGCCTCTCCTCATCAGGGAGTGCGCACGTTCCTTCATCATCCTTGTAGCCCTCCACTGGACTCTCTCCAGTAGATCCCTGTCCCTCTTGAAATGGGGAGTCCAGAACTTGATGAAATATTCCAGGTGAGGTCTCATTAGGACAGAGTAGAGGGGGAGGAGAACCTCCCTCGATCTGCTGAACCTATCTGCATAATTTTATTGCTGGTGTTAGTAACTGATCTAACTGCAGTCTCCCTGCCCCCATGTCATTTTCACTTCCTCATGCCCATGTAAAATTTAGAACACTTAATTTGTTAGGGTTTTTCACAAGCCTGAAATTCCTGAAGTCAGAACCCCCCCAAATAGTCAACAGAAAAAGCTTCCTCAATTGAGCCACTGGTGTAAGCCACAGGCACAATGGTTTTAAGAATACTGGTGATTTTTCTGCTTCTGTCAACGTTATCACACTTGTATTTAGTTCCCCTTCCATGTGACTAAAAAAAGTAAACAAACTCTACAATGAAAGGATTACAGAGCCTATAAGCAGAGCCTATGTCTTGCTGTAGAACACACCAGAGCAGACACTCCTCTCCCCAGATAAAAAGCCAGAATATCCTATGACTTAGACTAACAGAATTAAGGTTGCTGGTGTATGAAAACACCTTTTTTCTCCCCAGTTAAGGAGATGTTTTAAACATTTACCTTTTGTTTGAAAATAATGTTGGGAAAGAAACACAGAAAAGGCTAACCTGACTTTTAATATTAAAGCAGGCACTACACTTCATCAAGATAAATCTTTACACCTTTAAAGACATTTGCTTTCTTCACATATTGGAAGCTCATCTTTTCAATGTCTTGAAAAACTAGTGACATAAGTAACTGCAAGTTGAGAAGCCTTGCTACCACCTTTTAAAATTTACTTCTGTATGCTTAAGCTATTCACCCCCATTTACCTGCTGCAATTTCTGTACCTGTGACAACTGGTTATCAGAGCCAAGCATCCCAAAACAGTAACTCGTGCACCCACAGGCCCACCTCAGGCTTATGTCAGGCAAAAATGTAAATTCCACATGTCACTGCTAAAAGAAACAAACAATCCAATAAAAAGCACCAAATCCTACAGTTTATTAGCTATCAAATCTCCAGGGAATCAAGCATAGTCCCAACAGCATAGAATAACTTGTATGAAGAGATGCTACTACCACGAGGAAAAAAATGAAAGCAATGAAGGTTTTGTCAAAGGGAGAACACCTGAGCATGAAATGGTGCCAAGATTCTCCAAATCTTAGGACTATCACCCCAAAAGTTGTTCACTACTAGGCACCTGCACACGCAGTCTGCAAACACCGCGTCCTTACACCATGGCTCCCTGTCCCACTCCCCTCTCCAAAAGGGTAAAATGACTTCCAAGCACTATCTTCGGAGTCAAGCTTCTGTTAAAACAGGGAATTAAGCTCTCCCTTACAAACTAATCTTGCATACTGCCCATCAACAGGCTGCCACTTGCCTCCAGAACACCCGTCCCGGTTCCTCCCCGTGCTGTCAGCTGCCGGGGTCCGGGAAGCGGGCAGGGAGCTTGGGCAGGGAGCTTGGGCAGGCGGCTGCCCGCTCCGGCACCGGGGCACAGTTACCCAACACAGGGGTATCGCGTTTCAAACCCTCAGCGAACACTGCCCTCGCCTCCCACCTGACCACCTGCCTTCCAAATCTACGGGGCGGATTTTCTTGCTCTTTAAACCTGGCGCCCCACGCCTAGAAGACAAAAAGACCAACCGCGATTACGGCCGCCGCAGCCCAGACCTCTGCGGGCTGCCAGGCGCGACCGCGGTGGTGCCCGGCCGGAGAGCCGCTGCCCAGCCAGGGGGACGCTGGTGACTCCGCCACACTCCGGCGGGCCGGGTACCCGGTCCCGGTCCCGGGCAGAGGCAGCTGCAAGCGGGCACGATCTCGCTTACCGCCCCGCGGCACCCCCGGGCGGCGGCTCGGGGCTGAGCTCCCCAGCCGCCGCTGTCCCTCTCTCCCACAGACACCGTGCCCGCAGCAGCCGCGTCTCAGCCGCCGCCTGACAGCGCCGGCGGCCGTTAGCGCGGCGGGGCAGGGCTGAGGGGCGGCGGCGGACAGCACACAAAGCCGCGCCGCCCAGGGGCCCCCTAGCAAGCACCCAGCCGCTCCCCAGCGGCGTCGAGGCGCCCCGCCACCCACCCCAGAGCCACGAGACCAGGACAGCTCCAGGCCCTGCTCCTGTCCCGACCCCCGACCCCCGGGAGGCACCAGGCCTCGAAGCACACCGGCGGAGGGAGGCGAGCGGTGGGCAGGGGCGGAGAGCCCCATGCCTGCGCGGGGGGAGGACGCCGGGAGGTACCTGTGTCAGGGAGAGGTGGGCGGCCATGCTGCTTCCATCATGCACCGGCCGGGCCGCAGGAAGGACGCGCCGCGGGCACGGCACTCACGGCCCAACTTCAGCAACTTCCCCAGCCGGCGCCGGCCAAAACCCGGCACCGGATCCACGCCCGCCCGACGGCCGGAGCTGGCGCCTCCTCCGCCCGCTCACGGCAACGGGAGCCGCACGCAAAACCGGGCGCCGGAGCGCCCTCGCCGGAGCCGGAGCCTGGTCGGGGCAGCTGCAACAAAAACCTGGAGCCGGAGCTGTTTGCCTCCTATGGCAGCTAACAGCCCCACGCCCAGCGCCCAGGCTTTCCTTTACCTTTTCTGTGGGCCCAGCTTCTGCTGGAAATGCTTCAAGCATTTTGAAGGGTTATAGTCTTCCAGCTGAGTCATGAAACAGGTAGGAGAGGTCCCAAAACAGGAGGTGCATCAGGTCTGGGCTCAGTTGCAACAGAATTGGGCACAGGGCCCAGGAGGAAGTGTGTGAGCCCAGCAGGATGTGCTGACCCAACACATCCTCTCCTGGCTCAGCAGAAGCGAGGGGCAGCTCTGGCCCCTTGCCTCTCTCCACTCAGGAAGCCAGTGTCCTGCTCCTATCAGGCTGCGCTGGTGGAGCAGCTTGGGAAGCAGTGGGTCTGCTGGGCCCCCGAAAGCCGAAGGAACGGGGCACAACCCCTGCGACAGGAGAAGCTGTGACATTCAGCAAGTGACAGAGGAACAAGCTGGAGTGGAAAACAAACTGCACCTCATTCTCTTAACCCATGAGAAAGTTCAGTACAACCTGACTGGAAGCTGTATTTGTGTGGCTGCTTGTTTTCCTGCTTTCTCCCACATAGGCTCTGGCTTCACTGAGGCAAACCTCCCTCTGCCGCAGGAGCCAGGGGACAGGAGAGCAGGTGCTGATCCTCCTGTACCTGCTCACACCCACACCCTGCCTGTTTCAGCTGCTGTTCTGAGCTGCATCATGCATCATTACCAGGCGTGGAGGGAAAAGAACATTGCCTTTTTTTTTCTTTTTTATTTTTTTTTTAACAACCCGAGGAAGAATTGGGGGGGGACCATGTGGCTCAGTTGGTAGCACATAAGACTCTTACTGGGAAGGTCATGAGTTCAAGACTGCAGTGGGCAGGAGTGTTCTCTCTGGGCAGCAACGTCCTCCCTTTTGGCCAAGGGCTCAGGGCCAGCCAACATAGATTTAGGAAGGGCAGGTCCTGCCTCTCCAACCTGATCTCCTTCTATGAGCAGGTGACCCGCCTGGTGGATGTGGGGAGGCCTGTAGATGTGGTCTACCTGGACTTCAGCAAGGCCTTTGACACCATCCCCCACAGCAAACTGCTGCTAAGCTGTCAGCTCGTGGCTTGGACAGCAACACTCTGCACTGGGTTAGGAACTGGCTGGAGGGCCGGGCCCAGAGAGTGGTGGTGAATGGTGCCACCTCCAGCTGGAGGCCAGTCACCAGTGGCGTCCCCCAGGGATCAGTGCTGGCCCCATCCTCTTCAATGTCTTCACTGACGATCTGGATGAGGGGATTGAGACAGTCGTCAGCAAATTTGCAGATGACACCAAGTTGGGAGCAGATCTTGGTCAGTTAGAGGGTAGAAGAGCCCTGCAGAGGGACCTCGACCGACTGGACAGATGGGCAGAGTCCAATAGGATGGCATTCAACAAGTCCAAGTGCCGGGTGCTGCACTTTAGCCACAACAACCCCAGGCAGAGCTACAGGCTGGGGTCAGAGTGGCTGGAGAGCTGCCAAACAGAGAGGGACCTGGGGGTGCTGGTCGACAGCCACCTGAACATGAGCCAGCAGTGTGCTCAGGTGGCCAAGAAGGCCAATGGCATCCTGGCCTGCATTAGGAATAATGTGGCCAGCAGGAGCAGGGAGGTCATTGTGCCCCTGTACTCTGCACTGGTTAGGCCACACCTTGAGTCCTGTGTCCAGTTCTGGGCCCCTCAGTTTAAGAAGGACATCGAGACCCTTGAACGTGTCCAGAGAAGGGCAACAAGGCTGGGGAGAGGCCTTGAGCACAGCCCTGTGAGGAGAGGCTGAGGGAGCTGGGATTGTTTAGCCTGGAGAAGAGGAGGCTCAGGGGTGACCTCATTGCTCTCTACAACTACCTGAAGGGTGGTTGTAGCCAGGAAGGGGCTGGCCTCTTCTCCCTAGCAACCAGCACCAGAACAAGGGGACACAGTCTCAAGCTGCACCAGGGGAAGTTTAGGCTCGAGGTGAGGAGAAAGTTCTTCACCGAGAGAGTGGTTCGCCATTGGAATGCTGCCCAGGGAGGTGGTGGAGTCACCATCCCTGGAGGTGTTCAAGAGGGGATTGGATGTGGCACTTGGTGCCATGGTCTAGTCATGAGGTCTGTGGTGACAGGTTGGACTCGATGATCTTCGAAGTCTCTCCAACCTTAGCGATACTGTGATACTGTAATTAGGCACAAATTTAAACTTGAAATGCACGTTTGGGCCAGTAAGAGGAAAACACCTAGAATCAGACTTGATTATTGGAAAGGTTTGACGATGTGCTTCGGTTTCCTTCTTTGTTCTTAATTCTCAATTGCTCTTCATTTTTTTCCTGTCCTTTCCAGCTCAGTTTCGTGCTCATGCTGATGTTCATGCCCCACTTCTCAATCCTGTTGTTCCTCATCTGGCTGTCATTTTGAGCTGCTGCTTCTCATCATTCCCATGAACATGTGGGATCCCTCCTTCCCACCTGTTCTCTAAAAAGGGTTTTCAGAAGCTCTGCCTCACCAACCTGTTTCTCAGTTATTGTTTCAGCGAGAAAAAGAAGATTTGGAGAATATAAAAAGCAAACAGAATAGATGTAAAACCATTCACACCATTCACTTACTCCCTGCCATACCTCACACTCATTTTCTCCTAAATAAAAACAGCACAGGCTGGGTTGATGTTTTCTTCTTTGATTACAATTGGAATACTATCCCACAGTAATTAACACCTGCAAATTAAACCAGAAGACTGTCAAAAGCACAGCTGTGTCTCCTGGGGACAGCAATATTTGAGGACGGGTCATGGAGATTCAGAGGGCCTGGGTTCCTCTCAGCTCTGACCTCACGCAGGTGCCCTTTGCTCTGTCAGTTTGTTTTCTGTTTCTCTCAGTCTCCTCTTCCCAGGCGAGGAGAACAGCTGCAGCTTGGCAGCAGGCTGGTGGTGTCTCAGGAGAGAGGTTACACCCAGGCTGATATCTCCTCACTGCAAACAGAAGGAAAATGGCTGGCTCTGGAGTCAGAGGCTTGATGTGCAGAGCTGTTGTGAGCAGGGTTGTGTAGGGAAGCTGATCCAGCTGCTTGTTCCCCTTGCCAGGCATTGTGTCAAGCATTTCCCATCTGGTTCAGGACTAGACCCACAGCTGTAGTGAGGCTACCGAAATAAGGGTGTTTGGTCAAGGAACACAAGGGACTTGAAGTTACAAGTAGTCACCTCTCCCAGCAGAGCCCTTCATGCAGGGCAGCCTCACCCAGAAGACAATTAAATGCCCCCACTGAGAAGAATGTTGTGGTCTGGCTGAATGACTGTCACTGAAGGCCTGACCTTCCTGAAGCCTCTGGGTTAGAAAATAAACACAACAAACCCCACCATTTTTCTCTCTCAACCTGTGAAGTGCACAGCAGTCTGCTGATCCAGAGAGACTTTTCATAGTGATTTGGAGCTCTCCTAAGCAGCAGCAGCAGAGTATGAGTTGCACTTGCTGATTAGGAACTAGCAGGCAGTGACAGGCATCTGTTTACACCCTGAGTATGTATATAGCACATGTAGCTCCTCTGAGAGGTGGATGGAGACCCAAAACACAGTCATCATGCATGACCACTCTGTTCAGAGTGCAAGAATCACTGCAAATTAAAATGAGTTCCATTCAATCAATGGCCACATAGATCTTTCCAGTTGCTGACCAAGCAGTGTGCCCAGGTGGCCAAGAAAGCCAATGGCATCCTGGCTGGGATTAGAAATGCTGTGTCCAGCAGGAGTAGGGAGGTGATTGTCCTCTTGTCCTCATCTCTGGTGAGACTACACTGAGTCCAGTTTTGGGCACCTCAATCCGAGAGAGGTGTGGAGGTGCTGAAGCCAGTGCAGAGGAGGGCAAGGAAGCTGGGGAAAGGCCTGGAGAATAAATTTGATGAAGAGCAACTGAAGGAGCTGGGGATGGTTAGTTTGGAAAAGAGGAGGCTGAAGGGAGACCTCATTGCTGTCTACAACTACCTGAAAGGAGGTTGTGGCGAGGCTGGTGCTGGTCTCTTCTCACAGGTAATAGAACAAGAGAGAACAGGCTCAATCTGCATCAGGGTAGGTTTAGGCTGGACATTAGGAAGAATTTTTTCCCATCAAGGGTGATCAGGCATTGGAATGTGCTGCCCAGGGAGTCACCAAGCCTGGATGTGTTTAAAGGTGGTTTGGATGTGGTGCTTGGGGCTATGGTTTAGGGGTGACCCATGCAGAGTAGGGTTCTGGGTTGGACTTGGTGATCCTGAGGGTCTTTTTCAACCTCCATCTTTCTGGGATTCTGTGATTCTGTGATATAGAAAGGCCTTACATGAGTCAGAATCAGACATTAATGACCTCTGTGCTTTATAAATCCCTTATGATCACCAAAGAGCTTTGTTAGTGAAGCTAATAACATTTTAATCGTATCCACTGGTCTCCCTGGAAATACCTTCTTAAGTGGCCATCCCTTCCTTCTTTACAGCAGTGTTTGCATGATGGATCAACACACAGGAAGCCCATTCCTTTTCTCCAAAACAACAGGCATTTAGTGTGACTCGTTCTGCTAGTTGCAGGAAAAGGATCATTACCGTGCAGAAGCAGGAGGCTGACTAGAGGAATGACTCACTCCTGCCCGCTGCATACCTGAGCATGAATTGAGGTACCCAGCTTCTGGAAACTTCAGTGCAAAGCAAATTAGTGGCTCCCAGTACTACACACAGAAGGATTGAACCATTTGGAGTTTTACTGAGCAAAACGAACCACATGCAAGAATAGACAAATCCCAGCACAAAGGAACTCCTGTTCTATGACCAAAGAATGAAATGCAAGGGAAACAGCTCACAGGCAAACAGCCACTGTCCTATGTTGCACTGCTTTCAGAAAGCCACGCAAGAGCCCTGCTCCTGATACACAGCAGCACCTTCCCACACTTAGATCACAGTATCACAGTACATTAGAGGTTGGAAGGGACCTCAGCCATCATCAAGTCCAACCCCCTGCCAAAAGCAGGATCACCCAGGGTAGTCTGCACAGGAATGCACCCAGGTGGGTGTGACCATTTTAGGCTGTGCCTTTAAGAAAGGGACAGTTGCTGGAACACTGGCTGAATGTATTGAAAACAAAGATAAGGTCTAAACGAATTTCATTGGTAGATTGGTAGAATGCAACTTTAAGTTCAGTTTGAGTCTCATTTTAGGTTATAAAAACAAAAGAGGTAAAACATTTCCTTCTATCAGCTGAGCATTGCTTGAGGTTCTACTCCCTAAATTCGTTCCGTCAGCCTCCTACCATCACATCTCCCGCCAGCCCTTCTCTGTTTGAGAACAGCGTGTCAAGCAGAGCCTGACCCCTGGGAGGCTCACATAACAACTGCATTGGGAAGCTGGGAATGAGGGAAGAGCCTGGAAATGGTGAGGCAGGAATTAGGCCTTGTCCCCCCCAGAAAGGGAACAGGATGCAAGGTTGCACTCCAGGAACGGTGACTCCACTACCTCCCTGGGCAGCACATTCCAATGGCAAATGACTCTCTCCGTGAAGAACTTTCTCCTCACCTCGAGCCTAAACTTCCCCTGGTACAGCTTGAGACTGTGTCCTCTTGTTCTGGTGCTGGTTGCTAGAGAGAAGAGACCAACCTCATCCTGGCTACAACCACCTTTCAGGTAGTTGTAGACAGCAATGAGGTCACCCTTGAGCCTCCTCTTCTCCAGGCTAAACAATCCCAGCTCCCTCAGCCTCTCCTTGTAGGGCTTGTGCTCAAGGCCTCTCCCCAGCCTTGTTGCCCTTCTCTGGATACCTTCAAGTGTCTCAATGTCCTTCCTCAACTGAGGGGCCCAGAACTGGACACAGACTCAAGGTGTGGCCTAACCAGTGCAGAGTACAGGGGCACAATGACCTCCCTGCTCCTGCTGGCCACATTATTCCTAATGCAGGCCAGGATGCCATTGGCCTTCTTGGCCACCTGAGCACACTGCTGGCTCATGTTTAGGTGGCTGTCAACCAGCACCCCCAGGTCCCTCTCTGTTTGGCAGCTCTCCAGCCACTCCGACCCCAGCCTGTAGCTCTGCATGGGGTTGTTGTGGCTAAAGTGCAGCACCCGGCACTTGGACTTGTTGAATGCCATCCTGTTGGACTCTGCCCATCTGTCCAGTCGGTCGAGCTCCCACTTCTCTCCAACTGACCAACATCTGCTCCCAACTTGGTGTCATCTGCAAATTTGCTGACGACTGTCTCAATCCCCTCATCCAGATCATCAATGAAGATATTAAAGAGGATGGGGCCCAGCACTGATCCCTGGGGGACGCCACTGGTGACTGGCTTCCAGCTGGAGGCAGCACCATTCACCCTCACTCTCTGGGTTCGGCCCTCCAGCCAGTTCCTAACCCAGCATAGAGTGTTGCGGTCCAAGCCACGAGCTGACAGCTTAGCCAGCAGTTTGCTGTGGGGGAGTCCGAGTCCGGCAGTCACCTGAGATCTCAATCCTTCTGTGTCCCACTTCATCACTTCCTGCATAAGGGGGCTGCAGGGTCCCTCCCCACCCCACATCTGTAACCCCTGCCTTGATTTGTTGCTGTTCTTTCAGCCCTCCAGCTCATCCCAGCCTTTAGTCTCGGTTCCTGTGCTCCTGGTTCCAGCCCAGTTCATTCGATGCTTCCTCAGCCACAACATTTTACGTTCCACTGTTCCAGCTCCAGTGGCAGTGGGGGTGGGGGACACAGGGCCATGGGACAGCAAAGACACCAGGGACACCAGGCTGGGCAGGGACTGGCTTGAGAGCAGCCCTGAAGAAAAAGCCTTGGAGGTGCTGGGGGAGGAGAAGCTCAACAGGAGCCGGCAGTGAGCACTTGCAGCCCAGAGAGCCAAGCAGAGCCTGGGCTGCAGCAAGAGAAGTGTGGACAGCAGGGCCAGGGAGGGGATTCTCCCCCTCTGCTCCACTCTTCTGAGACCACACCTGGAGCACTGTGTCCAGTTCTGAAGCCTCTGTTCCAGCAAGGATCTGGAGGTGCTGGAAGGTGTCCAGAGAAGGGCCACAAGGATGAGCAGGAGGCTGGAGCTGCTCTGCCATGAGGACAGGCTGAGGGAGTTGGGGTTGTGCAGTCTGGAAAAGAGAAGGCTCTGAGGAGACCTCCTTGTGGCCTTCCAGCATCTGAAGTGGGCTACAAGAAAGCGGGGAAGGGACTTTTTAGGGTATCAGGGAGTGATAGGACTGGGGGGGATGGAGACATTGAGATTGGATGTTAGGAAGAAGTTCTTCCCCATGAGGGTGCTGAGACACTGGAGCAGGTTGCCCAGGGAGGTGGTGGAAGTGTGGTGAAGGCACGTTATGCCCAGAATTATGTCCCCAGATACTGAAACTTGTCCCAGGGTGTGTGGACACATCCCCCTCCTTTCATGAGGGGAGCAAAGGCCCAGGCGTCAGCCAGGCGGCAAAAACAACTGCACACACCCATGGCATGAGACGCTTCTGCTGATACCAAGCGTGGCATAACACTAGCTTCACACCTCCCATAGGCCAGAGCTGGTTGTTTATGAGTGCCCATTGGCCACATGTAGCCTCAAGAAACTTATAAGTATTACCCTAACTTGTAAACAAGTTGCCCTCTTTCTCTTTGTCCGAGCTACCAAGTTCTCTGCCTACTTGCCATAGCCTTTGCTATTGAGCCATTGTTAGTAAATCTTCTCTCTCCTACAAGCAAGCATACTAGCGGCCTCTGCACGAGCATCTGGGCAGGCCTGTCCAGCCTCAGCCCGGAGGGTGTCTCCAGAGGAGGGATCCTCGCTGAGAGCCTCGGAAGCTACAGCACTGTATTGCCAGTCTCACCGGTCGGAAGAGCCCGCCGTGTCTGCAAGAGGACTGGACCCCCGAGGGTAAGATCTGCCCAGCTGTCGGGGAAGGGAATTAGCCGAGTCCGGCAGTCCAAACGCCTGCCTCAGCCTTAAGCAGCAGAGTGCCGAGCCACAGCCGTGTGTACCGGCTCGCGTAAAGCAGGAGCAGTGCCTAGCTGCACGCCTGCGTGACCCCGCCGCTGCAGGAGAGAAGAGGAGCTGCCACTGCCGCCGCTCCGTGCCCTGTGAACCCTAGGGAAACCCAGAGCACCGTCCGTGCCTGTGCTCCACACCCAGGACCGCACCGAGGGGGTCCCGCCCACTCCTTCGAGCCAAGCAAAGGGGAAGCCGCCGCTCCGTGCAGCCATGCCTCTCCCCCGGGGCTGTCCATATCGTCCCCAAAGCCCATTATCACAGGGCCGATCCCATCCAGGGACCAGCCCTATCGGCCCTGCTGGGCCGACCCCTCAGGACCGCTCCCTGCTGTCCGGAGGGAGCCGCCTGAGTCCTGCGAAGGGAGCCTGCCTACCGGCTAGCCTACGTTCCGTCCCCTCTCCGCTGCTGCGGGAGGGAGAAGGTTGCCCCCACCGTCGCTGTCTGGACCAGCCCAGGAGCCAGCCCCAGCAGCCTGCCGCAGCCTAGCACCTAACCTCGCTACAAACAAAGGACACAGTGTACCTTCCACGTGCTTTCCGCTCACTGACGTTCAGTTCAAAGCACCTGCGCCGAGCAGCATAACATTTGCAGTTCAAGCCTCTGACACATTTCAATAGTCTCTGTATAGAGTTAAGCAGCCGCCAGCGTCCTGTCGAGTCACCACCTGGTGGACAATCGGCGGCACTGCACCCTTTGTTATATTAATAGAAATTAATTCTGTAAATATTCCAATTGGGTCCAAATTGTAAATGCTAAACCACTTATGGGATGTATTTCACAATCGTGCACTAGAATCTATATATAAAATAGCGACTCATTGGTTATTGATAATTTTAATAATAAAAATAATTCTGTTATTCATATTTCATGTTAATAAAATAATAACCTGTGGTGAAGGCACATTTTTGTCCAGATACTAGATCTGGTCCCAGCATGTGGACAAGTTTCCCCTCGCTCAGGAGGAAGACAAAAGCCGAGGCATGAGCCAGGCCAGCACGCACTCAGCGCATGCAGTGCTCGTGCAAACACCAAGTATGGCATAATTCTAGCTTCACGCTTTGTATAAACTGAAGCCAGTTGTCTATGAGAGTGCCCATTGGTCAAACCCAGCCTCGAGGAATCTATAAGTATTACCCCAGTTGGTAAACAAGTTGCCCCCTCTTTCACTTTGTCTCTGTACTTGCTTGAGAGAACTCTCGAGCCATAACCTCTGCCATTGAGCTCGTTGTTGTTAGCTTCTATCATATGTGCATGCATACTGAAAGCCTCTGCAGCGTGAGAAGCACTCATGAGGGGAGGACCTTTGCTGAGCCCAAGAAGCCAGCGTCGCCACAGCCAGTCTTACCAACTGGGAGAGCCCACAGTGCCACCGGAGGACTGGACCAACCCCCGAGGTAAGATCTGCCCAGTTGCCGGGGAGAAGGGACTTGATTGAGACCGAGTCTGCACGTGCCCAGCCCCGCCATAGCAGGAGAGGAGCCACCACGTGTGCTGCTCTGAGCCCTGTAAACCTCAGGGAAGACTAAAGCACTGTTGGTGCCTATACTGCACTGAACGCGGGACCACTCCGAGCATCCCGCTATTCCTTTAAGCCCAGTAACCGAGAAGCCGCAGCTCAGCGCAGCCGCATTCTCTCCCTGAGGCTGTTTACATCAGCCCCGAGACTCATCGCCATGGGGCCGACCCCATAGCTATTGTCTGCTGTTGTTGTTCGACCGAGCCCACCTACCGGCAACCGTCGCCCTGCCCTGCTGTGCGGACTGACTCCAAGGACCGACCCCACGGGTCGAACCCGACCAGGACCTATCCCTATTGTCTGGAGGGAACCGACCGAGTCCTGAAGGGAACCTGCTTCCGAGCTAAGCCCAGGTTCCATTGTTCCCTCTCCACTGCTGCGGAGAGAGGAGACAGTAACCCAACGCCGCCACACAACTCGACTAGGAACCGGTCCAGCGACAGTAGTCTGCTGGACCCCCACCTTGCTACAAACAGCAGCTACAGAGTATTGTCCACGTGCTTTCCAACCATTAGCACTCAGTTCAAAGTATCCGCGTCTAGCAGAGTAATCGCTCACACATAGAGATTGCACTATTGCTGTATATAGCCAGAAGCCGCCCGCGTCCCGCTGAGTCGCCATCTAGTGGCCAAGCGGCAGAACCGCACCCTTCATTATATAAAATGCAGAAATAGTCTGTAGATAGTTTAATTAAGTTCTAATCCTAATACTAAGCCACTTATGGAATGTATTTCACGAACGTGCACTAGAACATGTATATAAGTTGTTGATTCATGGGTTATTAATAATTTTATAATTAATTTTAAAATTAATAATTTCCTAATTCATATTTCATATTAATAAATTTAAGAACCTCTTCACAACATAACATCTTCATCAAAGGCAGCCTCACCCCTGGAGACTTTTAAGGCCAGGCTGAATGTGGCTGTGGGCAACCTGATCTAGTGTGAGGTGTCCCTGCCCATGACAGGGGGGGTTGGGGCTGCATGATCCTTAAGGTCCTTTCCAACCCTGAAAATTCTGTGATTCTATGAATGATAGAATCATAGAATCAATAAGGTTGGAAAAGATCTCAAAGACCATCAAGTCCAACCCGTCTCCCAACACCTCATGACTACTAAACCATGCCTCCAAGTGCCACGTCCAATCCCTTTTTGAAGACCTCCAGGGATGGTGATTCCACCACCTCCCTGGGCAGCACATTCCAATGGCTAACAACTCTCTCTGGGAAGAACTTTCTCCTCACCTCCAGCCTAAACTTCTCCTGGTGCAGCTTGAGGCTGTGTCCTCTTGTTCTGGTGCTGCTTGCCTGGGAAAGAGACCAACCCCCACCTGGCTACAGCCTCCCATCGGGTAGCTGGAGAGAGCAATAAGGTCTCCCTTGAGCCTCCTTTTCTCCAGGCTAAACAAACCCCAGCTCCCTCAGCCTCTCCTCACAGGGCTGTGCTCCAGACCTCTCCCCAGCCTTGTTGCCCTTCTCTGGACACCTTCAAGTATCTCAATGTCCTTCTTAAACTGGGGAGCCCAGAACTGGACACAGGACACAAGGTGTGGCCTAACAACATCCTTAAGTGTTTCATGAGTTGCCTCCCCTCTTACCATAGGTGATACAGCCTCTTTTTTTCCCTTAATCCCTCCAAGAGCTTCTTGCCATCCAGGCCCAGAGCCTTCCCCTCAGCTCACCTCTCAGCATGTGGGCGCAGCCTGTTCCTGTGCCTTCAAGAGCTCCTGCTTGTAGGTCCAACCCTCCTGGGCCCCTTTGTTCTTGAGGGCTGCTACCCAGGGGACTCATCAAATTAGTTGCTTAAACAAGGTGAAATCTTCCATCTGGAAGTCCAAAGTGAGGGTCCTGTTGTTGCTCCTCCTTATTTCTCTGCATATTGAAACCTCCACTATCTCACAGTGGCTGCACCCTAGACAGCCTCCTACCATCACATCTCCCGCCAGCCCTTCTCTGTTTGAGAACAGCAGGTCAAGCAGAGCCTGACCCCTGGGAGGCTCACTTAACAGCTGCATGGGGAAGCTGGGAATGAGGGAAGAGCCTGGAAATGGTGAGGCAGGAATTAGGCCTTGTCCCCCCCAGAAAGGGAACAGGATGCAAGGTTGCTGTGGTATCACAGTATCACAGTATCACCAAGGTTGGAAGAGACCTCAAAGATCATTGAGTCCAACCTGTCACCACACACCTCATGACTAGACCATGGCACCAAGTGCCATGTCCAATCCCCTCTTGAACAACTCCAGGGACGGTGACTCCGCTACCTCCCTGGGCAGCACATTCCAATGGCGAATGACTCTCTCCATGAAGAACCTCCTCCTCACCTTGAGCCTAAACTTCCCCTGGTGCAGCTTGAGACTGTGTCCTCTTGTTCTGGTGCTGGTTGCTAGAGAGAAGAGACCAACCTCATCCTGGCTACAACCACCTTTCAGGTAGTTGTAGACAGCAATGAGGTCACCCTTGAGCCTCCTCTTCTCCAGGCTAAACAATCCCAGCTCCCTCAGCCTCTCCTCGTAGGGCTTGTGCTCAAGGCCTCTCCCCAGCCTTGTTGCCCTTCTCTGGACACCTTCAAGTGTCTCAATGTCCTTCTTAAACTGAGGGGCCCAGAACTGGACACAGGACTCAAGGTGTGGCCTAACCAGTGCAGAGTACAGGGCACAATGACTTCCCTGCTCCTGCTGGCCACACTATTCCTAATGCAGGCCAGGATGCCGTTGGCCTTCTTGGCCACCTGAGCACACTGCTGGCTCATGTTTAGGTGGCTGTCAACCAGCACCCCCAGGTCCTTCTCTGTTTGGCAGCTCTCCAGCCTGCCTGTAGCTCTGCATGGGGTTGTTGTGGCCAAAGTGCAGCACCCGGCACTTGGACTTGTTGAATGCCATCCTGTTGGACTCTGCCCATCTGTCCAGTTGGTCGAGCTCCCACTTCTCTCCAACTGACCAACATCTGCTCCCAACTTGGTGTCATCTGCAAATTTGCTGACGACTGTCTCAATCCCCTCATCCAGATCATCAATGAAGATATTAAAGAGGACGGGGCCCAACACTGATACCTGGGGGACGCCACTGGTGACTGGCTTCCAGCTGGAGGCGGCACCATTCACCCCCACTCTCTGGGTTCGGCCCTCCAGCCAGTTCCTAACCCAGCATAGAGTGTTGCGGTCCAAGCCACGAGCTGACAGCTTAGCCAGCAGTTTGCTGTGGGGGATGGTGTCAAAGGCCTTGCTGAAGTCCAGGTAGACCACATCCACAGGCCTCCCCACATCCACCAGGCGGGTCACCTGATCACAGAAGGAGATCAGGTTGGAGAGGCAGGACCTGCCCTTCCTAAATCCATGTTGGCTGGACCTGAGCCCCTGGCCATCCTGCAGGTGCGCAGTTATTGCTGCCAGGATATTCTGCTCCATCATTTTCCCTGGCACTGAGGTCAGGCTGACTGGCCTATAGTTTCCAGGTTCCTCCATCCAACCCTGCTTGTGGATGGGGACCACACTGGCCAGTTTCCAGTCACCTGGGACCTCACCGGTGAGCCAGGACTGGAGGAAAATGATGGAGAGCGGCTTGGCAGCTCCTCTGCAACTCTCTCAGCACCCTAGGGTGGATCCCATCCGGCCCCATGGACTTGTGAGTGTCCAAGTGGCTCAGCAGGTCCCGAACTGATTCCTCATGGATTTCCGGGGCATTACACTGCTCCCTGACCCCATCACCCAGCTCAGGAGGCCACTCGTCCCGAACTCCTCCTGCCTTGCTGTTAAAGATTGAGGCAAAGAAGGTGTTCAGGACCTCAGCCTTTTCCTCATCTTCAGTCACTGTGTTCCCCTGCAGGTCCAATAAGGAGTGGATGTTCTTCTTGCCCTCTTTTTAGTGTTAATCTATTTGTAAAAATGCTTTTTATTGTCCTTCACAGAGGTGTTCAGCCTCGGTTCCAACTGGGCCTTTGCCTCTCTAATTTTTTTCCTACATAATCTAACAACTTCCTTGAACATACCTCGAGAAGCCTTCCCCTCCTTCCAAAGGTGATACAGCCTCTTTTTTCCCCTTAGTTCCTCCAGGAGCTGCTTGCTCATCCAGGCCTAGAGCCTTCCCCACCGGCTCATCTTTCGGCACATGGGAACTGCCAGTTCCTGTGCCTTCAAGAGCTCCTGTTTGAAATAGGTCCAACCAGCCTGGACCCCTCAGTTCTTGAGGGCTGATACCCAGGGAACTTTGCAAATAAGTTTCTTAACAGGCTGCAGTTTGCCCTCCGGAAGTCCAAGGTGAGGGTTCTGTTGGTGCTCCTCCCTAGATCCCTGTATATTGAAAACTTCACTATCTCATGGTCACTGCACCCTAGGCAGACTCCCACTGTCACATCTCCCACCAGCCCCTCTCTATTGGAGAACAGCAGGTCAAGCAGAGCCTGACCCCTGGTAGGCTCTCTTAACAGCTGCATCAGGAAGCTGTCCTCCATGCGCTCCAGGAATCTTCTGGACTGCCTCCTCTCTGCTAAGTTCCCAGCAGATATCTGGCAGGTTAAAGTCACCCACAAGGACAAGATCTGATGATCTTGAGACAGCCTCCAGTTGCTTATAGAATAATTCGTCTGCCTCCTCATCCTGGTTGGGTGGTCTAGAACAGACTCCAACCAGGATGTCAGATTTGTTAGTCTGCCCCCTGATTTTAACCCACAGGCTCTCAATCCCTTCATCTTCCACATCAAGTTCTGTGGCAGAGAGCGACTCCCTAACATACAGAGCCACCCCTCCTCCTCTTCTCCCTCGCCTGTCTCTCCTGAAGAGCCTGTAACCCCCCAGTGCAGCACTCCAATCGTGCGTGTCATCCCACCATGTTTCTGAGATGGCGACTGTATCACAGTCACCCTGGTGGACCAGGACTTCCAGCCCCTCTTGCTTATTGCCCATGCTGCATGCATTGGTGTACAGCACTTCAGCTGGGCTCTCGACTTCCCAATTAACCCTAATTTGTGTCCCACTCTTTTCTCTTCAGAGGGACCGATTTCCTCACCCACCCCCTTCAGACCTAGTTTAAAGCCCTCTTAATGAGCCCTGCCAACTCTAGTGCTAGGACTCTCTTACCCTTTCTAGATAATGTCACCCCATCAGGTCCCAGCAGGTCAGGTGCAGTAAAAGTTGCCCCGTGATGGAAGAAACCAAAATTCCACTGCTGGCACCATCCCCTGAGCCAATTGTTGACGGTGTGGGTTCTCCCGTTCCTCTCAGTGTACTCCCCTGCCACTGAGGGAACTGAGCAGAACACCACTTGAGCTCCTGCCCCACCAATCAATTGTCCAAGGGCCTTGAACTCCTTTTTAATCGCCCTGGTGCCCTTCTTGTCAATTTTGTCACTCCCAGCTTGTATTACCAGCAGAGGGTAATAGTCAGAGGGCTGGATTAACTTTGGGAGTCTCCTCTCAATGTCCCTGACCCGCGCCCCGGGCAGGGAACAGACCTCCCTGTGGGATGGGTCGGGACGACATATGGGTCCCTCAGTACCCCCCAGGAGAGAGTCCCCAACAACTATAACCCTTCTCCCTTTCTTTGTGGAGCTGGTCGTTATAGTTGGTGGGGACCGTTTGGCCTTAGGCTCCTGCCCAGATGGCTGCTCCTCGGCCCTCTCATCCCCACCGCCCCCTGCAGGACCTTGTACTTATTATGCAAGGGCAGCAGAAGAAGAGGAGAGGGCCGGGAAGGATTTCCCTTTGCCACCCCTGGCAGGGACCTGTATCCATCCCTCCCTGTTTCCAGGGACCCTTCCCTCAGCAGGGGAGATCTGCAGAGCCTTCTCCCACATATCTAATTCCTTTTTGCTTTCCCTTATTGACCTCAGCCTAGAAACCTCTTCCTTCAGCTCGGCCACTTCATCCTTCAACTCCACCACCAGACTAAGGAGAAAGTTCACCTGGCCACACCTGACACAGGTGTTCTCTCCTTCCCCCTCCATTGCAAGTTCCAGGCTGAAGCACTCTCTGCAGCCGGCAGCCTGGACTCCTGCATGCTGATGCAGCAGCTCTGTCTGGGTAGATGCTGTTTTTCTACCCTTCGTGCGAGTGACGACCATGGCTCAGGGATTGATTTCTTTGCGAGCAGCAGGAAGGCTCTCGAGCCACGCTGGCGGCGCGCGCACAGCCCGGGCCGGATTGAAACCTCCCGCGGCTGACGTCACGCTCCCGTTCCCGAGCAGGCTAGCGAGAGCACGATCCTGCCGGACCTCCCTGCCAACCCGAGGTCCTCCCGACCCGCAAAGCCCCGAAAGGAAAGCAAAAACCGGAGCAAAAAGCTCACGATTCAAGTGGAGTGGTCCCGAATGCCCGGTTCTGGTCGGCTCTCAAGCCAAAATGGTGGTTCAGGCTGGGTGCCTCCCCCCCGATGCCACCACACAAGCCACACCTGCAGTGTGCCAAGGGTGCAGCCCAGTGGGTGGACACGGGAAGCTACATACTTCATTCCATAATGCCCTGCTCCCTTATAAAACCGTCAGCGAGGGACCTGTACTTCCTTTCTTCCCTCACCAAGGCCAGGGGAAGGGCAGTTTCAGATCTGGCCAGCTGTGCTGTCGGAGGAAATTTTCCCGCGGCGGAACAAGCGACCAACCCAATATGAGTGATAAAGCAAGAACCACTTTATTCCGTTGCATCAGACTTTATCCCCAACAGATGCCTGCCCGGCACAGCCTTATTGGTTCTCACCTAAAGGGGCCTGATTACATACTCCTCCCACCTGCGGTCTTTCACAGTGGCTCCCACCTGTGGTCTTTCACAGTGGCTACTCTTTCTTTTCCATTCTTCAACACAGCTGAGATTAGCCTAACAGTGGAGGAGGGGGTGGGGAAGAAAGAGCCCTGGGGGTTTTGGATGTGCCCTCAGGTGGGGGTGGGATGCTTTTGGGTATGCTTTGGGATCCCTCTTTTGTCACTGCACTTGTGGTTCTCTGTAAAATTTTCACTGCTTTTCCATTTAAACTTTCGACCACTTCTGCAATCCGATTGTCTGAGTCTCATTTTTTGCCCGTGGTGGGAGGATCGGTCCTTCAACCCACCGCATTAATGGTGAGCCAGGCAGGAGGATGGTTGCTGTGGGCACTCTGCAGATCAGATTGCAAAAGATGGAGAGTTTAAATTCAGATCTGGGCGTTGTTGGTTTTGGAAGTTGGGGCTCAAGTTTTTCTTGCCGGGGCGACTGTGTGAGCTTCTCATGGATTGTAGGGGGACACCTGGTGCGTGGCTGATGGCACGGAATCCCTCCTGTTGTTTCAGGCAGCGAGGGGTGGGTTTTCTGTAACCACCGGCACGGGACAACGCTTAAGAATGTGGGACCTGCTCTTTCCTCCTTTGTTCTCGGCGGAGCGGCAAAAGTGGCAGGGAGCAAAGTGGGGGAGGGGCAGCGGCAAGCAGACCGGAGTCAGGCCCGTCCTCACTGCGGGGATAGGGCCAGCTGTGATGGGTGGGCAAGTGATAGCTCCCAAAACCCGAGAAGGCTAGCGGGGACTTCAGCTGGAAAGCCGTTCTCAAAGCTCTGGGAACACGTTCATGGCTCTGTCTGGAAAAACCGTTTGTGTGCTCGAGGCGGGGGGAGGTGACTTTGATCCTGTACCATGGCGTTAGAGGCGGCAGCAGCCGTGCCGTGCTGCGTTCGGACGGCGGCGGCAGCTGGAATCTCCTCCCTGTTTTTCGGACGTGTTCCGAAAATGGCGCCTAGCACCTGGCTCCTCCTCTCTTCTCAGTGGGTTGTGGTGCAGCCGCTCCCTCTTCTAGGGGGAGGGCTGTGTAGCCGGATGCGGTCACGCCTCGGTACGCGAACGCCCCGGGGGGGGGGGGGCGGTGCGCCTGTGATAGCTTTGGGCCACGGCTGGAAGCACTGGGCTTGGGATAGGTCTGTGCACGTTTATGGGAGGCTCAGCGTGCTGTTCCCTGGAGGGGTGGAAAATAAGCAGTTGTGGAGCCTGATTGCTCCGACTGGCTTGCCCTAGGGGTGGAAATGCGCTGCTGAGTAATGTAGATGGAAATAAAGGTTTGGCTGGGAAGTTGTGAGGTTCTTCCAGGTGACCAGGATGTCCAACGAGTCCGTGAAGAGCCTGCACTGCAGAAGAATGAATTCTGCGTTGCTGGGAGGCTCCATCAGATGAAGAAGAACTGGAATGGACTGATACTTGAGCGTGAATGAGAGACTGTTTGGAAGGACGCCCAGATGAAGAAACGGGCTTTACTAGAGATGTCATCAGAAGAGTTCTAGTTTGATGATATGTTTTGGGTGCAGGATTTATGGTATGAAATAAGGGGTGGCATGTGGTGGTTCAGGCTGGGTGCCCCCCCACCGATGCCACCACACAAGCCACACCTGCAGTGTCCCAGGGGTGCAGCCCAGTGGGTGGACACGGGAAGCTAAGTACTTCATCCCATAATGCCCATAAAACCATCAGCGAGGGGCCTGCACTTCCTCTTTCTTCCCTCACCATTCCTCTGGAGATTGGTCGCTATCTGGTAATGGGGGGGGGGGCGGGCACTCATCTCACGGCCTCTTGGGCCTGGCTAGGCCCAAGGCCAGGGGAAGGGCAGTCTCAGATCCTTCAACCCACCACAGTGGCTAAGAGATTTGAAGTTGTTTTCATGGAGTTTCCAGAGTTTTTGAACAGTTTTGAAAAGATTTGTTGACTTGTGACGATGTTTCCAGGAGGCTGGAAGACACTTTCATCACCTTTCAGCCACATTTGAGTATTTTTGAGAACCAAAGACTTGTTAAAGTCTCGCCAACACTCTTAATGTGATGCCTCATTAGGTGGCTTGCGGGAACTCCAGGAGAAGTTAATAGATTTTAATGAGTCTGTAGGTGTCCTGAAGAGTACAAAGGGATGTTGATGATTTTTCTGTTTATCAGCAATTTTGAAGGAAGTTTTAAAGAAGAGATTAGGGTGCATGTTGGGGCGGCTTCGGGAGTTTCTGGGAGTTTTGAAAAGATTTTAACGAGCTTTTAGGGACCTTTAAGGGGTTTAAAGAGATGCTGATGAGTCTGACAGCGAGGAGCTGCCCCTGCCGGCCGCAGTCGCGGCCGCCGTGGCTCCTGCCCCGTGGGGAGCGGCAGCGGTGCCGGAGCGCGGGAGAGGCGCCGCAGGGGCGGGCGGGCGGGCGGGCGGGCGAGCGGGCGAGCGGGCGAGCGGCAGGTGCCGGCTCGGGAGCGGCGGGCTCGGGAGCTGCGGCGGGGCGGGAGGGGCTGAGGGGGACGCCGGGAGGCCGCTCTGAGCCCTGCCAATCAGGGGGGGGGGACGGGGGAGGGGCGGGGACTGCAGCGACAGGGGCGGATCCTGCGATGCCGTTGGCCGGGAGGCAGGAGAAGGGCGGGGCGGAGGCGGCGCGCGGTCGGGGTTATGGTAATAGGGGGCGCGAGGCATGGCGGGACCCCGCGCTCGGGGGCAGTCCGGCGGGGCTTGAGGGAGCTGGGTGTCCGCGAGAGCAAGCGGGCCCGTGCCGGACCGTCGGGAGCGGAGCGGGGAGGCGGCTGCGGGCGGCAGGGCGCTGCGCGTGTCCTAGGGGAGCCCCGCGGGGCAGGGGGGCGTGTGGGCGGGGAGGGCTGGGTATCGCTTCTCGGCCTTTTGGCTAAGATCAAGTGTAGTATCTGTTCTTATCAGTTTAATATCTGATACGTCCTCGATCAGAGGACTTTATATTAAACGGATTTTTGGGCCTGGGAGTTGGATCCGGAGCTTGCTCCCTCCGCTCCGCGCATCGTCCTGGTATTGCAGTGCCTCCGGGAACGGTGCACCCCCTCTGGGGAATCTTTCTCGGTTTAACAACAGACCTTGATCCTTATCTGCTGTGTTCTGCTCAAGCTGCTTGGCACCTCTTCTTAAGTGCTCTTCCAGGTTTTTCAGAGCCTGTGCTGGACAGCCTGCGTCTGGGAAAGAAACTGCACGCGCCTTCTCTCATGGAGTCTGACATGTGTAGTCACCTCTCTGAAACATGAGGCTTGGGGATCGGGTTCAGTTTCCACTCCCCTCCAGGCAGCCTTAATGGTGCCTGCCTATTAGGCTCCTTGACCTCAATCCAGACAAGGAGTTTTATGGCCCTCAAATATCTTTAAAAAAATAAAATAAAAATAAGAGGTCTTTTCCAAAAAGTCATTAAAATCTCATCAGAGCACATAAAAATCAAATTGGAAGAGATTTTAATGACTCTCTAAGCATCTTTAATTGTTTAACATCCCTCAAAATTGCTTAACAAGGTATAAAACCATCTGGAAAAAAACATCAAAAGACATTCAAAACTCATCAAAAACTGTTTCGAACTCTTAATAGCTTAATAAGGTGGGAACATACTGGGGAAAGGTATGAACATGTATGAATATGTAGGTTTGACGTCTCTATAAGTTCCACTCATGTTGTTATGGTGCGCCTCTAGCAAACCTGTTATGCGCCCACTGCTGTTTTGCCTTTATTTTATGATAGACTGGTTGTATTTAAAATTTAGCAGTGAGCTCATTCCTCACAAGAGGTTTAAAGATATGCTGATGATGCTATACATGAAAAAGCCAATTCAAATTTGATTAAAGACAATTTTATTTTGAAAAGAGCAATTTAAGGCAATGAAAGACAAGCAAACAGCGTTGGGTGCATGGGGGTCTGCGCTCCACCGACACGCGCACTAAGCGCGATCTAGGTACTCTTTAAATATTCTATTCCTAATGCATATTCATACAAAAAGGTGTGTCTAATCAAATTAATTCCTAAAATAGGCATCCTGGTGGTTGTTCTAGTGATGTAATCCTTCAGTTGGTCAACAGCACGTCTCACACTGGTTGGGTACATACCGGGTCCTTGTGATTGCTACTCTATTAGCTCTACTTTCGCAAGCGTTACTCCCAGCTCCTGTTCCCATGTTTCTTGCCAACAATCGACTCTTCTCTTTGCACATCCTTGAGCAACTTAATGTTCCATAGGCTATTTTTCACACAAGCTCTTAGCTGTTAGATTCCCTAGTATTTCACTCTACTATTCAGGCTGCTACATAAATACAATAAAGCAAGCAAAATATAAACAATAAGTGTGTTATACATGACTGAGCCAGTTAAAGTCAATTGAATATAGTTTTAATTCGAAAAGAGCAATTTTGAGGTAATAAGAGACATGCAAAACAGCGCTTGGTGCTAAAATGCACACCGATCGCTTTCTAACTACCCTTTAAATATTCTACCCTTAATACATATGAATATAAAGGTGGGCTTATTTAAATTAGTTTGTCCTTCCGGTGGTCTTTCAATCATGTAATCCTCTAGTCAGCCCAGCCAGTGGATTGTGAATGTATCTTTTTACCTTTGTTGTTACAACCAACGTCCTTCCCAGGGATGGGTGTTCACATAGGTTCTGTTGATTCTCAAAATTGTCCCTTGTGTTCACGTCTTCTGTAGCAACCTCTCTTCCTTCTCATCCTTGAACAACTTATTATTTCATACTACTTCAACTGTTAGCTGTTAATTCCTAACATTTCAGTAGGGCATTGGTATACATATATTAAAACAAATAAAATTAATAAACAACAGGTTATAATAAAACCTAAAATCTTACTCTATACTAAAACAAGTCAAATTAATCATAAACAACTGATTATAATAAAGCCTAAAAAGAATCTCACTCTAGTTACATATGTATGTTCCCAGTGTCCAATCCCTTGTTTCATCATTGATGCTCCTGTTTTGCTTTAATCAAAATCATCTAATTGACACGAATTATCATTCCATTTATCACAAATAGCAAAGGCAAATAATACAGTAAAGAACATTTTATAATAAAAGAAAAGATTTTACTCAAGTTACACAAGCATGTGCCACAATTTCCCGTGTCTGGTTCCCTGTCTCACTTTTTAGTTCCATACTTCTGCTTTAGAGTTTCTGCTTTAGAGATTATCTTAATCAAAATCATCTGATTGAGAGGAATTATCACTCCACTCATCACAGTTGCTAAGAGATTTTAAGTTCTTTTCATGGAGTTTTGAGAGGTTTTGAACAGTTTTGAAAAGATTTGTTGACTTGTGACGATGTTTCCAGGAGGTTCGAAGACACTTTCATCACCTTTCAGCCACATTTGAGTATTTTTGAGAACCAAAGACTTGTTAAAGTCTCGCCAACACTCTTAATGTGATGCCTCATTAGGTGGCTTGCGGGAACTCCAGATGTTAATAGATTTTAATGAGCCTGTAGGTGTCCTGAAGAGTGCAAAGGGATGTTGATGATTTTTCTGTGGTTTTGAGCATTTTTGAAGGAAGTTGAACACACACAACACTCTTGAACACTCACTAGTATCTCTCCAAAATCAGGTTTTAGTTGTTTTACAGAGATTTCAGAGACTTTTGAAGATATTATCTTTGAGCAGGTATGTTAAAGAGATTCGAGTGCCAAAAGGTTTAACATCTGCAAGTTTTAAAGAAGAGATTAGGGTGCATGTTGGGGCGGCTTCGGGAGTTTCTGGGAGTTTTGAAAAGATTTTAACGAGATTGTAGGGACCTTTAAGAGGTTTAAAGAGATGCTGATGAGTCTGACAGCGAGGAGCTGCCCCTGCCGGCCGCGGTCGCGGCCGCCGTGGCTCCTGCCCCGTGGGGAGCGGCAGCGGTGCCGGAGCGCGGGAGAGGCGCCGCAGGGGCGGGCGGGCGGGCGGGCGGGCGGGCGAGCGGCAGGTGCCGGCTCGGGAGCGGCGGGCTCGGGAGCTGCGGCGGGGCGGGAGGGGCTGAGGGGGACGCCGGGAGGCCGCTCTGAGCCCTGCCAATCAGGGGGGTGGGACGGGGGAGGGGCGGGGACTGCAGCGACAGGGGCGGATCCTGCGATGCCGTTGGCCGGAGGCAGGAGAAGGGCGGGGCGGAGGCGGCGCGCGGTCGGGGTTATGGTAATAGGGGGCGCGAGGCATGGCGGGACCCCGCGCTCGGGGGCAGTCCGGCGGGGCTTGAGGGAGCTGGGTGTCCGCGAGAGCAAGCGGGCCCGTGCCGGACCGTCGGGGAGCGGAGCGGGGAGGCGGCTGCGGGCGGCAGGGCGCTGCGCGTGTCCTAGGGGAGCCCCGCGGGGCAGGGGGGCGTGTGGGCGGGGAGGGCTGGGTATCGCTTCTCGGCCTTTTGGCTAAGATCAAGTGTAGTATCTGTTCTTATCAGTTTAATATCTGATACGTCCTCGATCAGAGGACTTTATATTAAACGGATTTTTGGGCCTGGGAGTTGGATCCGGAGCTTGCTCCCTCCGCTCCGCGCATCGTCCTGGTATTGCAGTGCCTCCGGGAACGGTGCACCCCTCTGGGGAATCTTTCTCGGTTTAACAACAGACCTTGATCCTTATCTGCTGTGTTCTGCTCAAGCTGCTTGGCACCTCTTCTCAAGCGCTCTTCCAGGTTTTTCAGAGCCTGTGCTGGACAGCCTGCGTCTGGGAAAGAAAGTTTTAGAGGTGGTCTCTGTGCCCTGGACAGCAGACTGTTTATAAGGGATTAGAAATCTTCATTATATGTCATAGCCATAACCCCAGAGCCTGCCACATCCCTCGCTGCCTCTCTAGGCAGGGCTGTGCTCCCCCACACTTTGCTCCCTATCGTGGATGCTTCCTGGCCCCAGGGTCACACTCTTCTGTCAGTGCAGTTGCTGTCCATGGGGTAGTAGTTCACGGCTCCAAGGCTGCCCACATCACTCCATGGCAGAGGCCCTACTCTGCATTATTCTTCCAGCTCCAAGTGCTGTGCCTGGCTGTGCCGTTACAGCTATGGAGCTCACGTGAAGTTTTCTGCAAGGCAATTCTCAACCAAAGCAAGGCTCACCCTGGATCAGGTATAACTACACAGCCTGTGGCTTGCTCGTAGCAGTGCCCAGACCATGTCTCGTCGACTACAGACATAGAGACCCCACTTTGGATAGTCCATGGCCTTAAGCTGTCACCCACGAGTCCAGCAAGAATAGTTCGAATCCTCCTCTGGCTCAAGGCTCCTTACCAGGACCAAGCAATTGATCCCCTTGGAGTCATTTGTCCTTTCCTCTCTGGTCTTGCCTTGCGCGGGTCTGTGAGTGCCCTGTAGGTCTTGGCCTTGGTGTATAGCTCTGGGTGGTTTTCCTTGCTTTCATAGCCAGGATCATTTGCACATATAATGGAACTCCTAGCTGTGGTGACTTTGCTTTACTGCTTGTGGCATCACAAATGACATTGATCTGCAGCAGCTGCTCAGAACATAACCCAGGTGTTCTAGCAGCACTGTGTGATTAGAAGCAGATCTTTAAAGTTACACTACCTGCACATGCAGAACTGCTCCTGGGTGTTGGGCATGCACACAAACACAGCTGGATCCCACACCAGTGCTTGCCGGCCCACCAGAAACCAAAGGCTCGATGTCACGTTTAGATCTGGCCAATATTCCATTTCAAGTTGACTGAAATCTATTTGCAGTGTGCAATTTGCACCTTCCAGTGCCTCCAGCTTGCTGGGTGCTGTCCTTCCGGGAGGGGGCAGTTGCAGGGTTCTTTCCACTTCTCTTAAGATCTTTCCAGTGTCCCAGCACACCCCCCCAGAGGGCCTGGGAGGGTTGGAAGTATCTAAGGAGGGTTTGAGGGATCCGAGGAGGATTCGAGGCATCTAAGGAGGGTTCGAGGGATCTAAGGGTTGTTTGAAGGAGCTAAAGGAGGGTTCGATAAACATAAAGAAGAGTTTGAGTGATGTAAAGGATTGTTTGAGAGAGATAAAGAAGGGTTTAAGGAGGTCTGTGAAGGACTTAAGGATTCTAAAAGGGGGTTGAGAGATTTAAAAGACTATTTGAGAAAGCTGAAAAAGAGCGGAATTGGAATAAACAAGGCAGGGATTCAGATCTGTCGTTAAACCAGCAAAGGTCCCCGGAGGGGGTGCACCGTTCCCTGAAGGGAGGGTGTAGCCAGGTGGGGTTGGTCTCTTCTCCCGGGCAAGCAGCACCAGAACAAGAGGACACAGTCTCAAGCTGCGCCAGGGGAGGTTTAGGCTGGCGGTGAGGAGAAAGTTCTTCCCAGAGAGAGTTGTTAGCCGTTGGAATGGGCGTCCCTGGAGGTCTTCAAGAGGGGATTGGATGTGGCACTTGGAGCCACGGTTTAGTAGTCACGAGGTGCTGGGAGACAGGTTGGACTTGATGATCTCTGACGTCTTTTCCAACCTTACTGATTCTACGATTTCTAGGAGGGGTTAAGGAAGTTCAGGGAGGATTTGAGGGACGGTAGGGAGGGTGAGAATGATCTAAGGAGGGTTGGAGGGATCTAAGGAGGATTAGAGTGATGTAAAGGTTGTTCTTGAGGGAGCCAGAGGTGGGCCTGGTGGATGTAAAGGAGCGTTTAAAGGATCTGAGGGAGAGTTGAGGAGCGAAAGTCTGAAGAAGCTAAAGGAGGATGGGACAGAACTCAGCGACGGTTGAAAAGCAGAAAGGGTGACTGGAGCACAGTGAAGTAAAGAAAGACTAAGGACTTAGCTCTAACGTTAAACCGAGAAGATTCCCCAGAGGGGGTGCACCGTTCCCGGAGGCACTGCAATACCAGGACGATGCGCGGAGCGGAGGGAGCAAGCTCCGGATCCAACTCCCAGGCCCAAAAATCCGTTTAATATAAAGTCCTCTGATCGAGGACGTATCAGATATTAAACTGATAAGAACAGATACTACACTTGATCTTAGCCAAAAGGCCGAGAAGCGATACCCAGCCCTCCCCGCCCACACGCCCCCCTGCCCCGCGGGGCTCCCCTAGGACACGCGCAGCGCCCTGCCGCCCGCAGCCGCCTCCCCGCTCCGCTCCCCGACGGTCCGGCACGGGCCCGCTTGCTCTCGCGGACACCCAGCTCCCTCAAGCCCCGCCGGACTGCCCCCGAGCGCGGGGTCCCGCCATGCCTCGCGCCCCCTATTACCATAACCCCGACCGCGCGCCGCCTCCGCCCCGCCCTTCTCCTGCCTCCCGGCCAACGGCATCGCAGGATCCGCCCCTGTCGCTGCAGTCCCCGCCCCTCCCCCGTCCCACCCCCCTGATTGGCAGGGCTCAGAGCGGCCTCCCGGCGTCCCCCTCAGCCCCTCCCGCCCCGCCGCAGCTCCCGAGCCCGCCGCTCCCGAGCCGGCACCTGCCGCTCGCCCGCCCGCCCGCCCGCCCGCCCCTGCGGCGCCTCTCCCGCGCTCCGGCACCGCTGCCGCTCCCCACGGGGCAGGAGCCACGGCGGCCGCGACCGCGGCCGGCAGGGGCAGCTCCTCGCTGTCAGACTCATCAGCATCTCTTTAAACCTCTTAAAGGTCCCTACAATCTCGTTAAAATCTTTTCAAAACTCCCAGAAACTCCCGAAGCCGCCCCAACATGCACCCTAATCTCTTCTTTAAAACTTGCAGATGTTAAACCTTTTGGCACTCGAATCTCTTTTACATACCTGCTCAAAGAGTATAAAAATCCTCCTTCAGCTTCTTCAGACTTTGGATCTCTCGAATCCTCCCTAGACCTTCTCAACTCTCCCTCAGATCCTTTAAACGCTCCTTTACATCCACCAGGCCCACCTCTGGCTCCCTCAAGAACAACCTTTACATCACTCTAATCCTCCTTAGATCCCTCCAACCCTCCTTAGATCATTCTCACCCTCCCTACTGTCCCTCAAATCCTCCCTGAACTTCCTTAACCCCTCCTAGAAATCGTAGAATCAGTAAGGTTGGAAAAGACGTCAAAGATCATCAAGTCCAACCTGTCTCCCATCACCTCGTGACTACTAAACCGTGGCTCCAAGTGCCACATCCAATCCCCTCTTGAAGACCTCCAGGGATGGTGACTCCACCACCTCCCTGGGCAGCCCATTCCAACGGCTAACAACTCTCTCTGGGAAGAACTTTCTCCTCACCGCCAGCCTAAACCTCCCCTGGCGCAGCTTGAGACTGTGTCCTCTTGTTCTGGTGCTGCTTGCCCGGGAGAAGAGACCAACCCCCACCTGGCTACACAACTCTCTTCAGCGAGTTGTGGAGAGCAATAAGGTCTCCCCTGAGCCTCCTCTTCTCCAGGCTAAGCAACCCCAGCTCCCTCAGCCTCTCCTCACAGGGCTGTGCTCCAGACCCCCTCCCCAGCCTCGTTGCCCTTCTCTGGACACCCTCAAGTCTCTCAATGTCCTTCTTAAACTGAGGAGCCCAGAACTGGACACAGGACTCATGGTGTGGCCTAACGATTATCCATAAGTGTATCACGAGTTGCCTCCCCTCTTACCAACGGTGATACAGCCTCTTTTTTTCCCTTAATCCCTTCAGAAGCTGCTTGCCCATCCAGGCCCAGAGCCTTCCCCACGGCTCATCTTTCAGCACGTGGGCACAGCCTGTTCCTGTGTGTGACCGTTTTAGGCTGTGCCTTTAAGACAGGGAAAGTTACCGGAACACTCTGGCTGAATGTTTTGGTGTAAAAAGGAAAACAAAGATATTCTAAACGAATTTCATTGGTAGATTGGTAGAATGCAACTTTAAATTTTAGCTTTAGTTCCGTTTGAATCTCAGTCAGTTCAGTCTGTCTGTTTCAGTCTCTCCGTACAGCTGTCTTCTGTCTCTGCTGGCGGGTGCTGACCTTCAGCTAACCAGATAAGAAACTAATTCTTGCATACGCTTTGAGCTAACAGAATTTCCTCCTTAATAATTACCTTTTCTCTCTCTAACCCTTTTTGGGAAAAAAGGGAGGAAGGCAGAGAAGGGGGTATTTGGGGGGGGACCCTCCTTGGAGGAGGGAAGGATTTCTGTGTTACGTTCTTTGCTGTATATTTCTGTATATGTTGTAAATACCGTGTATTGTGTATATAGTCATCTGCACAACATCCTGCTTGTAAAGATAGCTTATTCATTTTTGCTTCTCAGACTGAGTTAGCAGTGGTTTCTTTGTGTGTGGGTCAGAACTGAACTTTCTCTCACCACCACACTCTGCCTTTAAGATTTCCTGTTTGAAGTAGGTCCAACCCTCCTGGGCCTCTTGGTTCTTGAGGGCTGCTCCCCAGGGGTCTTTCTGTAATAGTTGCTTGAACAAGGTAAAGTCTTCTGGAAGTCCAAAGTGAGGGTTTAGAGTTTATCTTAATCAAAATCATCTGATTGAGAGGAATTATCACTCCACTCATCACAGTTGCTAAGTTGTTTTCATGGAGTTTCCAGCGTTTTTGAACAGTTTTGAAAAGATTTGTTGACTTGTGATGATGTTTCCAGGAGGTTCGAAGACACTTTCATGACCTTTCAGCCACATTTGAGTATTTTTGAGAACCAAAGACTTGTTAAAGTCTCGCCAACACTCTTAATGTAATGCCTCATTAGGTGGCTTGGGGGAACTCCAGGAGATGTTAATAGATTTTAATGAGTCTTTAGGTGTCCTGAAGAGTGCAAAGGGATGTTGATGATTTTTCTGTGTTTTTGAGCATTTTTGAAGGAAGTTGAACACTCACAACACTCTTGAACACTCACTAGTATCTCTCCAAAATCAGTTTTTAGGTGTTTTACAGAGATTTTAATGACTTTTGCAGAGATTTTTATTATCTTTGGGCAAAATCCCACTATCCCCAAGAAACGTAGAGTTTCTTGCTTGTTCATGGGATTGGCCATGGTAGAGACTCTATTTACCACATCCACTGGAATGTGTTGGCATCCATCCTGCCACCGCAATCCCAGAAACTTGATCTCTCTGGCAGCTGCTTTCACCTTGTCTCGCTTGATGGTGAAACCTGCGCTCAGGAGAATGTCAATGACTTTGTTACCTTTCTCAAAGACTTCTTCAGCAGTTTTACCTCACACCATGACATCATTGATGAACTGGATGTGTTCTGGAGCACCTCCTTTCCCCAGAGCATCATGGATCACCGCATGACAGATGCTTGAGCTGTGGATCCAGCCCATTGGCAATCTGTTGAAAGTGTACTGGATTCCTCTCCAGGTGAAAGCAAACTGAGGCCTGCGTTCCTCTGCTATGGGGATAGAGAAGAAGGCATTAGCAATGTCTATGGTAGCATACCATTTGGCCTCTTTGAATTACAGCTCTGTGAGAGTCTAAAGCTTGTCTCTCCTGGTGTGACTCAACAAAGATAAAATCACTTGCTGCTTGCCCAGACAATAGCTGATGTGCGTTGGGCAGAGCCACTGGAAGGACTCTTGGAAGGTGCAAAGATAACCTTGCTCACGGGACTGCAGCTGGCCTACAACAATGGTCCAAGGGCCCAGCCATCACGCCTTCAGGACAAGATCATTTCCAGCCATCAGATACCCCCGGAAAGGACAATGGATTCCCTGATGTGTAAAGGGTGTGTGGGTAGGTAGATGGAGCAGGAGGAGGTGGAGGCCTCCTCCCCCCTCCATCCAGACGGCTGCCCAAACTCACTTGAGTACACAAAAAGATTTCCTGGGGAAGATACCTGGACACTTACCTAAGGATGATTTCCCAGAACGATATCCTGGGGAACAATGCCTGGACACTTGCCTGAGGACTAAAAAACTGTATAAAAGACTGGAGCAACTACTGGCTTTTGAAGAAGAAAACAGGAGAAGAAAACTGGAGAAGCAAAATGCAGCACCACACGCTGGAAACATCACGGGGCCAACACAACGGACCTTGGACTCTGTAAACCCTCTCTCCGTGCCCTAAGTTCCGGCTGCTGCAACTCATGGAGCTGAAGAAGCTGCCCAGAGGACCACATCCCTTCTACAGCCAAAGCCTCATCACCCTTCCTCTACAGACCCGACATCTCCTGCAGCACCGTTTACCTTTCCTCCACAGGCTCAAACTGTCTTGGGGGGTGAGGGGTGTGGTAATATAATTCCTTTCCTTTTCTCTCTTCTCTCTCTATTTTCTCTCTATCCCCTTCTGATCTATCCACTTTATTTATGTCCATCCACTGTATTTATGTAATAAATAGTCTAGCTGTTGATATTTTGGCCTCGTTTGTGCCTCTAATTTCACAACACGGGAATATTCATTAAAAACCTGAATCTCTTTCCCTCTCAGGATCGAGACTTTAGACCTTTACAAGCTCATATTGGAGTTCCATCATGTCTGGTACTGCTGCACTCATAGATGGAGTTACTTCATTCAGAGCACAGAAGTCGACTGTCAGACACCAGTCTCCATTCTGCTTTGGCGCAGGCTACACTGGACTGGTGAAAGGTGAATGAGTTTTGCTGATGACTTTCATAGTTTCATAGTTTCATAGTTTCAGTCAGGGTTGGAAGGGACCACAAGGATCATCTAGTTCCAACCCCCCTGCCATGGGCAGGGACACTCTACACTAGATCAGGCTGGCCAGAGCCTCATCCAGCCCGGTCTTAAACACTTCCAGGGACGGGGCCTCAACCACCTCCCTGGATAACCCATTCCAGGCCTTCACCACTCTCATGGTGAAGAACTTCCTTCTCACATCCAGCCTGAATCTCCCCACTTCCAGCTTCATCCCATTCCCCCTAGCCCTATCACTACCTGATAGCCTGAGAAGTCCCTCCCCAGCCTTCTTGTAGGCCCCCTTCAGATCCTGGAAGGCCACAATGAGGTCACCTGGGAGCCTTCTCTTCTCCAAACTGAACAGCTCCAACTCTTTCAGTCTGACTTTCTGACTCTCCAGCTGACAAATCAGATTCTGAATGGGCAACAGAGAGTCACGGTTGGTTCTGTATTGTCTGTGATGCACAGTCTGAGAAGCAACCGGCAATTTAATGTCCTCTGTCTCATGTTGTCCCACAACTGCAGGTTCATCAGAAAGCTCAGGTCTAACAGACAGCTTCAGGTTTTGTCCATCAACTTCTACAGATGCTACTCCAAAAGCCCATTTGTAATCTTTAGGGTCTTTGAAACGCCCTTCTCTCAGAAAATCAATTCCCAGAATACAAGGTGCGTCAGGTCCGGTCACAACTGTATGCTTCCTCCACTGTTTCCCAGTTAAACTTATATCAACCTCCACCTTGGTTAACTCTTGAGATCCACCAGTGACTCCCAGAATAGTTATAGGCTCTCATCCCTGATAATCTGATGGCATTATGGTGCACTGAGGTCCTGTGTCAACCAAGGCCCTGTACTTCTGAACTTGTGAAGTGCCAGGCCACTGGATGTACACATCCCAATAGATTCTGTTATCTCTGTTATCCCTCTCCTCCCCCTGGCGGGAGGCAGGGCACCCCTAGTTATGGGTGTCGTGGTTTAGGAGACAAATTCTTCCACCATGGGCAGAAATAACAACTCAGACAAACAGATTACAAAAAATGGTGGAAGGTTTAAATAGAAAAACAAAAGAGCAACAATGAAAGTTTTACGTAAAAAAAAACACAACCACCGTGACAAAGAGAGAGAGATCCCAAAACATACCCAAGACTGTCTCATCCCCACCTGGGGGGTACACCCAACCCCCCATCCCCCACAGGGCTCTTTCTTCCCCCCCCCAACCCAGCCTTGGGCCTGGGCAGGCCCAAGGGAGGCAGCTCATACCGTTTTACCTAGGCAGCAGCAGGGGACAAAAGAGGAAGTGAAGACCCTGCGTGGATGTTTTATAGAGGAGCAGAGGATTGTGGGTGAAATACCTGGTTTGCTGTGACCACCCAGAGGACTGGACCCTTTTGGGACCTCCCAGGTATGGTCTGTGCAGTGGCATCCAGGCCAGCACCCAGCCTAAACCACCACAATGGGGAATATGCTCGCATGTGCAATGAGCACACTGTCCAGTGTTAGAACTGGAGCCACTGTTGGAGCTATTAGAGTTGTCCTGGTAAACTGTGGAAGTAACAGCTACCCTTATGGTATTGCTACCTCGGGTTCTGCCACTTTGCAGTTCCCTCAGTCTCCTGAAAAGATTAGAAGTTGGTTGACCATCCCATCTGTTCATGTTCTCACCAAACTGATCACGCAGAGTTATCCAAATACTCCCACGTGATTGCCTTGGTGGTCTGTTTTGGTTTGATCTGCTTTGGAATGACCTCCTTGGAGGACGTCTATTCCTCACAGACGAAACTTGTATCCATCTGGAGGAAGAATTGGAATTATCTCTTTGTGTCAGTTGGGATATGGAATCTTTCATCTCTTTCATGCAATTCTCAATTTTTCCAGATAGAGTTTCAATGGCTGAAACCAAAGAAACACGTGTCATGCTATCCTCCAATTGTCTCATTTGATCAGTGAATTGGCCAACCATAGGAGAAGCTCCACCATAATTTCTTGCCACAATTCTGCTTGCCAGAATATCTGCATAATTAGGAGGAGCAAGTTTGATGAGCTTTTTTGCAAGACCGTTTCCTACAGGAATTTCATCAGGATTCAGAGTTTCATGGTTACCATAGAGTACCTCTCTGACAACAAATTTTCTCAGATGCTTAATTCCCTCATCTATGGTAGTCCAGGGGTTAGGATTCCATGGAAGATCATCTGGGGATGAGAGCTGCCAATAAAAGGCGCATCCACAGAGAAACCTTAGCGAGAGACCTGCCTAGATGTCTATCTATTCCGTCATCCTTCGAGAAGAGTTCCAAGCTGAGCTGCTGACTTGTCTCCAACCATTAGAGATGGTGCACCTGTATCAAAACATCTACCAAGCCAAGCTAGAATTGGCTTATTCTCTGCTCTGATGTAATCCTTCCGCACGTGTCTAAGCTCTTCCCTCAGCACTGAGGAATGTGGAATAACATCTTCCTCCTCCTCTGCCTCCTCTTCCTGAACTTGTTGTCCCCATAATCCTACCGACACTCTCCTAAGGATCTCTTTAAGCTCAGAAGCACCACCACTAGCTGCTGTCCTACCAGGAGCTGCAATTTGCCCTGCATCTCCATCCTGTGATGGTCTCGATAACTCAGCTACATCTTTAAGACAAACCTTCTCTTCCTCCTCAGCAGGCTCTTTTTTAGCAGAAGCTCCCTCAGCAGCAGCAGTATCTTGCTGCTCTCCCCCATCAGTTCCTGGATCAGCTTTGCGCCTTCCACCTCTTCTATCTACAGCTGCTACTTGCTTAATTGGAGCTGTGTTTGAATTCACAGCCACCTTAACAGCAGCTGACAGGTTTTGAGATGGATCAGCTGCTGTGGAGGACACTTCTGGTCCTGCTGAAGAAGAAGGAAATGGCTTTGCCTCTCTAATGGCTGCCAAGGACAGCCTTCCCGGTAGCCTTTTTAGCTCTATTCTTACCTGATTGAGATTCTCCACTCTCCTCATCACTAGAAATCTCTGGGATTGAATTAGAGCTATGCTTTCTTCTCTATGGTCTATGCTTGAAAACAAAACAAATCATAGATACCTTCTCCTGGTACAGAGCATATAACAAGTACATAATCACTATAACCAGCAGCAGATTCACACACATCGAATAAATCACCTTTGGATCCCAGCCATCACTTAAAATTACTCTTTCACCTACTGGAATCTTAAGCACCCATATCTCGATGGGAAGAGTGCTCGCCGTTACATTTCAGGATCTATTAAGCCAAAAGAATCCCAGACACCAGTCATAGAGAAGCCGAATCTTATACTTAAACCATAAATATAATTTATACATTAAGTACCTGCCTAAACGCTCACAAATTAGTCCTAGCAAATACTTATAGATCAGGACACTACAAATTGAAAAGATAAGACGCTCTAAAATCCAAAACACTTTCATGTTTGCAACTCCGATCCAAGCAAACAATAAATCAAACAGATATTGCCCTGCTTCTGGAAAGCAATTATCCACAAGCCCCAAGTTGGGCTGCCAATAAATTATGTGGTGGTGAGAGAAAGTTCAGTTCTGACCCACACACAAAGAAACCACTGCTAACTCAGTCTGAGAAGCAAAAATGAATAAGCTATCTTTACAAGCAGGATGTTGTGCAGATGACTATATACACAATACACGGTATTTACAACATATACAGAAATATACAGCAAAGAACGTAACACAGAAATCCTTCCCTCCTCCAAGGAGGGTCCCCCCCCAAATACCCCCTTCTCTGCCTTCCTCCCTTTTTTCCCAAAAAGGGTTAGAGAGAGAAAAGGTAATTATTAAGGAGGAAATTCTGTTAGCTCAAAGCGTATGCAAGAATTAGTTTCTTATCTGGTTAGCTGAAGGTCAGCACCCGCCAGCAGAGACAGAAGACAGCTGTACGGAGAGACTGAAACAGACAGACTGAACTGACTGAGATTCAAACGGAACTAAAGCTAAAATTTAAAGTTGCATTCTACCAATCTACCAATGAAATTCGTTTAGAATATCTTTGTTTTCCTTTTTACACCAAAACATTCAGCCAGAGTGTTCCGGTAACTTTCCCTGTCTTAAAGGCACAGCCTAAAACGGTCACACACAGGAACAGGCTGTGCCCACGTGCTGAAAGATGAGCCGTGGGGAAGGCTCTGGGCCTGGATGGGCAAGCAGCTTCTGAAGGGATTAAGGGAAAAAAAGAGGCTGTATCACCGTTGGTAAGAGGGGAGGCAACTCGTGATACACTTATGGATAATCGTTAGGCCACACCATGAGTCCTGTGTCCAGTTCTGGGCTCCTCAGTTTAAGAAGGACATTGAGAGACTTGAGGGTGTCCAGAGAAGGGCAACGAGGCTGGGGAGGGGGTCTGGAGCACAGCCCTGTGAGGAGAGGCTGAGGGAGCTGGGGTTGCTTAGCCTGGAGAAGAGGAGGCTCAGGGGAGACCTTATTGCTCTCCACAACTCGCTGAAGAGAGTTGTGTAGCCAGGTGGGGGTTGGTCTCTTCTCCCGGGCAAGCAGCACCAGAACAAGAGGACACAGTCTCAAGCTGCGCCAGGGGAGGTTTAGGCTGGCGGTGAGGAGAAAGTTCTTCCCAGAGAGAGTTGTTAGCCGTTGGAATGGGCTGCCCAGGGAGGTGGTGGAGTCACCATCCCTGGAGGTCTTCAAGAGGGGATTGGATGTGGCACTTGGAGCCACGGTTTAGTAGTCACGAGGTGATGGGAGACAGGTTGGACTTGATGATCTTTGACGTCTTTTCCAACCTTACTGATTCTACGATTTCTAGGAGGGGTTAAGGAAGTTCAGGGAGGATTTGAGGGACAGTAGGGAGGGTGAGAATGATCTAAGGAGGGTTGGAGGGATCTAAGGAGGATTAGAGTGATGTAAAGGTTGTTCTTGAGGGAGCCAGAGGTGGGCCTGGTGGATGTAAAGGAGCGTTTAAAGGATCTGAGGGAGAGTTGAGAAGGTCTAGGGAGGATTCGAGAGATCCAAAGTCTGAAGAAGCTGAAGGAGGATTTTTATACTCTTTGAGCAGGTATGTAAAAGAGATTCGAGTGCCAAAAGGTTTAACATCTGCAAGTTTTAAAGAAGAGATTAGGGTGCATGTTGGGGCGGCTTCGGGAGTTTCTGGGAGTTTTGAAAAGATTTTAACGAGATTGTAGGGACCTTTAAGAGGTTTAAAGAGATGCTGATGAGTCTGACAGCGAGGAGCTGCCCCTGCCGGCCGCGGTCGCGGCCGCCGTGGCTCCTGCCCCGTGGGGAGCGGCAGCGGTGCCGGAGCGCGGGAGAGGCGCCGCAGGGGCGGGCGGGCGGGCGGGCGGGCGAGCGGCAGGTGCCGGCTCGGGAGCGGCGGGCTCGGGAGCTGCGGCGGGGCGGGAGGGGCTGAGGGGGACGCCGGGAGGCCGCTCTGAGCCCTGCCAATCAGGGGGGTGGGACGGGGGAGGGGCGGGGACTGCAGCGACAGGGGCGGATCCTGCGATGCCGTTGGCCGGGAGGCAGGAGAAGGGCGGGGCGGAGGCGGCGCGCGGTCGGGGTTATGGTAATAGGGGGCGCGAGGCATGGCGGGACCCCGCGCTCGGGGGCAGTCCGGCGGGGCTTGAGGGAGCTGGGTGTCCGCGAGAGCAAGCGGGCCCGTGCCGGACCGTCGGGGAGCGGAGCGGGGAGGCGGCTGCGGGCGGCAGGGCGCTGCGCGTGTCCTAGGGGAGCCCCGCGGGGCAGGGGGGCGTGTGGGCGGGGAGGGCTGGGTATCGCTTCTCGGCCTTTTGGCTAAGATCAAGTGTAGTATCTGTTCTTATCAGTTTAATATCTGATACGTCCTCGATCAGAGGACTTTATATTAAACGGATTTTTGGGCCTGGGAGTTGGATCCGGAGCTTGCTCCCTCCGCTCCGCGCATCGTCCTGGTATTGCAGTGCCTCCGGGAACGGTGCACCCCCTCTGGGGAATCTTCTCGGTTTAACGTTAGAGCTAAGTCCTTAGTCTTTCTTTACTTCACTGTGCTCCAGTCACCCTTTCTGCTTTTCAACCGTCGCTGAGTTCTGTCCCATCCTCCTTTAGCTTCTTCAGACTTTCGCTCCTCAACTCTCCCTCAGATCCTTTAAACGCTCCTTTACATCCACCAGGCCCACCTCTGGCTCCCTCAAGAACAACCTTTACATCACTCTAATCCTCCTTAGATCCCTCCAACCCTCCTTAGATCATTCTCACCCTCCCTACCGTCCCTCAAATCCTCCCTGAACTTCCTTAACCCCTCCTAGAAATCGTAGAATCAGTAAGGTTGGAAAAGACGTCAGAGATCATCAAGTCCAACCTGTCTCCCAGCACCTCGTGACTACTAAACCGTGGCTCCAAGTGCCACATCCAATCCCCTCTTGAAGACCTCCAGGGACGCCCATTCCAACGGCTAACAACTCTCTCTGGGAAGAACTTTCTCCTCACCGCCAGCCTAAACCTCCCCTGGCGCAGCTTGAGACTGTGTCCTCTTGTTCTGGTGCTGCTTGCCCGGGAGAAGAGACCAACCCCCACCTGGCTACACCCTCCCTTCAGGGAACGGTGCACCCCCTCCGGGGACCTTTGCTGGTTTAACGACAGATCTGAATCCCTGCCTTGTTTATTCCAATTCCGCTCTTTTTCAGCTTTCTCAAATAGTCTTTTAAATCTCTCAACCCCCTTTTAGAATCCTTAAGTCCTTCACAGACCTCCTTAAACCCTTCTTTATCTCTCTCAAACAATCCTTTACATCACTCAAACTCTTCTTTATGTTTATCGAACCCTCCTTTAGCTCCTTCAAACAACCCTTAGATCCCTCGAACCCTCCTTAGATGCCTCGAATCCTCCTCGGATCCCTCAAACCCTCCTTAGATACTTCCAACCCTCCCAGGCCCTCTGGGGGGGTGTGCTGGGACACTGGAAAGATCTTAAGAGAAGTGGAAAGAACCCTGCAACTGCCCCCTCCCGGAAGGACAGCACCCAGCAAGCTGGAGGCACTGGAAGGTGCAAATTGCACACTGCAAATAGATTTCAGTCAACTTGAAATGGAATATTGGCCAGATCTAAACGTGACATCGAGCCTTTGGTTTCTGGTGGGCCGGCAAGCACTGGTGTGGGATCCAGCTGTGTTTGTGTGCATGCCCAACACCCAGGGAGCAGTTCTGCATGTGCAGGTAGTGTAACTTTAAAGATCTGCTTCTAATCACACAGTGCTGCTAGAACACCTGGGTTATGTTCTGAGCAGCTGCTGCAGATCAATGTCATTTGTGATGCCACAAGCAGTAAAGCAAAGTCACCACAGCTAGGAGTTCCATTATATGTGCAAATGATCCTGGCTATGAAAGCAAGGAAAACCACCCAGAGCTATACACCAAGGCCAAGACCTACAGGGCACTCACAGACCCGCGCAAGGCAAGACCAGAGAGGAAAGGACAAATGACTCCAAGGGGATCAATTGCTTGGTCCTGGTAAGGAGCCTTGAGCCAGAGGAGGATTCGAACTATTCTTGCTGGACTCGTGGGTGACAGCTTAAGGCCATGGACTATCCAAAGTGGGGTCTCTATGTCTGTAGTCGACGAGACATGGTCTGGGCACTGCTACGAGCAAGCCACAGGCTGTGTAGTTATACCTGATCCAGGGTGAGCCTTGCTTTGGTTGAGAATTGCCTTGCAGAAAACTTCACGTGAGCTCCATAGCTGTAACGGCACAGCCAGGCACAGCACTTGGAGCTGGAAGAATAATGCAGAGTAGGGCCTCTGCCATGGAGTGATGTGGGCAGCCTTGGAGCCGTGAACTACTACCCCATGGACAGCAACTGCACTGACAGAAGAGTGTGACCCTGGGGCCAGGAAGCATCCACGATAGGGAGCAAAGTGTGGGGGAGCACAGCCCTGCCTAGAGAGGCAGCGAGGGATGTGGCAGGCTCTGGGGTTATGGCTATGACATATAATGAAGATTTCTAATCCCTTATAAACAGTCTGCTGTCCAGGGCACAGAGACCACCTCTAAAACTTTCTTTCCCAGACGCAGGCTGTCCAGCACAGGCTCTGAAAAACCTGGAAGAGCGCTTGAGAAGAGGTGCCAAGCAGCTTGAGCAGAACACAGCAGATAAGGATCAAGGTCTGTTGTTAAACCGAGAAAGATTCCCCAGAGGGGGTGCACCGTTCCCGGAGGCACTGCAATACCAGGACGATGCGCGGAGCGGAGGGAGCAAGCTCCGGATCCAACTCCCAGGCCCAAAAATCCGTTTAATATAAAGTCCTCTGATCGAGGACGTATCAGATATTAAACTGATAAGAACAGATACTACACTTGATCTTAGCCAAAAGGCCGAGAAGCGATACCCAGCCCTCCCCGCCCACACGCCCCCCTGCCCCGCGGGGCTCCCCTAGGACACGCGCAGCGCCCTGCCGCCCGCAGCCGCCTCCCCGCTCCGCTCCCCGACGGTCCGGCACGGGCCCGCTTGCTCTCGCGGACACCCAGCTCCCTCAAGCCCCGCCGGACTGCCCCCGAGCGCGGGGTCCCGCCATGCCTCGCGCCCCCTATTACCATAACCCCGACCGCGCGCCGCCTCCGCCCCGCCCTTCTCCTGCCTCCCGGCCAACGGCATCGCAGGATCCGCCCCTGTCGCTGCAGTCCCCGCCCCTCCCCCGTCCCACCCCCCTGATTGGCAGGGCTCAGAGCGGCCTCCCGGCGTCCCCCTCAGCCCCTCCCGCCCCGCCGCAGCTCCCGAGCCCGCCGCTCCCGAGCCGGCACCTGCCGCTCGCCCGCCCGCCCGCCCGCCCGCCCGCCCCTGCGGCGCCTCTCCCGCGCTCCGGCACCGCTGCCGCTCCCCACGGGGCAGGAGCCACGGCGGCCGCGACCGCGGCCGGCAGGGGCAGCTCCTCGCTGTCAGACTCATCAGCATCTCTTTAACCTCTTAAAGGTCCCTACAATCTCGTTAAAATCTTTTCAAAACTCCCAGAAACTCCCGAAGCCGCCCCAACATGCACCCTAATCTCTTCTTTAAAACTTGCAGATGTTAAACCTTTTGGCACTCGAATCTCTTTAACATACCTGCTCAAAGATAATATCTTCAAAAGTCTCTGAAATCTCTGTAAAAACAAAACCTGATTTTGGAGAGATACTAGTGAGTGTTCAAGAGTGTTGTGTGTGTTCAACTTCCTTCAAAAATGCTCAAAACCACAGAAAAATCATCAACATCCCTTTGCACTCTTCAGGACACCTACAGGCTCATTAAAATCTATTAACATCTGGAGTTCCCGCAAGCCACCTAATGAGGCATCACATTAAGAGTGTTGGCGAGACTTTAACAAGTCTTTGGTTCTCAAAAATACTCAAATGTGGCTGAAAGGTGATGAAAGTGTCTTCGAACCTCCTGGAAACATCGTCACAAGTCAACAAATCTTTTCAAAACTGTTCAAAACCTCTCAAAACTCCATGAAAAGAACTTAAAATCTCTTAGCAACTGTGATGAGTGGAGTGATAATTCCTCTCAATCAGATGATTTTGATTAAGATAATCTCTAAAGCAGAAACTCTAAAGCAGAAGTATGGAACTAAAAAGTGAGACAGGGAACCAGACACGGGAAATTGTGGCACATGCTTGTGTAACTTGAGTAAAATCTTTTCTTTTATTATAAAATGTTCTTTACTGTATTATTTGCCTTTGCTATTTGTGATAAATGGAATGATAATTCGTGTCAATTAGATGATTTTGATTAAAGCAAAACAGGAGCATCAATGATGAAACAAGGGATTGGACACTGGGAACATACATATGTAACTAGAGTGAGATTCTTTTTAGGCTTTATTATAATCAGTTGTTTATGATTAATTTGACTTGTTTTAGTATAGAGTAAGATTTTAGGTTTTATTATAACCTGTTGTTTATTAATTTTATTTGTTTTAATATATGTATACCAATGCCCTACTGAAATGTTAGGAATTAACAGCTAACAGTTGAAGTAGTATGAAATAATAAGTTGTTCAAGGATGAGAAGGAAGAGAGGTTGCTACAGAAGACGTGAACACAAGGGACAATTTTGAGAATCAACAGAACCTATGTGAACACCCATCCCTGGGAAGGACGTTGGTTGTAACAACAAAGGTAAAAAGATACATTCACAATCCACTGGCTGGGCTGACTAGAGGATTACATGATTGAAAGACCACCGGAAGGACAAACTAATTTAAATAAGCCCACCTTTATATTCATATGTATTAAGGGTAGAATATTTAAAGGGTAGTTAGAAAGCGATCGGTGTGCATTTTAGCACCAAGCGCTGTTTTGCATGTCTCTTATTACCTCAAAATTGCTCTTTTCGAATTAAAACTATATTCAATTGACTTTAACTGGCTCAGTCATGTATAACACACTTATTGTTTATATTTTGCTTGCTTTATTGTATTTATGTAGCAGCCTGAATAGTAGAGTGAAATACTAGGGAATCTAACAGCTAAGAGCTTGTGTGAAAAATAGCCTATGGAACATTAAGTTGCTCAAGGATGTGCAAAGAGAAGAGTCGATTGTTGGCAAGAAACATGGGAACAGGAGCTGGGAGTAACGCTTGCGAAAGTAGAGCTAATAGAGTAGCAATCACAAGGACCCGGTATGTACCCAACCAGTGTGAGACGTGCTGTTGACCAACTGAAGGATTACATCACTAGAACAACCACCAGGATGCCTATTTTAGGAATTAATTTGATTAGACACACCTTTTTGTATGAATATGCATTAGGAATAGAATATTTAAAGAGTACCTAGATCGCGCTTAGTGCGCGTGTCGGTGGAGCGCAGACCCCCATGCACCCAATGCTGTTTGCTTGTCTTTCATTGCCTTAAATTGCTCTTTTCAAAATAAAATTGTCTTTAATCAAATTTGAATTGGCTTTTTCATGTATAGCATCATCAGCATATCTTTAAACCTCTTGTGAGGAATGAGCTCACTGCTAAATTTTAAATACAACCAGTCTATCATAAAATAAAGGCAAAACAGCAGTGGGCGCATAACAGGTTTGCTAGAGGCGCACCATAACAACATGAGTGGAACTTATAGAGACGTCAAACCTACATATTCATACATGTTCATACCTTTCCCCAGTATGTTCCCACCTTATTAAGCTATTAAGAGTTCGAAACAGTTTTTGATGAGTTTTGAATGTCTTTTGATGTTTTTTTCCAGATGGTTTTATACCTTGTTAAGCAATTTTGAGGGATGTTAAACAATTAAAGATGCTTAGAGAGTCATTAAAATCTCTTCCAATTTGATTTTTATGTGCTCTGATGAGATTTTAATGACTTTTTGGAAAAGACCTCTTATTTTTATTTTATTTTTTTAAAGATATTTGAGGGCCATAAAACTCCTTGTCTGGATTGAGGTCAAGGAGCCTAATAGGCAGGCACCATTAAGGCTGCCTGGAGGGGAGTGGAAACTGAACCCGATCCCCAAGCCTCATGTTTCAGAGAGGTGACTACACATGTCAGACTCCATGAGAGAAGGCGTGTGCAGTTTACTCACCACATAAACATTTTGAATTGATTGGCAGGGTTTGAATGGCTGATGTGCCATTGGGCTGTTCCATTTTCAAAAAGGGAATTCATAGGGGGAAGACCTCCTATACTTTTTGCTTGCTCACTTGTTGCTCATTACACTCATAGCTTGCATGCTCGTTACTCTCTCACCTCTCTCCCCCATTCGTTAATGGGATTCAAGGTGGCGACAAGCACCCTACTTGCTCCTCTCTTCAGGGCAATTAGCTTCTTTTGCTTTTAGCGGCATAGTGCTCGAGTTGGGCCTCCACTACAGCAGCCTGTTCTCTCATTTCCTCTGAATTTGTGGATACTGACCTTCAGACTATAACTATGAACTCAGACACCTCTTCATTTGGCAAAGGTTTTGGTAGTCAGCAGCTCGGTGGTTCGTGAGTGAAATAGGCTCATTTACCTGGTTATTTTGAGGTTTATAGCTTGTTACCTGTGGTGGTTTGAGCCTTTACTGGGAGTTAAGAGCTCAGATGGGGGCAAGGCTGAGAATCTCTCCTCCGCTCCCCCCTCCTCCCTCCCAACAGAGAGGGAAAAAAATAAATAGGAAAGGGAAGGAGCAAATCCACCAAGCAATAATTTGGAGTCAGCTTGGAAGTAGAGAGGTAAAGAGTTTTCTTTAAACAATATATATAACAATAACAGGTAAGGTTCACAAGGGCAAGGAACAAGGATGGATGGGAGGGGGGAAAAAAAAACCAAGAATACAAAACCAGTCTCTCTCTCTGAAGAGGCATGGAAGCAGCAGGGAGAAGGATCAGGCCCGACCATGTGGCATAGGAGCAGGAAGGCAGCTGCAGTAGCTCTCATCCAGGAGAGGCAGGAGCGAAAAAGGAGAGCTAATGACCTCAATGCCTTCCCTTTTATACCCTAGCTGGGCAGGGAGGGGGGAATGGAACAGACTCAGTTTCCCACGGGGGAAAACACCCTGCACGGAGAGCAAAGCACTCGCAAGCCCTCCACCCTGTTTTCAGGATGGGCATTAACCCACCACATTACCTCTTAGTTAGCCCCGTTGTGAGCTCGAGGTGGTTTGTCTATGCCACCTGAGGCAGTATGGCTGTTTGGTTTCGTGCGCATAGGGCGATTCCAGTTTGTTCCTCTGTATTCCAAGTTCTGATTGTTCTAGACTGTTACTCTACTGCTTATTAGCCTTCTACCATGTATAATCAACCTGTTATCAACTGGGCAAATGAACCTCAATAAAGTTGGCTTGGGAAAGCAATTTTTGATATTTAATATACGATATTCATATTTAATCATATTTCCGGCCAATAAATTTATGAAACTACAACATGCACAAAAGCACAAGTTCTGTGCTCAAGATGCTGCATTGGAAGCTGAAACTGACTCTTTTCAGGCAGGACCCCTCCCCACAAATAACTGGTAGATCTGCAGTTTGGAAGTGTACAACATGCACAAAACTACAGAACGGCACTTGGGCAAGGAACTGGCAACCAGCTAAGGAAGTGCAACTGCAGGCGGGACTGGGAAACTATAAGACTGTGACAGGACCTTGGACATGTGGAGCTCCCTCACTGGGTGAAGCCTTTAGGACTGGTGATACTGCCTGGAAATATGATAAAAAATGAATATTATTTATTAAATATAAAAAATTGGTTTCCCGTGCCAATTTATTGAGGTTCATTTGCCCAGTCGATAACAGGTTGATTACACGGAGTAGAAGGCTAATAAACAGTAGAATAACAGTCTAGAACAATCAGAACTTGGAATACAGAGGAACAAACTAGAATCTCCCTGTGCACATGAAAGTAAACAGCACTGCTGCCTTGGGTGGCGTAGACGAACCACTGTCGAGTTCACAACAGAGCTAACCAAGAGGTAACAAGCTATAGACCTCAGAAATAACCAGGTAAAAGAGTGTATTTTACTCACGAACCACCGAGCTGCTGACTACCAAAACCTTTGCCAAATGAAGAGGTGTCTGAGTTCATAGTTATAGTCTGAAGGTCAGTATCCACAAATTCAGAGGAAATGAGAGAACAGGCTGCTGTAGTGGAGGCCCAACTCGAGCACTATGCCGCTAAAAGCAAAAGAAGCTAATTGCCCTGAAGAGAGGAGCAAGTAGGGTGCTTGTTGCCACCTTGAATCCCATTAACGAATGGGGGAGAGAGGTGAGAGAGTAACGAGCATGCAAGCTATGAGTGTAATGAGCAACAAGTGAGCAAGCAAAAAGTATAGGAGGTCTTCCCCCTATGAATTCCCTTTTTGAAAATGGAACAGCCCAATGGCACATCAGCCATTCAAACCCTGCCAATCAATTCAAAATGTTTATGTGGTGAGTAAACTGCACGCGCCTTCTCTCATGGAGTCTGACATGTGTAGTTGCCTGTGGTGGTTTAGGCTGGGTGCTGGCCCGGATGCCACTGCACAGACCACACCTGGGAGGTCCCAAGGTGTGGGCCCGGCCCAGGGGGGTGGTCACAGGAAACCAGGTGTTCCATTTCCTATAATGCACTGCTCCCCTATAAAACATCCATGTGGGGTCTTCACTTCCTCTTTCGTCCCCTGCTGCTGCCTAGGTAAAATGGTTTGAGCTGCCTCCCTTGGGCCTGCCCAGGCCCAAGGCTGGGTTGGGGGGAGGAGAAAGAGCCCGGGGGGGGTGTTGGGTGTACCCCCAGGTGGTGATGGGATCTCTCTCTGTCACGGTGCTTGTGGTTCTCTGTAAAACTTTCACTGTTGTTCCTTTTTTGTTTTTCTATTTAAACTTTCCATTACTTTTGCAATTTGTTTGTCTGAGTCGTAATTTCTGCCCGTGGTGGGTGGGAGGATTGCTCTCCCAAACCATGACATCGCCTCTCTGAAACGTGAAGCTCGGGGATTGGGTTCAGTTTCCACTCCCCTCCAGGCAGCTTTAAGAGTGCCTGCCTACTAGTCCTGCCTATTAGTCTCCTCGACCTCAATCTTCACCATTCAAAAAAAATCTGGTAAATGCCGTTTATGACATGATCTGAGAGCAATCAACTCGATCATGGAGGAGATGGGTACCTTACAACCTGTCCTCCCAACTCCTACTATGATCCCCCAAAATTGGGATTTGATCATTATTGATTTAAAGGATTGTTTCTTTACAATTTACTTACATCTGGAGGATTCAGAAAGATTTGCATTTACTGTGCCATCAATTAATAAGGCAGAACCCGCCCAGCAATACCAATGGGTAACCTTACCTCAAGGCATGAAGAATTCTCCCACCCTATGCCAAATGTATGTGGCTTGGGCTTTGTCCCCATTTAGACAGACTCATCATGACTTTCTCATCTACCATTATATGGATGACATCCTAATTGCAGGAAAAGAACTAGACCCTAAGACAATAGTGTCTGAGCTTCAACCCTTGTTAGAAAGCAGAGGCTTGATGATAGCACCTGAAAAAATTCAGCAAACAGCCCCCTGGAAATATCTGGGGTGGATAATTAATCAAGCCACTATTCAACCACAAAAAGTCACACTAACCACTAAAATCTCTACTCTAGCAGATGTTCAGAAACTGCTAGGTGACAGTCAGTGGCTACGACCTGTCTCTGGTATAATTAATGATGACATAGCGCCTTTAATGCCTCTTTTAGTATCTTCAGTGTATGCGAATGACAGTAGACATCTTGATGAGTGTCAACAAAATGCACTGCAAAAAATACTTGATAAAGTGCTTCATGCTTCCACTTGTCGTATCCTAGAAGACAAGGCATTATTATTTTAATAATTAACCGTAGCAATGGATGAAAACACATGGCAGGAATTGTCAACCCTGCAAGGAAGCACTGAACATAATTGAATGGATATTTTTGTCTTATAGACCAGACAAAACCATACTTTCTCAGGATAAAATTTTTGCTCAGTTGGTCATTAAGGGCAGATGTCGTATCATTGAGATCAGTGGAAATGATCCTGATTCAGTTTTTCTACCTGTAGCTCAAGAATACTTTTGTTGGTTGTTAGAAACATCCACTCCCTTTCAAATAGCAATTTCTGATTATTTGGGTTGCATTAGTGTACACCTACCCACTAGCAAGCTATTACCCCTTTTGCAGAATCAAGAAATTTCTTGCAAACCACTAATATCTGAAAGACCTGTAGATGGTGATGCAGTATTCACAGATGCAGGCCAAAAGTCTCATCATGTCGCAATCACCTGGAATGAATCAGGTCAATGGCATTCACGGCTTCTACAAGACCAGCCAGGAGACTCTCTCCAAACTTTAGAGTTAGCAGCTGTTCAAGTATTTCACGACTGGAAATCATGACCAGTCAATATTGCTTCTGATTCTCTCTCTGTGGTAGGGATTGTTACTAGGTTAGAAGGTGGTATGGTGAAGTCTTTAAAGAATGAATGCCTGTATCAACTGTTAATGCAACTCCTATCACTATTGAATCATCACACACACTCATATTTTATCACACATATCTGAAGTCATCAGCAATGTGGTGGCTTAGCTATTGGGAATAACAGAGCGGACATGCTGGTGGCTCCGGCTTGGGCTGGTCCACCCACCAACATCTTTCAACAGGCAGCTTTATCCCATGGATTTTTTCATCAGTCCGCTAAGATGCTAGTACGTCAGTTTGGCATTTCTCACTCTGATGCGCAAGGCATTATTCAATCCTGCTCGTCTTGCTAACAGGCCACTAGTGGTGTGGGCCTTGGAGTGAATCCAAGAGGACTACAAGCCCTCCAATTATGGCAAATAGATGTCACTCATCTCTCAGAATTTGGTCATCTATGTTTTGTGCATGTGGTTATAGATACCTTTTCCCATTCTATGTGGGCCACAGCACAGTCTGGGGAATCTGCAAAACATGTTATTAAGCACATGCATGCATCTATTGCAGCCTTGGGGGTTCCACAAACCCTTAAGACTCACAATGGCCCTGGCTACACTTCTCGCTGCTTCAATCGCTTTTGTGCAAATTGGGGCATCAAGACAATCACAGGCATCCCACACTCTCCTACCGGACAGGCCACTGTTGATCGTGTTCATGGGGTATTGAAATCGCTGTTGCAGAAACAGAAAGGTGGAGAGGAACTTGACAGCCCTCATGAACGCTTAGCAAAAGCAGTATATGTTATGAATTTCCTGTGGCTCACACAAAATCGACAGGAGCCCCCCATAGTAATTCATATCAATTCCCTTTACTCAGGCCTCATCAAAGGTTCTGGTACGATATCACAATCTAGCAACAGGAGCCTGGGAAGGTCCAGTAGAACTCTTAACAATGGGTCGTGGCTATGCTTGTGTTCTAACAAATGGTGGCAGCCAGTGGATCCCCAGCAGGTGGATTTGACCATGGAAGGAGGAATTGCCAGAAGCACCTCATAACTCTGCCACTTGAGTGCAGTTATAGTATTAGTTGGTTCAAATCCAACTCTCTTTTTATGCCTACATGGATTGATGCTTGATTACTTTAGGCTGATGCATTAAGCATCAAGGATTTCTGCCTTGGTATTCCCACCATGGGTAATGGCCTTAGCTCTCACGAAAATCTTCCTTTGGTTTATGTTTTTTTTTTCATTCTATATTCCTTTCCTGTGTGCCATGGCATTTTTGGAGATCTCCATAGAATATAGATAAAGATTGTGTTAAGTGTTTTTTCACTTTAAGAAGTATTCCTTAGTTAGCCTACCATTCCTTTTATTGTCTTTTTAGATATTGAAGCTTTAAGGATTTTTGGGTAGTAGCATAAGTTAGGAGGTTGATATAAGGATATTATAGAGTGTAAGTCCTTTTCAATGTCCTCTTTGTGCTCATAGTTATAAAATAAGGATTACTAAGTATTACTAACACCATGAAAAAGAAAAACAAGAACTATTAACAAAACACATAATAATTACTAACGAAACCAAGAGTTATTAATAGAAATGTAAGGATTATTAACACAAAAAAACATAACTAACCATAAGAATTATTAGCAAACATAGATAAGGATTGTTAAGATAGGTATGGTTAAGTAGAATACAAAATAGAAATATAAAACCAACAAAAACACACACACACAAAAGAAAAATAAATAAATAAAAATTAACAAAAAATATGTATAGTAAAATTGACAACAAAATGTATAATGAAGTTTAAAATAGACAGAACATATATAATAAAAAATACAAACAAAAGAATAATAGAAAATAAAAAATAAAAAATAATAATATAGAAAATCCAATGAAGAAGAGATGATACAAATAAGCAGTTACAAAAATTAAAATAACAATTTAACCAAATAATAACAAATGTAAATATAAATAAAAATAAGATTAAAATAAAATAACAATGCAAATAACAAAGCAATAAGAAATACAATTAACAACAAGAAATATATTAAACAAACAAAAAATAGATACAACAGATACAATAGAAAACAGCAAAACAACAAAGAACATACAGCAAACAAGCATGAAAAGATAACATAGCCAATAACAAAATAACAGCAAACCCAAGTCAGAACGCATAAAAAAAAAAGGGGACAAGAGACAATACCCCATAGCAAAAAAAAAAAAAAGTTTTTTGACAGTATCAACAAGAGAGAGCCAGCTCATGTCAACACCTAGAAACACCAACTTTGCAGAGTGCAGCAACCATCTCACCACAGGACAGGACAAACACAGCACAACTGTCATCAAAATGACAAGCAGCAAACCCGCCTAGCACGGACCTGAACAACCATCACAATAATCCAAGATGTCAACGAAAGCATCTAGCCTAGAACTGAGTGTCATGATTGCTTAACTATTGTGTGAATACTAAGAGATTAGTATCATTAGGATGAGTAAAAGGGCCTCATTGTGTTGCATTCAGTTTTAAAATAACGAGTACTCAGAATGTCATCTATAACCCACCAATAGAGCCTTTTCACTCTCACTGCTTGCCTGTAAGTAGTTTTCCCTTATCTGTGGAGAAGGGGCCTGGCCAGCTTCATCTTTGTGGATTAAGGAGAGTCTTGCTAACCCTAAACAGCTTGTGACTCTCAACCATCTTGGAAAAATAAAGATATAACATGCCTTTAGAACAGATCACACAGGATAGTGCTGAGGATCAACTTGCTGTATTTGTGAACCCTTTGTGCCTTGATCTTTGTACACAATGTATTCAGACCTGACTGGGTCTTCTTTGCAAATGGTTCTCTTGTTCTCATTATTCACTCCTAGTCTGTTTAAGTGCCCTTGTGCCTTATAATTGACAATGCTGTTAATGTTATTCTCTTTAATGCACGTGATGATTGACTTATGCTGTATGGGATGGGAACAACTCCCATGAGCAGATTGCTCACAAAAACAAAAAGGGGGATTTGTGGTAATGCTGGCAACAAGCAGTGTGAGCAATCTGGCAGTGTAGGCCTAGAGCCTGACATGGTGGTAGGCCATGTCCAGCATGGGTGCAGAAATAGCTGACAGTGTGGCAGAATAGTGCTGTGCCTGCACCATGTAACTAAAGCAGGACACTGGTAGCTATAAACATAGAGAACTATCTTGGAATAACAGGACGCACACGTACATCAACAACGTCGCGTGTTATTACTAGTTTGACCAATAATCAATAGTAGTACGGCGTGTGGTCACTCGTGAGGAACCAATGAAGCTGTGCCAACGATGCTCTCTGAGTTTATATAAGTTGTAAAGGTTCCCTTAATACGCACTTCTTTTTCACTTCCACTTCACTTCTTCTACGCACTTTTTATTAGCCTTTCTGTTTGCACTATTTAGCACTGTACTATGCTTGCATTATATTCGTACAACGCTGGAACAATAAAGGAACAATACTAGATCATATTGGTCATCCGTATTGATTCCCCTCTCCGTCGTCTACAGGAGAGCGGCCAGGCAGAGAGGGACCTGGGGGTACTGGTCAATGGTAGGCTGAACCTGAGCCTGCAGTGTGCCCAGGTGGCCAAGAGGGCCAATGGCATGCTGGCCTGGATCAGGAACAGTGTGGCCAGCAGGAGTAGAGAGGTCGTTCTCCCGCTGTATGCTGCACTGGTTAGGCCACACCTGGAGTCCTGTGTCCAGTTCTGGGCCCCTCAGTTTAGGAAGGATGTTGACTTGCTGGAACGTGTCCAGAGAAGGGCAACGAAGTTGGTGAGGGGTTTGGAACACAAGCCCTATGAGGAGAGGCTGAGGGAGCTGGTATTGCTTAGCCTGGAGAAGAGGAGACTCAGGGGTGACCTTCTTGCTCTCTACAACTACCTGAAGGGAGGCTGTAGACAGGCAGAGGTTGGCCTCTTCTCCCAGGCAGCCAGCACCAGAACAAGAGGACACAGTCTCAGGCTGTGCCAGGGGAGGTTTAGGCTGGATGTTAGGAAGAAGTTCTATACAGAGAGAGTGATTGCCCATTGGAATGGTCTGCCCGGGGAGGTGGTGGAGTCACCATCATTGGAGGTGGAGACTTGATAGGTTTTAGTTGTTTAGGTGGGTTGGATTAGTTGGTGGGTTGGATGTGATCTTGAAGGTCTCTTCCAACCCAGTCTGTTCTATTCTATTCTATTCTATTCTATTCTATTCTATTCTATTCTATTCTATTCTATTCTATTCCAAGGTCCTGCATCTGGGTTGGGGCAATCCCAAGCACCAATTTGGCTGGGCAGCAACTGGCTTGAGAGCAGCCAAGAAGAAAAAGACTTGGGGGTGCTGGTGGATGAGAAGCTCAACAGGAGCCAGCAGTGTGCACTTGCAGCCCAGAAAGCCAATCACATCCTGGGCTGCATCAAGACAAGCATAGCCAGCAGGTTGAGGGAGGTGATTCTCCTCCTCTCCTCTGCTCTGCTGAGACCCCCACCTGGAGTACTTTATCCAGTTCTGGAGCCACTATTACAGGAAGGATCTGTACATGCTGGAATGTGTCCAGAGAAGGGCCACAAGGGTGATTAGATGGTGGGAGCACCTCTCCTATGAGGACAGGCTGAGAGAGTTTGGACTATTCAGTCTGGAGAAGAGAAGGCTCAAAGGAGACCTTACTGTGGCCTTCCAGTATCTGAAGGGAGTCTACAAAAAAGCTGTTGAGGGACTTTTTAGGGTGTCAGGTAACAATAGGACTAGGGGGAATGGAAAAAACCTAGAAGTGTGGGTAGATTCAGATGGGATGTGGAGAAACACTGGATGAGGTTTCCCAGAGAGGCCCCATCCCTATAGGTTTTTAAGGCCAGGCTGGATGCGGCTGTGAGCAACCTGATCTAGTGTGCAGAGTCCCTGCCCATGGCATGGGGGGTTGGAACTAGATGATCCTTGAGGTGCCTTCCAACCCCAACAATTCTATGATTCTATGTAGAAGCAAACTATTGTCTGCCATTTGCTGCACTGGCACTTTTCAGAGTATACCAACAGGTGCCTATGAGCAAGCATCATGTCAGAGCTGGACTGATGTTTAGAACTGCTGAGTGAAGTAAGATGTGTTTAAAAGCAAAACTCTACCTTTAGCTGCATTCTCTTGGGGCCTGCATGTTGTACTACCTTTGAGCAACAAGTGGTGGAAATTAAGCACCACTGGCCTCGACTGGTATTTTACCAGATCCTCTCCTCCATACTCTTTTCACAATCAAATTGTTCATAAATGCTCGTTAAGACACAATTTATTGGTTATCTGTTTTAACATGTTTTTTTAAATACATTATCCCCTGTAGTTTTGGTTTCTGATTTATTTGGTTTTACTTAGTTAATTTTAAAGTTTTTGTTCCTTTTCTTTCTCCTGCTTCTTATCAACTTTGTTGAAGATCATGGGCATGTAACTGGAGGGTGACAATGCGGTTTGGAGAAATGGAAATCTAAATTTTTTCCTAAGGGATAATTTTTTTTTTCCTAACTTGATACAAACAGAGTGATTGATTTAAATGATCCATCAAGTGGTAATAGCTCAATAGGCTGTTTGATGCAGTGCTATCACAATGAGTATAACATGCAAAAATAGTAGTAACAATGGAGTTTAAGTGACGTGGTCGTTCATGAGTAGGAAGAGCCTTGATGAAAAGGGGCACCCGTTTCATCTTCACTGAGATGATGCAACTGGGAGCTGGGATTGTTTAGCCTGGAGAAGAGGAGGCTCAGGGGAGACCTTATTGCTGTCTACAACTACCTGAAGGGAGGTTGTAGCCAGGAGGAAGTTGGTCTCTTCTCCCAGGAAATCAGCACCAGAACAAGCTGCACCAGGGGAAGTTTAGGCTTGAGGTGAGGAAAAAGTTCTTCAGAGAGTCGTTAGCCATTGGAATGAGCTGCCCATGGAGGTAGTGGACTCACATCCCTGGAGATGTTCAAGAGGGGATTGGATGTGGCACTTGGTGCCATGGTTTAGTAGTCCTGAGGTCTTGGGTGACAGGTTGGACTTGATGATCTTCGAGGTCTTTTCCAACCTTGTTGAGTCTATGATTCTATGATTCATGGAGAAAGCCATAGCCCTTGCTGTATCCACTGTGACTCAAATGGGTTTTTGTGTAGCACCTGAAAAAATTCAGAATGTACCACCTTGGAAATATTTAGGGTGGAGAATTCAGACCCAAACAATTGTTCCACAGCCTCTACAAATCAATGCACATGTGAAAACACTTCATGATGCTGGGAAATTGCTGGGAACCATAAATTTGATTTGTCCTCTTTTGGGAATTTCCAATGCAGATTTAAGTCCTTTGTTTGAACTCCTAAAGGATGATATTAATTTGTGTTCTCCTCGAGTTTTGAATTCTGAAGCACTTCAGTCTTTGCAGAATGTGACCATGGCTATTGCTTCGAGGCAGGCTCATGGATGTGCACTTGAACTACCTTTTTTTTTAAATTCTGTTGAATCCTGCTCAACAGCCACCTACCTTAATTTTTCAGTGGGACACAGGTAAAACAGACCCATTGCTCTTAATTGTGTGGGTTTTTCTCCCTAACCAGCCTGCTAAGACAATTTCTGCACAGCATGAAGTGTTTGCCATCTTTCTGAGGAACTTACCTGGTTCCCCATGTTTCCCACGGCTCACCTCTCGTCCAGTGGGAGGGATCGCTCTGGCTGACCGGCTTTTCCTGCTTCCTTTCAGCAGCTCATTCAAAGTTCCGAGGGAATATGCGGCAGGACGCAGCTTAGCATTTCATCGCCCCTATCACGTCAGGGTCACCATTTGCCGCGATTAAGAGACAGGTTGCAACCTGATTCAGGTCAAGTGTCTGTTTATTGTACAAAATATTTTCTTTACAAAAACTATCATAACAAAGAAGCAGTTTGTGATTGGTTATTAAACTCGTTTGAGCAACAGTTGTAAATTTAGGATTGGTTACAGAAAATGCATCACACTAATACCTATATCTTATCAAGGTTTTAGCAAGCATCGGAGAAAAACTAAGAGATCAGGGACTCTGTTACAACAATCTATGATATGTGCAAATTCTTGCATCTCAGGTCATACTGATCATTTCCAATCAGGCATCCGTGTTCTTTCACAACTACATTGCTGCCTTGTGTTCCCATGGTTTATGAGCCATCAAGGCGAACAAATCTTCTCCTGTCAGCCTGATAGTGCTTGGAGCTCTGCTCTCCAAGTTTAACCCTTCAGGCAAGTCAGTGCTGCTCCTGATTTAACCTTTTGGGAAGAGACGTTATTCAATTGGGAAATGGGGTGAGGGGCGCAAGACCCGGTGCCCCCAAAATGAACAGGGTCCATTATGCACAGATACTGGAGATGGTGGGTCTGGATCCGATCTCTGCAGAGCAACAGGGGAGAGTGCTGGATTGGACATATGAAATGCTGAACCAATGAGTCTGGTGGATGTGTCTGTAACAATGGTAATATCTAATGTGAATTGTCCTTTCACACTAGGAACTCATGCTTTGTTAATAGGTCAATCATCCACAACTAAAATGGGTTTATTTGTTTTCCCGGGATTGATAGATAAGGATTACAAAGGCAATATAAAAATCATGCTCTGGACACCCTCCCCACCATGTTACATTCCACAGGGGGAGCAGATTGCCCAACTAATACCTTTGCCTGATTTGTCTGCTGGAATTCAGCCACTTAAAGCAAACAGGGAGGGACTCATGGGTAGTTCAGTGTGGTGGTTTGAGCCTTAACTGGGAGTTAAGAGCTCAGATGGGGGCAAGGCTGAGAATCTCTCCCCCAATCCTCCCTCCTCCCTCCCAACAGAGAGGGAAAAAAAGGAAAGAGCAAATCCACCAAACAATAATTTGGAGTCGGCTTGGAAGTAGAGAGGTAAAGAGTTTTCTTTAAAAAAAAAAATATATATATAACAATAACAGGAAAGGTTCACAAGGGCAAGGAACAAGGATGGATGGGAGTGGGACAAAAAAAGAATAATACAAACCCAGTTTTTCTCTGAAGAGGCACAGAGGCAGCAGGGAGAAGGATCAGGTCTGACCACGTGGCAGAGAAGCAGGAGGGCAGCTGCAGTAGCTCTCATCCAGCAGAGGCAGGAGCCAAAAGGAGAGCTAATAGCTGCGATGTCCTGCTCTTTATAACCTAGCTGGGCAGGGAGGGGGGAGTGGAACAGAATCAGCTTCCCAGGGAAAAAATGCCCTGCAGGGAGAGTAAAGTACCTGCAAGCCCTCCACCCTGCTTTGTTTTTTGTTTTCAGAATGGGCGTTAACCCACCACACTCAGGCTGTCCAAAAATTTTATGGACACAAGCAATCAAGGATGATTGACATACACTGAATGTCTGTATAATGGGAAGGCCCTTTACAGGTCTCAATGACACTGGAGAAGATATTACTATTACAGAGCTCAGGAATGGCCAGACGATTGGGAGTTGTCACAATCATTAGCTGCCATAGAAGGCACAGGTGAAATTCAAATTCCATATCAGTCAAAAAAACAATTGAAAATAGTGGGACCAGATGGCAAGATTGGTAATATAAGACCCTTTGTTTTACAAACACCTTGTAACCTCTGGGGAAGGGATCTTTTGAAACAATGGGGCCTCACACTGATTTCTGATAAGGGCCATTGAGAAGAATCAGCCTCACCTTAAATTGACACGGCTAATGACACAGCCTGCCTGGGTTGATCAATGGCCCTTGGTAGGTGAGAGGCTGAAACAAGCAAACATCTTGGTAAAGGAACAGTTAGAGGCAGGTCATATTAGACCATCCACAAGCCCCTGGAATACACCAACACTTGTAATACCAGAAACAACTGGGAGGTGGTGATTGCTTCAAGATCTTTGAGCAGTTAATGCTGCAACGGAAAATATGGGGTCATTACAGCCAGGGGTGCCTAGTCCTGTGGCAATTCCAGATCACTGGCCATGCTATGTAATAGACTTAAAAGACTGCTTCTTTACTATTTATCTCCATCCAGACAATTGTGAACACTTTGCCTTTTCAGCTCCCACTGTTAATTGTCAGCGTCCTGTGGAAAGATATGAATGGGTTGTCTTGCCACAAGGGATGAAAAACAGTCCAATGATTTGTCAATTTGTTGTGGGGTCAGCTCATTCTCACCTGTGAGAAATGCTTTTCAGGATGTTTTAATATTTCACTATATGGATGATATTCTCATTGCTGCAGAACAGGAGTATCGATTGTCAACAGTTTTACCTGTATTGCTGTCAAACTTAGAACATTATGGGTTACAGGTGGCTCCTGAAAAGGTTCAATGGGAGCCACCTTGGAAATATCTGGGATGGAAATTAACAGAGTCTAAAGTCATGGCATTGAAAATTGAACTTTAGAATTTGGTCCTTATTGGCTACTGGCTCAACAAATAAAGCCATACCATTATGAAAATGAGCCCCAGACAGCAACATCAATGGAGCAGGATGCTGTGGGCAATATCCTTCTTATAATGGTGATGATGAATCAGAGTAAAAGTGAGACTTACTGGGCCCACATTTTAAATCATTCCATGTTTCACCCCTTAATATGGTGGGACGCGGAATTACCGCTAATTAACAACAATACACAGTGGGCAGGTGGTCACTGGTTAGAACCCATGGAACACCAGGTGTGGAAAAACATTACTGTATCAAATGTCACATTAAGTGTGGACATGTAGCCATTATGCGTCACTTCAAAACAGTCCAATACAGATTGTGTGTATTTTGGCCCACAACACCACGTGGTCACTGTTATAGTGAACTGTGATGGTTCAGGCTGGAGCCTATCCTTTTGCACATGGCTTTTCAACCTACTACATTAATGGCGAGCCAGTCAGGAGTTGGGTTTGCTGTGGCACACTGCAGATTAGGAACACAAAAGATGGTGAGTTTAAAGTTAGATCTGGGCATTGTTGGTTTTGGAAGCTGGGGCTTGAGTTTTCTTGCCAGGACGACTGTGTGAGCTTCTTGTGGATTGCAGGGGGACACTTGGTGCGTGGCTGATGGCATGGAGTCCCTCCTGGTGTTTTAAGTAGCCAGGGTGGTTCGGTAACTATTGGCATGGGGTGACACTTGAGAATGTGGGACCTGCTTTTAATTCCTTACTCTCTGCGGAGTGGCAGGCAGCAGGGAGTGAAGTGGAGGAGAGGCAGTGGCAAGCAGACCGGAGTCAGGCCCATTGTTGCTGCGGGGGAGGGCCACCCAAGGCAAGCGGGTGAGCGATGGCTCCCAAAACCCAAGAAGGTGAGTGGGGACTTCAGTGGGAAAGCCGTTCTCAAAGGCTCTGGGAATGCGTTCATGGCTTTGGCTGGAAAAGCCGTTTGAGTGCCCAAAGGGGTGGAGGTGACTTTGATTCTGTACTGTGGTGATAGAGATGGCGGGAGCCATGCCATGTACCAAGCGGTGGTGGCGGTTCTGCCTGTGCCGTGCCATGTTTGGCAGTGGCGGCGGTCCTGCCCACGCCATGCTGTGTTCGGTGGTGGTGGCTGTAATCTCTTCCCCGATTTTTAGATACATTCCAAAAATGGCGCCTAGCACCTGGCTCCTCCTCTCTTCTCAGTGGGTTGTGGTGCAGCCACTCCCTCTTCTGGGGGAGGGCTGCGCAGCCGGATGCGGTCATGCCTCGGTACGCGAACGCCCAGTGTGGGGGCAGTGTACCTGCAATGTGCATTTGTATAACCTCGGGCCGCAGCTGGAAGTGGTCAGCACTGGGCTTGGGATAGGCCCGTGCAGGTTTATGGGAGGCTCAACGTGCGGCTCCCTGGAAGGATGGAAAAAAGCAGTTAGAGCCTGATTTTTCCCACTGGCTTGCCCCAGGGGTGGAAATATACTGCTGAGTAAATGTAGATGCAAATAAAGGTTCGGCTGAGAAGTTGTGAGGTTCTTCCAGGTGACCAGGATGTCAAATGAGTCCATGAAGAATTTACACTGCAGAAGAATGACTCTGCATCACTGGGAGGCTCCATCAGATGAGGAAGAACTGGAATCCGAACCTGAATCTTGAACCTGAATGAGAGACTGTTTGGAAGGACACCCAGATGAAGACACAGACTTTGCTAGACATGTCATCAGAAGAGTTCTAATTTGATTATATGTTTTGGGTGCAGGAATAAGGAGTGGCGTGTGATGGTTCAGGCTGGATGCTGCTGCACAAGCCACTCCTGTGATGTCCCAGAGGGTCCAGCCCAGTGGGTGAGCACAGGAAGCCAGGTATTTAATCCCATAATGCCCTGCTCCCCTATAAGATATCAGCGGGGTCCTGCACTTCCTCTTTCTTCCCTCACTGCTACCTGGTAATGAGGTGAGCAGCTTCTCTTGGGCCTGGCTAGGCCCAAGGCCAGGGCGGTGGGAGAAAGAGCTCTGGACATTTTGGGTGTACTCTCAGGTGGGGGTGGGATGCTTTTGGATATGCTTTTGTCTTTTGTCTCTTTTGTCACTGTGCTTGTGGTTCTCTGTAAAATTTTCACTGCTTTTCCATTTAAACTTTTCACCACTTTTGCAATCTGTTTGAGTCTTTCCTTTTGCACGTGGCGGGAGAATTGGCTTTTCAACCTACTACATGAACAAATCAGTAACCGACGGCACTGGTACTGATTTGCCTGGGGTAATTGGAGAACCTGTAGATATAACAGGATGACCAGCAATTCCTTCTTGTGTAGTAAAGAAGCAACTGAACGATGTCACTCATGTTGGGTGGCATGTGTGCTTAAGGAAGCTGCCTTGGAAACTGAATGATACAAAAGCAGAAATTATTGACTGGGGACCAGGGAGTTATACTGATAGGGTTGACAGCATCAGGTGGTACAACGAGGGCAATTCAGGCTCTGTGTTGCAACTGTCATGGAATGGTACTGAAAGTATGGTGAGGAAACAGTTGTGGAGCTTGGCTTTACCATTTGTAAATAGAACTATTAAAACAATTTGTAGGCGTAAAGGCATTTTAGTAGAACGTGTACTATTCAGTTCCTTTGCTACTGTGTGTCCTACCCACCCATATGTCTTAGGAATAGGTGTTGATTGTATAATCTGTAACGAATCAAGCATTTATTATCTTAGTTGTAGTGATTTGCAGCAAAAACTCCACAACTCGGATGTTGCAAAGCAGGTATGGATTTATTCAGCGCTGAGGCACGTGGGGATTATTCCTCCAAAGCATGTGCAACTTCAGCAACATTGTTTACCTTATTTATTCCCTGAACTGTTACATATGCAGTGAGTTTCACAATCTGCCTATACATATTCATTTCCTAACCCTGCCTGGTCTTGCTTCATATTATAATGAGCTTGAAGTCCCTCTGCGCTTGCGCAGCGTTCTCTGGTGGTCTTTTTGGTCTTTTAGGATGATTTAGGATGAAGTCAGTAGTCTTCCTCGATGATGAACTTTTCACCCTTCTTCCGTACGTGCTGATTTTGCAAGCAGTTCCTTCCCTATCGCATTAACCTCATTTCCTGTCCTTCCTTTATCATGAGATAGCCTTACCCCCTCATTTTCACAAGCAATCATGCAATGAGGCCTTGCATCTCATATCCTGTCATTCTGACATTCACAAGCAACGAATGTCATGGATATGTATTACCCACTCAGCTACTCTTACTCAAGATCCTTCTTTTAATTTCTAATCCCCTGCATCAGTAGCAATATCACTTTTAAGACTTGTATTGTTGATAAAGACATTGAGCAGCATAGCAGATGAGTCCCTTTTGAAGAAGGGCAGAGGTGTGGATTCCAGTGAATATGACAAGAGGATGGGAGAATGAAAATGGATTGGATCATATTATCAGGCTATTAGACCAAGGCCTAAAAGATTCTAGAAAAAGGGCAAAAAGATTTGTGGGATGTTTAATTTTTTGCTATAATATCAGCTGTGATAATACTAGCATCCCCAGCTGCTTCAGTTACAGCTTTGACAAAGGGTATACAAACTGCAGACACGATGAAAACTATTAACCAATGTGACAAATGATTTGCAGATGCAGGAAGCTATAGATGAGGAAATAATGGAAAGATTATACACACTTGAGGGCAGTGTTGTTTGGTTAGGAGATCAACAAGCTGCCTTGCAGACCCATATGATGCTTCAGTGAGATTGGGAATATCATAAGAAGGACATGTGTGTAACATCCTTGTCTTGGAATGACTCTCAGCATGATTGCACCTCGCTCAGGTCACATTTACAAGGAGCCTTTGATAGCTCCTTGAAATATAATGTCCAAACATTGACGCATCAGCTGGAACTGCAATTAGCAAATATATAACACGTGCAAATTGATTCAACATGGCAAGCACTGAACAAAGATCTTATTTGGTTGAATCAAAAAAATTGGTTTTCAGGTCTGAATATACGAGTGTGGGTTATAGGTGGAATCCTTGTAGTGATTGGTATTTTAATTGTAGTATTAATGGTATTTGTAATAATAGCTTTTAGAAATATGAGGATGGTTAGGACACAAATGTCTGCTGTTTTAAACAATATAAAAATGGGGAGTTGTAGGAAAGCAGAAAGTATCTATGGAAGGTTTCAGGATAAGAAAGAAAACCAGGCCTCTGATACTAGAAGAATGGCCTGGTGATAAGGAAGAGCTGACTGCGGTAAACAACCTAAAGTGTGAGACAGAAGGACATTTGCTTCCGTGCCAGAACAGCACAACCTGATCTGGGATGAAGGTAACAATGGACAGTTGCACATCGAAGGAGAAAACTCAATTAGCAGCAGGGGTGCAAAAATGTCAGGGCTTAGCCTGCTCTATTTTTCCTATATAAACTGCTTGTTCTGTGCCAATAAATGATTCCTGCTCCACCAACAAGGAGTTTGTGCAGGCTTTCTGACATTACATATCTCTTCCTAGGGGTTGGGAGTCAAAGCTTGGCCCTCTGGATTAATGAAACATCTCCAGGTTTACTCAACATCAGAGCCACCTTTATCTACTTTTCCTGACCTGTCGGCACTGCCTTCAATTCTCTGCCCTAACCAAACCCTAACAATATTTTCCCAGTAGTGTCCCTCAGTGGGACCCATTAAACTTTGGAGTCTGAATCTAACTTTGAATTCTGAAGAGGTTTCATCAGCTTCCTCTCAGCCTCTGAGGTTTAAATGGCACCAAAACCACCAGAGTAGTCATTAAAATGGCCTGGACTGATCCTCTGGTGCTGATCTGGGCCAGGTTCCTGGGCTGGAGGGAGCTGCTGGCAAGCAGGCAGTGCTGCAGAGACATAGTTCTGCCCAGGAGCAGCTCCTCTGCAGAGCACAGCAGGGCTGAGGGCACTGCCAGGAATCTCACAGATATGAGGACAACAGGGAGAGCTCCAATGTGACCACATCCAGGAGGCTGACTCAGTGTTCACTGGAGGAGAAGTCACTGCAGTCACTGACAGTGAGTCTGTGGGTGTAGGACACTGCAGCTGTAGCTCCTGGGGGCGTCTCCATCTCAGCAGCTGATGTTCAGCTGAAGGCTCCTGGAGTGTTCAAACAGAAGGATGACCAAAGCCCTTCAGTTCCATCATGTGAGCAGCAGTGAGCAGAGCTGGGTAAGAAGAAGGTTTCACCCCCAGCCCCTCTGCCTTTCCCTCTTCCTTTCACTGTCTCTGCAGCACTGCAGGCCTGGTTCCTGTTTCTCCACCTCTCCATGGGACTCTTGTTCTCTGGGACTGGGATGTTGGTCACTTTCTGTTCTGACTCCAGAGGCATCTTCATGGCAATTCTGTGTCCCTGCTGCATTTGAAGCTGTGATGAACTCTGCCATTGGTTGGTAGTGATGGGAATGAGCTGATCCATCCCTCATGCATCTCATGGAGGAGGGTTATGGTTAGCTTGAGAGAAGCGTCCCCTAACTTGTCACTGTCACACAGTATCACAGTATCACCAAGGATGGAAGAGACCTCAAAGATCGAGTCCAACCTGTCACCCAAGACCTCATGACTAGACCACGGCACTGAGTGCCACATCCAATCCCCTCTTGAACATATCCAGGGATGGTGACTCCCTGGGTAGCCCATTCCAATGGTGGACGACTCTCTGAGTGAAGAACTTTTTCCTCACCTCCAGCCTAAACTTCCCCTGGTGCAGCTTGAGACTGTACCCTCTTGTTCTGTCTTTTCCTCCTTGGACAGATCTCCATGCTCAGCGAGAATAAATGTCCAACAGCAGCTTCATCACCCAGTTCCTCCTCTTGGTATTCACAGACACAAGGGAGCTGCAGGTCTTGCACTTCTGTCTTTTCCTGGCCATCTACCTGGCTGCACTCCTGGGCAATGGCCTCATCATCACCACCATAGGCTGTGACCATCACCTCCACACCCCCATGTACTTCTTCCTCACGAACCTCACCCTCCTTGACATGGGATTGATCTCTACCACTCTTCCCAAATCCATGGCCAGATCCCTATGGGACACCAGGGACATTTCCTACACAGTATGTATTGCTCGGGCCTTTCTCAATTTCTTTTTCCTTGCAGGAGAATTTTCTCTCCTCACCACCATGTCCTATGATCGCTACATTGTCATCTACAAACCCCTGCACTATGAGACCCTCCCGGGCAGCAGAGTTTGTGTCCCCATGGCAGCAGCTGCCTGGGGCACTTGTTTCTTCTATGCTCTGCTGCATACAGCTAATGCATTTTCACTGCCCCTCTGCCAGGGCAATGCTCTGGAGCAGTTCTTTTGTGAAATCCCCCAGGTCCTCAAGCTCTTCTGCTCCAGATCCTACCTCAGGGGAGTCTGGCTTCTTGTGGTCAGTGGCTGATTATTATGTCTGTTTTGTGTTCATTGTGGTGTCCTATGTGCAGATCTTCAGGCTGTGCTGAGGATCCTCTCTGAGCAGGGTTACGACAAAGCCTTTGCCACCTGCCTTCCTCACCTGGCTGTGCTCTCCCTGTGTATCAGCACTGCCATCTTTGCCTACTTGAAGCCCCCCTCCATCTCCCACCCACTCCTAGATCTGGTGGTGGCAGTTGGAGGTGCCTCCAGCAGTGAACCTTCTCAGCTACAGCCTGAGGAACCAGGAACCCAAAGATTACCTGAGCAAACTGATCACTGGATGTTTTATGAAACAATAAACTGTTTGTCTTCTCCTGCAGAGCAGTTTGGATGTCACTCAGAGCAGGCTGAGCTGGTATGGTGAAGTCACCATATGCCCAGAATTATGTCCCAGATACAGGAAACTTGTCCCAATATGTTTGGGCAAGTTCCCCCTTCCACCCTCCTTTCCATAGCGGTGTCCTGGAAGAGGCATTAACAAGCCAGCTAAACCTGTTTGGCCACCGCCCTTTCTCCTCCCTCCCCATTGCAGGGTCCAGGTTTGAGGTCAAGAATCCAATAGGCAGGCACCATTAAGGCTGCCTGGAGGGGGTGGAAGCTGCACCCCATGCCTCATGTTTCAGAGAGGCAACTTGTGGCTGGGTCACTCCTGTTCCTGCCACATAAGTTACACCTCCAGTGTCCAGAGTGTCCACCCAGTAGGTGGACACAGGAAGCTGCGTATTTCATGCCCATAATATCCTGCACCCTATAAATCCATCTGCAAAGTCTTTCTCTTTCTTCCCTCTCTGCTCCCTATTGGGCGACAGTGGGGGGATAATCTCAAGGCCTCTTAGGCCTGGCTAGGCCTAATTCCAGGAGGGGGTGGGGGCAGTCTCAGACCTGGCCAGTCTAGCAGTGCTGGGGGAAGAAAGAGCCCTGGGGTTTTTGGGTACACCCTCAGGTGGGGAGAAGGGAAGTGTTGGGAAGCTTTTGGGTGTGCCACAGGGGACTCTGTAGGCTTTGAAATTCTTTTGTCACTATGCATTGTAGCCTCTGTACAACACTTACTGCCTTTCCATTTAAACTTTCCATCACTTCTGCAATCCATTTGTGTTGAGTGTCATTCTTTTGCCCCTTTCAGGATCTGCCTGGCCTCAGTCCAGGACACAACTGCATGTGTCAGATGCTATATGAGAAGGCGTGAACAGTTCTGCCCACCACACAACATTTTGAACTAATTGGCAGGATTTGAATAGGTGATCTGCCATTGGGCCCTTCAGTTTTCAAAAAGGGAATTTATAGGGGATGATTTCAGAGCCCACATCTCTTTCTTCTTCTTCCCTCCTGTTCATTAATGGGATTCGAGGTGTCGACAAACACCTACTCAGTGCTCCTGTTTTCAGGGTGATTAGCTTCTTTTGTTCTAGCAAGCATCACATTCGAGTCACAGATTGCCGCTGCAGCAGCGTGCTCTCCCTCTCTCTCACTTCCTCTAATTTTGGATTCTACCTTTTGGAATATTCCAGCCCTATGGATTACCAGTTGCAAGTCAGAACATTGTTTCATCCAGCAAAGGTTTTGGTAGTTAACAGCTTGTCGGTTCATGAGTAACTTACGCTAATTTACCTGGTTATTTCCAAGGGTTATAGCTTGTGACCTGTTGCTTAACTCCATTGTAACCCGAGGTGGTCTATCTCACCACTCCAGGCAGCATTGCTTCACACTTACAAGAAGTTTCCAGTTTGTTCCTCTGTATTCCAAGTTCTGATTTTCCTAGACCACTGTTTATTAGCATCATATTGTGTGTAATCAACCAATCATCAACCGGGCAAACAAACCTGGATCAAATTGGCTTGAGAAAATATTTTTAATATTTAATAAATCATATTAATATTTTATCATATTTCCAGCTTATCAATTTGATCAAAACTATATCAAGTGGGTACTAAGCCCAGAGCTGAGGGGGAAAAGGGCCCAGGGTGCCAGCTAGATGGCAAAAACAACCCCAACCTGCCTTCTAAGGGGTAAACAACTACGTGCACCCATCGCATGGGATGCTCGTGCTGCTGCTATCTTCACACTTTCTGTAGGTTAAAACTGGTTGGTGACAAGATTGCCCATTGGTCAAATCCAGCCTTGAGAAACTTACAAGTATTACTCCAATTTGTAAACAAGTCACTCTCTCTCTCTTTGCTACCAAGCTCCACTTGCATGCATACTAGCGGGCTCTGCAGCATGGAGAAGAAACCAGCCCCAAGAGTCTGCAAAGGAGGGTCCCTTGCTGAAAGCCCTAGAAGCTACAGCATTGTATGGCTAGCCCCACAAGTCAGAAAGAACAGCCCGCCATGTCTTCAAGAGCACTGGACTCCCAAGGGTAAGCCTTTAGCCCGGAGGGGGAGAACTAGCCCAAGTTTGGCAGTACAACCTATGCCACAAATTACTTACAGTCACTATTTACAGGAACTCTGTATGGAATGTATATACATGGACAATTTGGACAGTTTAAAAGAATTGGAGAATTTAGAAATGGAGCTTAATTTGAAAAGAAAGGGAGGGGCCTGCCAGTGACCAGCAGGCCCACAAAACAGAGTGGTTTGGCACAAACCTTAACAGAAACTTTCTAAGGAAATATTTGATTTACTCAGGAACTAACAAGTTGTGGTGGTTTGGGCCTTAACTGGAAGTTAAGAGCTCAGGTGGGGGGCAAGGCTGAGAATCTCTCCCCCACTCCCCCCCTCTTCCCTCCCAACAGAGAGGGGAGAAAAGGAAAGAGCAAATCCACCAAACAATAATTTGGAGTCGGCTTGGAAGTAGAGAGGCAAAGAGTTGTCTTTAAGAAATATATATATATATATATATAACAATAACAGGAAAAAGGTTCACAAGGGCAAGGAACAAGGATGGATGGGAGGGGGACAAAAAACAAGAGAATAATACAAAACCAGCCTTTCTCTGAAGAAGCGTGGAGGCAGCAGGTTCGACCACATGGCAGGGGAGCAGGAGGGCAGCTGCAGTAGCTCTCGTCCAGCAGAGGCAGGAGCCAGAAAAGCCGGGGCCAACAGCTATGATGTCCTGCTTTTTATACCCTAGCTGGGCAGGAAGGGGGGGAGTGGAACAGACTCAGCTTCCCAGGCAAAAAATGCCCTGCAGGGAGTGAAAAGTACCTGCAAGCCCTCCACCCTGCTTTGTTCTTTTGTTCCCAGAAAAGGGGCTTAACCCACCACACAAGTTTTGCAGAATCTTTCCCTGATACTGAATTTATAGTCCAGAAATTGTGACGTGGATGTGCTGTAGTAAGGAAATGGAAAATGGCACCGGTTGTGTGGTGCTGTGCTGCGTGGCTGCTGCTTCTCCCAGAGGAAAAGTTCCTGGTGCTCTCCAGGAAAACTTTTGAAGGCTTTTGCAGCTTAGTCCATGGGGCTGTTGCCTGAGAAGCCTTTTGGCCAGGCCTGCTGGAAAACAACAGAGCTCCTTAGTGGAAACCTGACAGAAGCTTTCCAAGTGCTTTCAAAGACCTCCCTGAGATCCCCCCTACAGCCTCCAAAGATCGGCAAGTCAATCCTGGAAACCTCCAGACTTCCCAAACACTTAATATCCCTTAATATTCCCCCCCCAAAAATGAGATGCCCCTGAGACTGCCCCAGCAAGAAACTCTCAAGGGTCTTCTGAGAACCTCACTTTGACCTTCCTGAATAGGGCACACAGCTCCAGCCCCATTCCTAGGGAACAAATGTCCTCAACATTTGGGCATCGTGGGCAGGAACGTCTAAAGTAAAAGAAAGACAGGATTTTGGTGACTTTGGGTTTTTATTGACACAACTGGGCAAGAGACAGAGGGTCTTTTACCCCAGAGAGACACAAAGAATTGGGGAAGAAACACAAATTCTGGCAAAGCTTGGCCCAGTTCCTGTGGCAGTTCCATTTATGCTGACTCAGCACTGTTGTTACACTCATCACCACTAACTGGTGGTCAGAAGGGCAGGAGGTGTTTGCCCCTCCTGGAGCACCCAGCCTCTGAGAGGCAGTTTTGTTTCAATCTGCTGGAAAGGCCCTCCCAGGGGTTCATGAATACTCCAACAGACCCTGGATGGATCTATTTGTGCTTCCCCCGCACTTTGGGCTCGTCAGTGGTGTGAGTGCGGCGGTGTGCGCTGAGGGAAGACATCTGCCTGAAGCTCTTGCCGCAGATGGCACAGCTGTAGGGTTTTTCACCACTGTGGATGAGTTGGTGCTGGATGAATGTTGTGCTCAGGGTGAAGCTCTTGCCACACTCAGCACAGGGGAACAGATTCTCTCCGGTGTGGATGCGGCGGTGGGTGTTGAGAGTGTCGCTGCGGCTGAAGCTCTTGCCGCAGTCAGTGCAGGTGAAGGCCTTCTCACCCGTGTGGCTATGGCGGTGTCGGGTGAGGGCAGAGCTGTGGCCAAAGCTCTTGCCACAGTCGGGGCAAGGGAAGGGCTTCTTGCCAGCGTGGCTGCACCGGTGGCTGATAAGGGAGCTCTTGTTGCTGAAGCTCCTGCCACAGGCAGCACAGCTATAACGTTTGGCACTGGTGTGGATGCGGCGGTGGCTGCTGAGGGTGGAAATGGATCTGAAGCTCTTGCCACAGTCACCACAGATAAAGGGCAGGGTGCCAGGGTCAGGGCAGTGGTGCTTCACCAGCTCTGAGCCAGGGGGGAAGCCCTGCCCACACTCAGGGCACTGATTCAGCTGTTCAGGGGGCACAGAGGGGGCTGCCATGGCTTCCTCCTCCTTCTCCTCTTTCTCATCCTGGTCATTTTCATCCTTATCCTTCTTCACCTCATATTCATCATGGTCATCATTCTCCTCATCATCATTACCCTCCATGTTGTCCTCCTCCTCAGGGCTGCTCTTTGGTTGCTCCATCTTGCTCTCTGGGTGTTTCTTCTCCCCCCAGCTCTTGTCCAGGTCCTTCTGTGAGGCCATGCTGGTGGGGGAAGGGATCACCTCTGTGTCCTAGGGAAGATGGAAGTACCTGAGCCCAGGAGCTCAACCCCTGCTCAGACAACAGAGGTGGCAGAGCTGACCCAGGAAGACCAAACCATCTCTAACCCTCTGAGGGATGGCTCAGCACTGCCCAGGACCATGCAGAGCTGAACCTTGCTCTAGGCAGCTCCCAAGCACAGCAGCACGGCCACAGCACACAGCCAGGGCTGCTGAAGATGGGAGGTCTGAAGTGCAGACTCAGCTCCTTGCCCAGCACACAACCCCCAGCACACAGCTGCAGGGCAGCACCACAAGAGAGCTGCCTCCAGCCAGCCTCTCTCAGGCCTTGGCTGCAGTTTCCTCCCATTGCCTGCTCAGGGCTCTGTTGCCTACAGCTGCATTTGCCAGGAGCTGTTGCTCTGGCCCCAGGTCACAGACCCCACCCCACCCAGTCTGTGTTCAGCTCTGCCCTGCAGGCACTGGGCAGTACCCAGGGCCATCTCTGTGCTGGCCATTCCTCAAGAGATCAGACACACCCTGAGGACACAGAGAAAGGGATGTTCATGCTCTCTGAAGATGAAGGAAAAGGGGGAAGAACCTTGATCAGGTTCTTTCAAAACCTGTTCAGTCCTCACTCTGATGCTGGAGGAGTCTCTGTCTCCTTTTCAAACCTGACCCCTCCAGCACCATTCACAGACAGGCAGCCTAAAGAGCCTCAATTGAGAGGGTTTTGGTTCCTTCTCTGCCTGCCGATTTCTGGAGTTCTCCTGGAGCTGCCATTCCAATTCCCCAAGTGAAAATGAGGTTTGATGTGAGGGCACAATGCCCATGGGCTGTTGGTGATCTCCCAGCTGCCATATGCAGAGCTGCAGGAGAATTTGCTCCTTTGACCTCCTGAAATGCTGCCTGTACACACAGTTTTCAGCTGGGCGCTTGATCCTGTCCCCTTTTTGGAGGGACAAGGCCTAATTCCTGCCTGACCATTTCCAGGCCTTTCCTTCATTCCCAGTCCATGCGGGTCCCAGGTACTTTTGCTGTCCCATAACCCTATGTCCCCCACCCCTACTGCCACTGCAGTTGGAAGGGAGGATGGAAAAACAATGTGGTTGAGGAAGCATCTAATGAACTGGGCTGAAAGTAGGAACACAAGAATGGAAGGTCCCTGAGACTAAAGGCTGGGATGAGCTGGAGGGCTGAAAGAACAGCAATGAGCCAAGGAGAAGATGAGGGGTGGGAAGGGACCCTGCAGCCACCTCACACAGGAATTAATGGAGAGAGAGAGTGAGACCTCAGGTGACTTCTGCCCTGGGGTATGAGGTGGGGTGTGTGGGTAAGACCCCTGAGTACCTGCTTGAGTGGTGTTGGCTGTCAGGAGACTGTCCTGACCCAGGCAGGATTTGGGTGTTTGAACTTCTGGGGTCAGCTGCTGCCAGCACCATTGTAGGCAGGAGACAGCCAGGGCCACACAGCTGCTGAAATAAACCCCTCCCACCACCTGCAGCCTTGAGCCTCCATTTGTCTGTCCATCCATCCATCCATCCACTGAGGCACTCACTTTATGCCCCAGAGCACTCATCAAGGCCCCAGGGATGATCTACACCCCCAGCCTGGCACTACACCAGCCCCTGGATGAGAGCCTGGAGACAAATACCCCAGAAAGTAAGTTGGAAGAGCTCAAGTACAGGCTTGAGGGAGAGGAAGAGGATGATGATGAGGAAGACAATGAAGAGGACAAGGAAGAAAAGTATGAGGAGGAGTAAGAAGAGAAAAAGATGACTGAGGACATGAAGGAGGAGGAGAATGAATTTGCAGTGGTCCTCTCTGTGCTATGTCCTTGTGCAGGCAGCTTCCCACCCAGTTCACAGCCAGTGCAGGACCAGGGGCTCCACCCAGGAACCCAACTATTAGTGTTCAAAATCATTCCAAAATGGTTGAAAAAACCAAATGCCAAAAGGCTTAAGACCAAGTGAAAAAAAAAATCATCAAAATCCCTTCAAACCTCATCAAAAGATCTTAAAAATTCATTAAAATCTCATTCAAACATTGAAAATCTAATTGTGAAGAGATTTTAGTCAGTTTCTAGGCTGCGTATGTTTGACACTCTTCAAAAGTGCTTAAAACGGTTTACAACTGTCCTAAAAATAATCAGCATGTCCTCAAAACTCCAAAAGGCCCCCCCAAAAGCATTAAAACATTTTCAAAACTCTTAGTTTCCAAAACCAGCTAAAGATGCCTTAAAATGTCTTTTTTAAGAGTGTTGGAGAGATTTTAATGAGTTCAGGGTTTTCGAACTTTTCAAGTATGCCTGAAAAATCACCAAAATATTTTCAAAAACTCTTTAAAAATTATTAAAATATCTTTCAAACTCCTAAAACTAATTTTTTTAGAAATTTTAATGACATTCTGGGCTTCTTTAAGGCCTCCACACCCTTCAAAAATGCTATAGGAGGCTGTAAACTGCCTTAAAAATCATCAACTTCTGTTCAGATCTCTTAAAGACACCTAAAAATACATAAGGAATTTTTTGACCCTTAAAAAAACCCACCTAAAATAATCAGAATTTCTTCAAAAGTCATTAAAAATATCTTCAAAACTCCTAAAAACTCATTTGGAACAGATTTTAATGAGTTTCTAGCCCTCTCAGAGTTCAGCAGCTTTCAAAAAATGCTTATCAAGGCTTAAAGCCACCTGAAAAATGTCAAAGTCTCTTCAAAAACTCTTCAAAGCTCTTCAGAAGTAATTAAAAATTTGTTCAGAACTCTTCAAACCCATTTTAAACAGGTTTTCAGGTTTCAATCATTGATGCAGGGGATTAGAAATTAAAAGAAGGATCTTGAGTAAGAGTAGCTGAGTGGGTAATACATATCCATGACATTCGTTGCTTGTGAATGTCAGAATGACAGGATATGAGATGCAAGGCCTCATTGCATGATTGCTTGTGAAAATGAGGGGGTAAGGCTATCTCATGATAAAGGAAGGACAGGAAATGAGGTTAATGCGATAGGGAAGGAACTGCTTGCAAAATCAGCACGTACGGAAGAAGGGTGAAAAGTTCATCATCGAGGAAGACTACTGACTTCATCCTAAATCATCCTAAAAGACCACAAAAGACCACCAGAGAACGCTGCGCAAGCGCAGAGGGACTTCAAGCTCATTATAATATGAAGCAAGACCAGGCAGGGTTAGGAAATGAATATGTATAGGCAGATTGTGAAACTCACTGCATATGTAACAGTTCAGGGAATAAATAAGGTAAACAATGTTGCTGAAGTTGCACATGCTTTGGAGGAATAATCCCCACGTGCCTCAGCGCTGAATAAATCCATACCTGCTTTGCAACATCCGAGTTGTGGAGTTTTTGCTGCAAATCATCATAGAATCAATAAGGTTGGAAAATACCTCAAGGATCATCAAGTCCAACTTATCACCCAACACCTCATAACTACTAAACCATGGCACCAAGTACCACATCCAATCCACTCTTGAACAGCTCCAGAGATGGTGACTCCACCACCTCCCTGGGCAGCACATTTTAATGGCCAACAACTCTCTCCGGGAAGAACTTTCTCCTCACCTCCAGCCTAATCGTCCCCGGCACAGCCTGAGACTGTGTCCTCTTGTTCTGGTGCTTCTTGCCTGGGAGAAGAGACCAATTCCCTCCGGGCTACAACCTCCCTTCAGGTAGTTGTAGACAGCAATAAGGTCTCCCCAGAGCTTTCTCCTCTCCAGGTTAAGCAACCCCAGCTCCCTCAGCCTCTCCTCACAGGGCTGTGCTCCAGACCCCTCTCCAGCCTTGTTGCCCTTCTCTAGACACGTTCAAGTGTCTCAATGTCCTTCTTAAACTGAGGAGCCCAGAACTGGACACAGTACTCAAGGTATGGCCTAACCAGTGCTGAGCATAGGGCAAAATGACTTCCCTGCTCCTGCTGGCCACACTATTCCCGATGCAGGCCAGGATGCCGTTGGCTTTCTTGGCCACCTGGGCACACTGCTGGCTCATGTTTAGTTTACTGTCAACCAGTACCCCCAGGTCCCTTTCTGCCTGGCTGCTCTCCAGACACTCTGACCTCAGCCTGTAGCACTGCATGGTGGTGTTGTGACAAAAGTGCAGCACCTGGCACTTGGACTTGCTGAATGCCATTTTGTTGGACTCTGCCCATCTGTCCAGCCTGGCAAGGTCCCTCTGCAGAGCCCTTCTACCCTCTAACAGATCAACTCTTGCCCTCAGCTTGGTGTCATCTGCAAATTTACTGATGATCGACTCAATCCCCTCGTCCAGATCATCAATAAAGACATTGACCAGGATAGGGCTCAGCACTTGGAGACACCACTAGTGCCTGGCTGCCAGCTGGATGTGGCACCACTCACCATCACACTCTGGGCTCAGCCCTCCAGCCAGTTCCTAACCCAGTGCAGAGTGCTGCTGTCCAAGCCATGAGCTCGCAGCTTGGCCAAGAGTTTGCTATGGGGCACGGTGTCAAAGGCTCTGCTGAGTCCAGGTAGACTACATCCACAGCCTGCCCCACATCCACCAGGCAGGGATGCTCCAAAAACATTTAAAAATTATTAAAATGGCCTGAAAAGTCTCAAAAGCTCTTCATAACTCTTCAAAACACTGCAAAAGTTAAGAAAATATCTTCAGAGTTCTTCAACCTACTTTTGTAGAGATTTTAATGAATTTCTGACCTTCTTTAAGCCTTCAACACCCTAGGAAAAAGCTTAAACAGGCTTCAAAATGGCATTGAAAATCACAAACTGTGGGGTATGGAGTGAAAGACTTAGCAGCTTTTGAGCTTGAAGCTCTCCTCGCTGATAAGGATTCACAGAGGTTGGTTAAACCCAGGCCTTGGGACAGGTTAAAAACTAAACAGAGACAAGAACACAGCTGCATGCTTTTCACGTCGTATGTTTTTCACATAATTTTCACTGTGTGTGAGAACTTACTCTATGTATTACCCAAGCTAAATCTGGTTTGGGCAATGGCAAAGTACTGAGGCAGCTTTGCCTGTGTTCCTGTGGCTGCCTAGGGGTATAAAAGCCTTGTATTACAATAAAGACAAAAGTAGTGTACCCAGCCCTCTGCAGCTATCAGTAGTGTCAAATTTCACCCTCTCTCCTCCCAGAGATGCTGCTTGGGGTCTGTGCCCTGTGCCACAAAAGGTGCCTGAACAGGGACTTGACAGTGGGACAAAGCTGTCTAATTGATCTGGTGGCACTGCTCAGCCAAACTCTCCAAGGCACAGAAACAGGACAGAGGTGCAATTCAAACCATGCATGTCCCCTTCAGTCACCGGATGAAAAGGTACATGGCTGAGAAGGCTTAGAAATGCTTAATGCAGGAACAGGGAAATGTCCTGGAAGCTTTTCAGAAAATTTTGAAGAAACAAGGGAGGTCTATCCCTAGCTCAACTCTTCAGCAGATACTTTTCTGGGGTACTAAGAACTATCCCTCTATTATCAGCCAGGAAGTTTATGATTTAGAGCTATGGGATAAAATCAGTGTGAAGCTCTGGGATGCTGCTACCAGAGATGGTAAGGAAGCAGTGGGACTCTCAAGTGCCTGGTGAACTATCTTTGATGTGCCAAAATCTCTTGAAGGCTCACAGGAGCAGGGGTTGTGCAGCTGATGAAGATCTAATTTCCTGAAGCTGCAGAGCCTTTGGCCAAGAGGGTCATGTTACCAACTTCAGCAGTCTTGCTTGTCATTGAGCCTGTGGCTAAAGAGGCTGATGGTACTATTGATCTGGGAATGCTAGGTGCTAATGAGAAGCCTCCATCTCTCTAAGCCTGTTGATAAGTGGGCTGATGCTCACACAGACACAAAGAAAAAGGGGGACATGGAGTTTTTGTCAGCATTTCCAGTAATTTTTGATCAGTAGCAAGAACCACACTGGGAAGCTTGCTCTTATTCCATGATCAAAGGTATAAGGTGCACAGTCTGAGATCATGGTCTTGGAGCACTTTACACATTGAATCTGATACAATCAGTGTTTGATAATGCAGCGTTAACGCCTTATGATTGTAAAGCATTATGCCATCTGATAATGACTGTCACGAAAAAAAGTAAACTGCATCTCAAAGTGGAGAGAATTAGTACAAACACAGGAAGAACAAAATACAACACTAGGAGAGTGAAATCCTCTCTGTACTATCCGGGTGGATTCATTAATGGGGGAAGCGAATTTTGCTGACACTGATGAATGGAAAAAGAACTGTATGTTAAAGGAGAAAGTAAATGTTTTAAAGGGAAAAAAGTAAACAAAGGGTGCTAAGCACACAAGGACCCTGTCTTTAGGTGTTAAGATAACTCCTGGCCTCAAGGGTCTTCACAAAGCCAGGCAGGGAAAGCAACTGATAAGGACCAGGTGACAGTTAGGCAGACAGAGAACACCGATAAGAGGGATGGCATGGGAGGACTTCTACTTCTTGAAGGAGGAGTTCTGTTATGGGCAGAGCTCTGTTATTCAAAGAGGAGGAGGACACCTATGTTAATGAGTTCCTGAAAATAGTTTGCATTAGCTACACCTATCCTCAGAACCCTGTTGAATGTGTACCTCTGTAACTCAAAACCATCTGGTGCATGGCAATGATATGCAAGAGGTGACCTCACCTTGCACCTGGTATACATGCCATTAATAAACACACCTCTGCATAACTGTGTGCGAGCTGTGTGCTCTTTTCCACAGGTCATTTTGTCAAGCCAGCCAGGAAACCTCTGTCCAGCTGCAGGATCTGCCTGGGATCAAGACCCCTTTGAATAGAATAGAATTTGGGCACCCCCGAGATTTCTCGGTAGGGCTCCCCACCTCATTGAGCTCACTGCAGGGACAGACGAGTGCCACTGGTGCTGAACAGGTACATTTCTGGGAAAGGGCTTCCCGTAAGTCATGAGGGAACACCCTACACATGCAGAGGAAAGCAAGGGAATGCTCTACCCCTAGGTATAAGTGCCCCTGGTTGGTGGGACAGTGGGTCCCTGGGAAAGCAAGTGGTGCTATCCCCTTGGCTACCCTTGTGTGGGTAAAGGTAATTTCACAGAAAAATTAAAAAAAAAAAAACAAACACCAAAAAACCCCCCAAAACCAAAACCCAAACCAAAAAAAGGAAAGAAAAGTAACTAATATGACATCTAAAAACTGGATAGTGTGTGTGATGAAAGCATGAGCGTGAGACAAAATATTTGCAGAGTGAGTGGGGAGTACAGATCCGTGGTTCCATTATTTCACGAGAAAAAGGACAGAGACAGACAAAGTAACTGTGTGAGTGAAATGGGACTGATGCTTTTTGGGAAGATTCTATTTGGGTAAGGCTGGGAATTTGGGACAAATAGCAAGAATTAATAGTGGGTGGAGGACAAAATAAAGGAATTAGAAAGCAGAGCCCCTTAGGGTACATAACAACTCACTGGAAAGAAGAGGACTGCTGAGTTGCAGTACTGGCCGGTGAACTTTAATCAAATACTACACGCAGTGGTGGCCTGATAAGTAGAAAATCCTTGGAGTTGATGAGCAGAAAATGCTTTTAAAGTCTGTTAAACTCTATAAGAATAACAGAGCAAGTGCAGGGGCCTGCAGCTGGGTCAAGGCAATCCCAGGCACAAATCCAGGCTGGGCAGTGACTGGCTGGAAAGCCACCTGGAGGAGAGAGACTTGGGGGTGCTGGTGGACGAGAAGCTCAAGATGAGCTCTCAATGTGCACTTGCAGCCCAGAAAGCCAATCAGATCCTGGGCTGCATCAAGAGAAGTCTGGCCAGCAGGTCAGAGGAGGCGATTCTCCCCCTCTACTCAGCCCTGGTGAGACCCCACCTAGAGTACTGTGTCCAGTTCTGGAGCCCCTATTACAAGAGGGATCTGGAGGTGCTGGGGGGTTTCCAGAGACAGGCCACGAGGATGATCAGAGGGCTGGAGCACCTCTCCTATGAGGACAGACTGAAGGAGTTGGGGCTGTTCAGGAGAAGAGAAGGTTCCGAGGTGACCTAATTGTGGCCTTCCAGTATCTGAAGGGGGCCTACAAGAAGGCTGGGGAGGGACTTAGGATCTCAGGCAGTGATAGGACTAGGGGGAATGGAATGAAGCTGGAGGTGGGGAGATTCAGGCTGGACGTGAGGAGGAAGTTCTTCCCCATGAGAGTGGTGAAGCCCTGGAATGGGTTGTCCAGGGAGGTGGTGGGGGCCCCATCCCTGGAGGTGTTTAAGACCAGGCTGGATGAGGCTCTAGCCAGCCTGATCTAGTGTGGGGTGTCCCTGCCCATGGCAGGGGGGTTGGAACTAGATGATTCTTGTGGTCCCTTCCAACCCTGACTGATACTATGATACTATGAACAGAGTCGATAAGGAACTCCCCTTTGTCATTGTTAGCTGGAATGCAGGAGCAGGGTGGATGGACCTTAAGAAGGGCAGGATTAGATAGATAGCATTGGCATAGATAGGAGGCACCAGGACTTACAGATACTTCCGTTATTCTTAGATAACTGCTCAGGGAAGTGGTGGAGTCACCATCATTGCAGGTGTTTAGGAGGAGACTTGATGGGGTGCTTGGTACCATGGTTTAGTTGATTAAGATGGTGCTGGACGATGGGTTGGACACAATGATCTTGAAGGTCTCTTCCAACCTGGTTTATTCTATTCTATAACCTTTGTATAGATAGGAAGCACCTGGACTTTCTGTGAAATATTAACACGTCTGTCATTTTAGATAGATAACTTTTTGCACATAAGCCTGTACTGAACCCTCTGAAGACACACAGGTATTTCGGAAAGATCCTGCCTGTGTTCAGCGCTAAAACAGAAGCATAATATGAGAAACTTACTGAGTTTCTTGTCCTTCTCTAAATCAGGCCTCTTTGTAAATTAGATTGTGAGGAAAAATGGCCAGTTTTTGGTACTCTGAATTATAACATCTTATTACAATTGATGCTATTTCTAAGGAGAGAAGGGAAGTGGGATGAGGTAATTTATGCAGATATGTTCTTTCACTTAAGAAACCACCCTGAGTATCAGCAGGATTGTGGTCTGCAAGCCCCCTCTGATCTTTTGGTGTTAGTATTGGAAAAAGAGAATCAAGAAAAGGATAGAGAGAGAAGGAGACTTAGAAGGTGTTGCTGTGCTTGTAGCATAGAACAAAGATGCCTGAAATTAAAGGAGCACCAAGAAGGAATGCAGGATTTGCCAGAATATTAACAGCCCCCTGTGAAACCGCAAGCCTCAGTGACTGTCAGTCTGGGGAAGATTCAGATAGTGACATTACAGTTGGTAATAGCCCTCAAGTAACCAGAGTTTAGAGGCTGGTAATTCAGGCCCTTCTGAGACAGGCTGTGGGAACAGCAAAACATTTGGAGTTCATGATGAGACAGCATAATCTGGACTGGAAGGATATTCAGCTACAATTGGACCAAATGACAGACTTAGAAAACCAATTGGTGGCAACTGAACAGGCTCAGACAGCTGGGGTGGAAGCTGGAGAAACGTTTTCCCTTCAGGCTCTGGGCTGGAGTGCCAACTCGGCAGGGGATCAAGAAAGGTTAGGGCAATACCAGAACTCTGTTACTCAGGGAATATAGAAATCAATACCAAAAACTATAAATTGGTCTGTTTTGTATGCTGCAAGGCAAGGACCAAACGAAACTTTCAGTATTCCTGGAATTATGACATGTGGCTTGGAATGTGTTTTCTAACTGAGAGGATGAAACACAAAGAAAAGATAAGCATATGCTGGTAGCAGCACTGCAGGAGGGAGGGACTGATAAAAGGGCTGGAAAACAAAGGCTGGAAAGGGAAGAGGTTGACTAGGGAGAACCAACCTTCTGTCTACCCTAGCAAACTCACTGGTTATAATGAAGCTAGGGAAAAAGAAACAAAAATAAAGATTTTCAGTTGATACAGGAGTAACATTTTCAGTATTAAACCAGGCCTTAATACCTCTCAAGTAACATTATGTTTCTGTGGCTGGAGCAACAGGCCAAACTGAAAAGGCTGATTTCTTAAAACCATTTAAATATAAACTGGGAAGCCGTTGGACATTTACAAACCCTTGTACATGACCAAAGCACCTAAATCACTCCTAGGTCGGGATCTGATAGAGCAGCTAGGGGCAGAAATTAAATTTAAACAGGGCAAGACTGAATTCAAAGTGGAAGATCAACAGCTCATAGATGTATTAAGCCTAGACCTAGTAAATTCCCCTCCTAAAAAGGGAAGTAGGAATCAAGAGATTGAGAACTTTATCCTGAGGTCTGGGACACTGAGAAACCAGGAAGTACCAAAAGAGCAGCTCCAGTGGTAATATTTTTGTATGTGAAGAAACCAGGGGAAGTTATAAGCTAGTCCAAGCCTTAAGAGCCACCAACAAAATTACAGAGGATCTGTATCCAGTAGCAGCCAACCCATACACTGTCCTCACTCAATTAGTTCCTGGTCTGGTATAGTTTACCATTTTAGATTTAAAAGATGCACTCTTTTGCCTACCTTTGTGCCCTGAAAGCCAACTAATGCTTGCATTTGAATGAGAAAACTTGGAAACTGAAAAGGAAGAAAAATGTGTTGAGTGGACTGTAAGCTTGATGCATTTTCTCAGATTAAATGGATCTCAAGTCTCTCTACTGAAAGCTCAGAGGGTAAAGACCCAGGTAACTTGGGATATGAGATCAGCATGGGACAATGAGTCTTGGGAAATGAAAGAAAAGAGGCCATCTGTGCTATTCCCCTGCCCTAGACTAACAAGGAATCAAGAACCTTTCTGGGAATGACAGGTTGGTGCCCACTATGGACTTATAATTATGGTTTGCTTATAAAACCACTCTGTGAACTTTTGAAAACAGGAAACCTGGACTGGATGGGAGAGGCCCAGCAGGTCTTCCACAGACTGAAAACGGAATTAATGAAGGCACCTGCATTAGGGCTACCAAATGTAACTAAACCCTTTCTGTTATATTCCCATGAGAAGCAGGGGACAGTGTTGAGAGTCCTCACACAACACTTAGGAAGGACCATGGCATACTTCCCCAAGGGGTATTTTCAGGCTATGCCTAGAAAATTTTCCACGTATTTTGAACAGAATGTGGCAGAATGTAAACAAATTACCACTGGATGTAAAAAGGAAAATAGTGATAAATTCTAAATAATCCCATTGGACAGACTGCTAACCAAGTTGGTTTGTATAAAGTAACTTTCTCTTTTTTCGCTTCCTTTGCTCTAACAGATCCTAGCTCTGGCTTCTGCTGGCTTTGCTGACTTTGGCTGCATTGCTTTGTTGTGGCTGAGTATTAATGAGCAACTCTGCTCTTCTCTCTATTAGGTACATGGGCGGAAGGGAGCAGGGAGGGGGAAGCTGTTGGTAGCCGCCTGGTTTCTCCAGGGGGGGTTCGTCTGCTGTTTATAAATTGTATATATATGTAAATATTGTATATTTTCTACACATTCATTGCATTTAATATCTAGATTGTAGTTTTGCTTGTAAATACAGCTTCCTAACTGAGCCGGTCTGGCAATTTGATGTTGGAGAAATTTTCAACCCATCACACCAAGGAACTTAATGAAGCAAGTAAGGGATGGCCTGGAGGTCTGCAAAGAGTGGCTGCAGTGACCATCTGGAAAGAAAGAGGACCTCTGTCTACTCAAGGAGAGAGGACTTATAAAACATGCTAATGAGATCCTAAAGTGTTGGAAGCCATCCAAAAAACCCAGAGAAGGTGGAAATAACACACTGCAGAGCTCATCAAAAGGAAGACACAGAGCAAGATGAAGGAAATCAATTGGCTTATAAAGAGGCAAAAGGGTGGCAAAGGAGGGGAAAATAGCAGAGGTACAAGCATTGGTACCACACAGTGAGCTAACCATTGAACAGGAGGAAATTGAACCTAAATATGGTAGGGAAGAACAGAAGTTGATCCAAGACTTTTTTGGATATAGAACAGATAAAGGATGGACCAGAACACCAGATGGCAAGCTCATGATTCCTTCAAACTTGTTCTGGGCAACAGTATGGGCAGAACACAGAAAGACACAGTAGGGAACAGAAGCATTATACAGAAGATTAGCAAGTGAACTCTACACTGCTGTGGGGCAAGTGACTAGACAGTGTGAGGTATAGATGAAAACCAATCCTAAAATTATTCAAAGGGCTTAATTAGGGCAAATCAGGAAAGGCAAAAATCCTGGCCAGCAGTGGCAGATTTGGCTTATGGAACTTCCCAGAAAAGCAGGGTATCATTATCTGTGTGTTTTAACAGGTACTTTTTTCAGGCTGGCCAGAGGCTTTTCCATGTCACACAAACAAGGCCCAAGAGGTAACTAAGGTTCCTTAACAAGAAGTAATGTCCTGATTTGGGGTATCTGTTGCTATCTCCTCTGATCAAGGACTCCACTCTGTGGCAGAAACAGTACAAGTAGTAAGCTCTTTACTGAAAATTGCTTACAATCCATGGTCTAGTGAACAGGTGGAGAAAATGAATCATCAAATTAAGCCCCAAATTGTAAAAATTGGACAAGAGGCTATAGAAGGACTAAGTCCATTTGAAATAATATTTGGGTGATCTTATATTGGACCTGGAGGGGTACACTGTAACTGAAGATGAGGAAAAGGCTGAGGTACTAAATACCTTCTTAGCTTCCATTTTCAGCAGTAAGGCAGGAAGACTTCAGGATAACTGGCCTCCTGAACTGGTAGATGGGGTAAGGGAGCAGTATAATCCCCCTGAAATCCATGATGAAGTAGTTAAGGACTTGCTGAGCCACTTGCAGAGCTCTCCTACCCTCTAACAGATCAACTCCTGCCCCCAGCTTGGTGTCATCTGCAAATTTACTGATGATGGACTCAATCCCCTCATCCAGATCTTCAATAAAGATATTGAATAGGATTGGGCCCAGCACTGATCCCTGGGGGACACCATTGGTGCCTGGCTGCCAGCTGGCTGTGGCACCATTCACCACCACTCTCTGGGCTCAGCCTCCAGCCAGTTCCTAACCCAGCTCAGAGTGCTGCTGTCCAAGCCAGGAGCTGACAGCTTGGCCAGGAGTTTGCTGTTGGAGACGGTGTCAAAGGCCTTGCTGAAGTCCAGGCAGACTACATCCTCAGCCTGCCCCACATCCACCAGGCAGTCACCTATCATAGAAGGAGATCAGGCTGGTCAGGCAGGACCTGCCCTTCCTAAATCCATGCTGGCTGGACGTGATACCTCAATCATCCTGCAGGTGAGCAGTGATTGCCCCCAAGATGATCTGCTCCATCATTTTCCCTGGCACTGAGGTCAGGCTGCCAGGCCTGGAGTTTGCAGTTCCTCCATCCAGCCCTTCTTGTGGATGGGCATCACATTGGCAGCTTCCAGTCATCTGGGACCGCTCCAGTGAGCCAGGACTGGTGGTAAATGATGGAAAGTGGCTTGGAGCTCATCTGCCAGCTCTCTCAGTACCCTGGGATGGATCTCATCTGGTCCTATGGACTTGTGGGGATCCCAGCAGCTAAGGAGATCTCTAATCACTTCCTCCTGGACCAGATATTGCTTAAAGAAAATTTATCTCTCTCTACTTCCAAACCAACTCCAAATTATTTCTTGGTAGATTTACCTCCTCCTTTTTTCCTTATTCCCCTTTATTTCCCTTTTTTTTTTTTTTTTTTTTTTTTTAAAGAGGAGGGGGAACAGGGGAGGAATTCTCAGTCATACTCCCCCCCCACCCCCCGATTTATGCTCTTAAATCCCAGTTATGGTTCAAATCATGACAGTTGGTGCCCAACATGGGGCTTGGAAATTAATATTCTATTTGGAAAGTAATATTTCGATTGAAAGAAAAGGATTGGAAGTAGAGGTGTCAATTTTGAAGAACCTGATGTTCCCAGCTTTTGCATGGGTGTTTGGCTGGATCTTTTGGAACCATATCTACAAATTAATAACTTACCACGTGGTGTGGTTAAGGTTACAGATGCTGCTCAACTGGATAAAAACTTTACTAGTGAAGTTGGGCATGTATCTCCTGATTTCTTTGAATTTTACTGGCAGTGGTAAATTCTCTAACACAGGAAATTTTCCTGAAGCAAGCTATGAAACCAAAGGTGCAGATAAAAGTATTTGTGTTGGAAAATTGCCTTACATTATAATATGCTCCATATGCTTAAATATAATCTTTATAGGAGTATTTCCCATGACCATGTTGGGTGGGGGAAGAGCTAACCCATTAAGAGCTCTTTGCAGAGTGATAAAGCAGTCTTTTGTAAGCTGCAAGAACCATGAGCATGTCTGCTGTGGGCATTGCAAGCATTGTGTAAACACAAAGAGAGAGGGGTTGGGTTGTAATGAGTGTGCCAGATCTCAGTCTGAGTCCCAGGCACAAGGGTTTGCCCCACCACCAGCAGTTCTACACTTAACCCCGATGCTCCTGCCAATGCAGTCTCTCTAGCACGAGTCACCACACGCAAGAAAAGAAGTCAAAAAATCATTGCCAAGCACAGATGGTGAGGAAGGAACCTCAGCAGGCCCCAGCGGTGGATGAAGATGAGTCAGACCAGGAAATAACTGTCACATCGTTACCCAGAAAGGAACTAAGGCAAACTCGTCTGGATTACGCAAGGAAAGAGGGTGAGCCAATACTGAGCTGGGCCCTGAGATGCTGGGACGAGGGGGTGGACGCAGTGGACCTGGATAAGAGGGAGGCAAAGCTTTTAGGCTTCCTGACTCGTGATGCTGGTCTGGACCCAGACTCGATGGAACACACACTCTCTGGGCCCAGATTCTCAATGCCATCAAGAGCCGGTACCGCTCAAGAGATGACCTGCCCTGGGCTCCAGTTAGATGGACAACTATGGAACAGGGCATTAAGTATCTGAGACAGATGGCTGTGCTGGAAATAATTTATGGGGATGGCCAGCTCCCTTCAGACCCATGAGACGGCCCTTCGTAAAGAAACTCACCCAGGGTGCTCCTCAGAAATATGCTCACAGATTAGGAGGGATACTCCTGACTGCACAGGATGGAAGTCCTAGAACTGTGAGGTTGACAATGATTTAAGGGGATATGAGGACAGTGTAAATCAGAAACCCCTGATCTCAGCTACAGAAACTATGGCTAAAGACATTGTCAAAGAGATCAAGACCTCCACATCTGAACTGAAAAAGGGAAGTGATGCTTCCTTTTCCCCTTCAGAATGGGTCCAGGTTTCAGCAATAGGCACCCTTCCCCTGGGAGATCACCTCGAGCCAATCAGAGGATGTCAAGGGGTTCTCTGTGGAGGTTCCTCTGTGACCATGGAGAGGACATGGACACCTGGCATGGCCACTCACCCTTCAACAGCCCAATTGGCCAGTGCGGAAGGCAAATGGGGAATGGAGACTGACCGTGGACTACCGTGGCCTGAATGAGGTGACTCCTCCGATCAGCATTGCCGTGCTGGAGGTCTAGTACGAGCTGGAATCGAAGGCGGCCAAGTGGTATACCACAATTGACATTGCTAATACCTTTTTCTCCAATCCCATTGCAGAAGAATGCAGGCCACAGTTTGCTTTCACCTGGAGGGGAGTACAGTACCAATGGAATCGGTTGCCTCAGGGCTGGGTCCAGAGCTCATCCATCTGACATGAGGTGATGCAGACTGCCTTAGAGAAAGGTGGAGCCCCTGAGCATCTGCAGTTCATCAATGACATCATTGTATGGGGTGAGACAGCAGAGGAAGTTTACCAGAAGGGTAAAAGGATAATCGATATCCTGCTGGAGGCTGGCTATGCCATCAAGAGAAGTAAGGTAAAAGGGCCTGCCAGGGAGATCCAGTTCCTGGGTGTCCGATGGCAAGATGGCCGTCGCCACATATCTCAGGAGGTGGTGAACAAGGTAGCCATTCTGGTGCAACCCAAGAACGAGACATAGTCCTTTTGGGGGCTTGTGGGCTTCTAGAAAATGCACATTCCTGGGTACAGACAAATTGTAAAACCTCTCTTCCATGTAACAAGGAAGAAAAATGATTTTGTGGGGGGACCTGAGCAGCAGGTAGCATTCGACCAGATCAAACGAGAGGTGGTCCATGCTATGGGACCTGTTCGAACTGGACCAGAGATCAGAAATGTGCTGTACACTGCGGCCGGTGAGAGTGGTCCTACATAGAGCTTGTGGCAGAAGGCTCCTGGTGAAACCAGGGGCAGGCCTCTAGGTTTCTGGAGTAAGGGGTACAAAGGCTCCGAGGCCAACTACACCACAACAGAGAAGGAAATCCTAGCTGCCTATGAGGGCATCCGGGCTGCCTCTGAGGTAATTGGGACTGAGTCACCTCTATTTCTAGCTCCAAGCTTCCAGTCTTGACCTGGATGTTCAAAGGAAGAGGCTCAACCCCACATCATGCCACCTGGAGTAAGTGGATGGCCCTGATAACTCAGCGAGCTCAGATGGGAAGCTTCAAATGCCCTGGCATAGTGGAAGTGATCACCAACTGGCCAGAGGGTGCTGACTTTGGGATGCCACCAGAGCAGACAGTGACCCGTGCTGAGGAGGCTCCCCCATACAATGATCTCCCTGACAATGAGAAGGGCTATGTTCTATTTACAGATGGGTCCTGCCAGCTTGTAAGAAGCAAGTGGAGATGGAAGACAGCTGTCTGGAGCCCAACAAGGCAAGTGGTGGAAGGAAGGGATAGGGAACGTGAATCCAGTCAGTATGCAGAGGAAAAAGCTGTCCAGCTGGCCCTGAATATACCAGAACGAGAGAACTGGCCAGTGCTGTACCTCTACACTGACTCCTGGATGGTAGCCAATGCGTTGTGGGGGTGGCTGAAGGAATGGAGGAAGAACGGATGGCAGATAAAAGGGAAGCCTGTTTGGGCCACTAAGCTGTGGCAAGACATCGCTGCCCGCCTGGACAGGCTGCCAACAAAGGTACAGCACATCGATGCACACGTCCCCAAGAGCCGAGCCACAGAGGAGCACAAGCACAACCACCAAGCAGATCTGGCTGCTAAAATCTCCCAAATAGACTTGGATTGGGAACACAAGGGTGAGCTGTTCTTAGCTCGCTGGGCCCATGACACTTCTGGCCACCAAGGGAGAGATGCCACATACCAGTGGGCTTGGGACAGATCAGTGGACATTTCTATGGAGGCCATCTCACAGGTCATCCATGAGTGTGACATCTGTGCTGCCATCATCATCGGTCTCACAGCAGGAAACAGCACGTACTGACCATAGTGGAGGCAAGTACAGGTTGGCTGGAAATCTACCCAGCACCTCATGCCACTGCTCGCAACACCATCCTGGGCCTAAGAGAGACATGTCCTGTGGAGACACAGCTCCCCCGGGAGGATTGAATCAGACAATGGAAGCCACTTCAAGAACCATCTCATAAAGGACTGGGCAAAGGAGCATAGCATTGAGTGGATTTACCACATCCCATACCATGCACCAGCTGCAGGGAAGGTTGAGCAATACAATGGCTTGCTAAAGACCTAAAAGCCATGGGGGGTGGAACCTTTAGGAACTGGGAGAGACACCTAGCTCAAGCCACTTGGTTAGTGAACAGCAGAGGAACTGTGAACTGAGCTGGTCCTGCCCAGTCTGACCTGCTGCAAACAGTGGACGGAGTTCCTCTGATTGAGGAGAAGAACCTGCTGGGGAAGTCGGCATGGGTTTTCCCTGCTGCTGGTGGGGGCAAACCAACCCGAGGGGTGGTCTCTGCTGCAGGGCCTGGTCACACCTCCTGGGTCATGTTAGAAACTGGGGACATTCAGTGTATCCCACAGTGAAACGTGACTCTGGCTGAGAGGGGATGAACTCAGAGGGGGCAGCACACATCAATGTATTATACTCGCTGTATAATAGTTCTAGCTTGTTCTAAGTTTTTTCTCTCCCAGCTTAATACCAGCCTAGCATCCAGCACTCAGCATGAACACACCACACACCAATACAGAGAGCTCCTGGGTCATCACCTGCACCTGTTCCTGATTTTTTCTTTCCCTTTCAAAGACAGACTGATTCCTGATTCTTCTCCACATCCTGCCCAGTTCAAGCACCACCTACACTGACTAGCACCAGAGAGGGAAAGACTGCCCTGAGAAAGAGAGAACCAGGATAAAGAGGGACTTGCATTGAGGATTTGAATACCACGTGTCAAGATTGGGTGAAGGGGCTGTGACAGGAGAGTGGAAGTGGAACACGGGGTGGATTGTGATGGGCTACGCTCATCATGGTAGTGGGGGGGAGGGCTTGTGAGAGCTTTTGCCCTTCCTGGAGGGTGTTTTCCCCCTGGGAAACTAAATTAGTCTGTTCCACTCCCCCTCCTTGCCCCACAAGGCTATAAGAAGGGGGATTCTGCAGCCATTAGCTCTCTTGGGCCCTGCCTTTGCTTGGGCGAAGACTGCTGGTGGCTCCCTGCTTCTCTGCCACGTGGTCAGACCCGATCCTTCTACGTGCTGCCTCCGTGCCTCTTCAGAGAGACTGGTTTTGTATTCTTTTTCTTCCCCTCCCATCCATCCTTGTTTCTTGCCCTTGTAAACCTTACCTGTTATTGCTACATATATAAATATTGTTTAAAGAAAACTCTTTACCTTTCTACTTCCAAGCCGACTCCAAATTATTTCTTGGTGGATTTATCATAGAATCCTAGAATCAATAAGGTTGGAAAAGACCTTAGAGATCATCACATCCAACCTATTACCCAACACCTCAGGACTGACTGAACTGTGGCTTGTAGTGCCACGTCCAATCCCTTTTTGATCATCTCCAGGGACAGTGACTCCACCACATCCCTGGGCTGCCCATTCCAATGGCAAATAACACTAAGATGAACGTTCTCCTCACCTCAATCCTAAACCTCCCCTGGCGCAGTTTGAGACTGCGTCTTCCTGTTCTGGTGTTGATTGCCTGGAAGAAGAGACCAACCCCCACCTGGCTACAACTTCCCTTCAGGTAGTTGTAGAGAGCAGTAAGGTCACCCCTGAGCTTCCCCTTCTCCAGGCTAAACAACCCCAGCTCCCTTAGCCTCTCTTCATAGGGCTTGTGCTCCAAACCCCTCACCAGCTTTGTTGCCCTTCTCTGGAGATGTTCAAGAGTCTCAATGTCCTTCTTAAACTGAGGGGCCCAGAACTGGACAGAGCACTCAAGATGTGGCCTAACCAGTGCTGAGTACAGGGGCAGAATGACCTCCCTGTTCCTGCTGGCCACACGATTTTTGATGCAGGCCAGGATACCCTCACCATTTGCTCCTTCCCTTTCTTTTTTTCCCTCCCTATTGGGAAGGAGGAGGGGAGCAGGTGAGGGATTCTCAGCCTTGCCCCCATCTGAGCTCTTAAGTCCCAGTTAAGGCTCAAACCACCACACCTGTCTTTTATGCTGTGTGCAAGCTGTAGTCAGCCACATGCTAAACCAGGTCTGTTTTATTAATACAAAAGGGGAAATGTCCAGTGTGAAGAGAAAGACTGAACAGCTTTTGAGCTTGAAGCTCTGCTTGCTGATAAGGATTTACAGACGTTGGTTAAACCCTGGCCTTGGGAAGGGTAAAAAACTAGACAGAGACAAGATGAGAACATTGCTGCACATTTTACACTCTGTTTTCATTTTGTGTGAGAACTTACTCTATGTACTGCCCAAGATAAATTTGGTTTGGGTAATGGCAAAGTACTGAGGCAGCTTTGCCTGTGATCCTGTGGCTGCCTAGGGGTATAAAAGCCTTGTATTTTTACAATAAAGACATAAGTAGTGGATCCTGCCCAGTGCAGCTATCAACAGTGTCAAGTTCCTCTCTCTCTTTGCAGAGACACCACTTGTGGTCCACACCCTATGCCAGAATCAACATCTCTTAGAATTTCTTAAAGGCACTGAAAAAATCATTAAAATCTACTCAAACCTCCTAGAAACTCCTAAAACCACCCAAAGACGCACTAAAATCTCTCTTTTAAGATGGCTGGAGACATTTAAAGGAATTTTGTGGCCTCAAAACTCTCCCAATATGCCTGAAAAGTCATCCAAATGTCCTCAAAACTCCCCATAATGTCTTCTAAAGTCAATAAATCCCTTCAAAACTGTTCAAAATGTTATGAAATGTTATGAAAATCTGACAAACTCTTATCAACTCACAACTAATTCTTGAGAGATTTCAGTGAGTCTCTAGGCTGACTCATCTCTTTGTTGGTCTTCAAAACCACTGCAAGAGGTTTCAAACTGCCTTAAAAATCATTAACATATCTTTAAACCTCTCACAGCCTCCTAAAAACTCATTAAAATCTTCCAAAAATCTTACATCTTCCTCAAACCACCTTAAGCTCCTTTCAAATCTCTTCCCTAAGGTTGCTGCAGAGACTTTCAGCAGTTTTGGGGTTCTCAAAACTTTCAAAATATCCCTGAAAAATCATCACAATCTCTTCACATTTCTTCAAAGTCTCTTTAAAACTTCTCAGAACTCAGAGTCTCTGAAATCACCTTGCTTGGAAGAGATTTTAAAGAGTTCTTTGACTCATCCCCACCCCACAGCTGTAGATGAGATGGCAATGCCCTGGCTGAGAACTCCACCTGCTGACATGCCCTGCACAACCCTGGGGACCAGCAGGGAAAGGCTCTCAGCATGCCCCTGGGCCTGCCCAGACACTTCCCTGCTCTACTCCCGAGCCTATAGAGTTGAGATTGAGATCCCTTGAGGACAAGAGTTGCAATCAGGATCCTTTGGGGCTCATTGAGGGAAGCCTGTGGCTGGTATTGGAATCCACTGGGGCCAGGTGGGGGTCTGTGGGGTCATGGGGTTTGATGGGCCTGGCTGAGCTGGGCACACTGGATAGGGCAGGGGGCACCTGGGCACCATAGGTCCCTGATGTGTCCCCAGGTGTGCCCCCACCCAACGGCAACTGCAGGAGGGGCCAGGGATGGATGCTCCCCCCCAGCCACAACAACAAAATGCTCAGGGTCAAGGTGCAGAAGCTGGCAGCCAGCAAACACAGTAGGGGGGGCTGGGGGCAGTGGGTTTGGGGTGAGTCCATCACGAGGGGCAGGCTCTGTGGTGCCAGCCCAAGGGCTGAGGCAGGAGCACCCTAGCTACTGACCCAGCACAGTCAGCTGCAGGCACTGGCAGTTGGGGGAGGGGGGCTAAAGCCCTGAACCCCCAAACAGCCTCCCCCAACTCGCTGTGCCCCCCCCAGGCAACCCACGCTGGGCCCTGCCACAAGCAAGAGGAGCCAAGGCCCAGCCCAAAATACCCCCAGGGAAGCCACGACAGCAGCCTGAGAGCTCACAGTGCCTCCCTGGGGCCCTCAGTTACCCTCTGGAACTCCATGGGGGCACCCGGGACCAGGGGAGGCTGCTGGGGGCATTCGGGGGTTGAACTCCCCCCACGCCCTCCCGATTGGTGCCGCTGGCCCTGCTGGGCCATGGAAATCTCTCTAAGCCTCCCTGGGGCCTGCTTGCTGCCCCCAGACAGCGCCGGGGCCGTGGCTGGGCCCTGCCGCGGGCTGCCCAGGGGACGGCTGGAGGCGCCCAGCACCGCCTGCGGCCACAGCCGCTACAGGAGACAGGTGCAGTCGGGCCCCACCGACTCCCCAAACGCTACAGACTCCATAGTCCCCAGACCCCCGCCCGGCCCCATGGGACCCCCATCCTGCTCCCGAGATCCCACTCAGCCCCAAGGTATCCTGATCCCAGCCTCCGGCCTCCTCCGTGAGTCCTAAAGGACCCAGATTACAACCTTCAGCCCCAAGGGACCCCGATCCTAACCCCACAACTTCCCCACCCCTGACAGCTCCACCGCTGCCCTCCCGCCGGCCCCTGCGACCCGCTCTGCGGCCCCTCCGGTGCCTTCCCCACAGCCGCTCCAGCCCAACCCAAACTCCCCCTTCTGTCCCTACAGAGGCTACCCCTCAGTCCCACCGACACCAACCCCAGCCCCACAACCCAACGGACCTCCCTATACCCCACGGACCATCGAGACCCCCCAAACCCACAGACGCCCCCAGCAGCCCCAGACCCCCTCCCTGACACTCACCCCAGGACAAAACCCTCAGCCCCCAGCGATTGCTACCCCCCTCACACCCAGAGATTTCCTCACCCCACCTGGCAGACGGGACAAAGAGCAGGAGAACGAGCAAGAGTCCAGCGCACAGGAAGATGCCGGCCGCGGCAGGATCCTGGCAGCCTCGGCGAGCGCTGAGATGGAGACCACAGCCCCAACCCACCAGCGGCGACTTTCGCGAGCAGAAGCAGGGCTCGGCCCGGAAGTCCCGCCCACGATTGGGCAGCAGCAACCAGTCAGAGCCGCGGGAAGCGCGGCAGCTCCTCCCCCTCCCCACTACCGAGGCACAGAGAGGAGCTGTCCCTGCCGGTCGCGGCCGCTGTGGCTCCTGCCCCATGGGGAGCAGCAGTAGTGCCGGTGCGCCGGAGAAGTGCCGCAGGTGCGGGCGGGCGAGTGGCAGCTGCCGGTTGGTGAGCTGCGGCGGGGCGGGAGGGGCTGAGGGGCCGGGGAGCGCCGAGGGCAGCGGCAGCGGAGCGGGGAAGGGTCTGGGCGGGCCCCGGGGCGTGCTGAGAGCTGAGAGCGGTGAGCTGCTGGGCCCTGGGGCCGCTCGGGGCAGTGCCGGAGCTGAGGCCCTGTAGCCTTTTGAGGGGTGGGGGAGGGCGTCCGTCCCGGCGCTCTCTGCTCGCCCACGCCGCCAAAATCATAAAATGGCCCCCATGGAACCCAAAATAGCAGCCACGGATCACAAGGTGCTTTCAAGAGACTCTTTTGTTTCCCTCCTGGCATCTCAAAATTGCCCCCAGGGACCCCAAAATGGTCCCCCTTGTTAAAAACACTCTCCACGCCAATCGAAAGTTTTAGGTATAAGAAAGTTTATTGCGGGTAAAATAAGAAAAAGCAGCGCGCTGGACGGCTGGGAGTCTCCTGCTCCACAACAGCACGTGCCGAGTAAGGATCCACTCTCTTCTTTTAAGGTGGAGGTATGTCGCAACCGTAACAGCCAATTCCTCATGCATAGGATGCACCCTTCTGGCTGCGCAAGTGTGGGTTCCTGACAAGGATCGGCATCCTGGTCCGGAGCCTCTTGTGAGGATGTTGATAGTCTTCCTTATCTTGACCTCGCTTCTGGCAGGCTCGGTGGGTGTCGACCCAGCTGCCCAACTTCTGTAGATTTCTGCCTAGCAAGCTTAAAACTAAGTACATGCTGTTCAAAACAGAATTGTGAGAGACGAGCCCACTGCTGAAATTTATAACCAGTTTATTATAAAATAAAGGCAACACAGCGCTGGGCGCATAGCGAATTTGGTAGAGGCGCGCCTGAACAACACGAGTTGAACTTATATAGGCGGCAAACATACAGATTCATATTCAAACATACATATTCCCCAGCACACTCCCACCCCTCTCCATCAGGACTGAGACAAAACCTGCACTTTTGACCTGGCCAGTCTTTAGACATGCTGGTGCCTCACCTTTCTCTCACAATACAGACCATAGCCAACCAATCGGCCCAACGATTGAGCCTCAGGTCCCCAGTAATTCCCCTTGCGAAAGCCAAATATTAAAACCTATTTCTCACAATCCCTCCCCTTCTTTCTACTACATTTGGCTTGAGCCATAATAACCTAACTTGGGAACAATTCTATAACAAGCAAAAGGATTCCAATTTCAACTTCCTGGTAAAAGGAATGGGCTAACAACTGATGTTCCTTGCCTGAAAATATTTCCTCTTTTACTTTACTAGGTACCATACACAGGGAGCGGGTATGGCATATCTGGGTGACAACTTTCTCCCTCCAAGTGGTTAATCCTGGGAATTAGGAGTCTGGTTTGACTTGCAACTCCACTCACACGGCCTATGGGGTTGCTGCCCACAGCCATGGTTCTAGATCTTCTTCGTGGCAATTACAGAGGTCTACCCGGTCTTGCCTCCTTCAATCCTCACCAATGCTCTGCTCGGACCATGTCCCTTTCGCTTTTCCAGGGAGGCTGTACCAATTTCGAACCCCGACCTGTTTCTAGTTTGTGATGTTTTCAGGCAAGGACCATTACCACTCCTATTCTGATACTGGAACTCATCTCATGACCATCTTTATGTACTCCATTTGGGGTACCACAGTCCGTTCAGTGGGTGGAGGCACCGGTCCTTTCAGCCGTCTGTATTGCAGTCTCTGTGGTCCCGCTAGCTGAACAGTTTTTGCTGCTCTCCTGTCCTAATCACTTCAAATTATAACCATCTACTTGCAACTTATTAATACCAAACAACAATTACAGCAATGTTCCAACAAGCCAATTTACATTTGATAATCAAGAAGTTAAAGCTTTTGAACTCACAGGTAACCTAATTACATAACTACAATAGCATATAATCTAGCAAAAATATATAGCAGAAAATCACAGTGCAGCAGAAAAATGTACCATCACTTTAGTAGGCCTGATTACTAATTCAACCTGTTTACCATTATTAATGTTGGAGGAGACTTTATCCACACCTGGGGACATGGTCTTAGATTTTGATTGGACTCCTTCCAGTTCAGTCAGGATAAAATACTCCGATTATAACAAATACCATTTACAACATTTACACTTTACCCATCCCCAATGACATCAAGTCCCAGGATGTTTTATACACAGAATGAAATGGGGGCTTTCCTTGATGTTTCCTTGCAATGAAATTCGCACGAGGTCCAGAGCCTTCAGACTGAGGTGTTACAGGTGTTACGTAATTCACGCTGAAGCAAGTTTTGCTTTTTCTGTGCAGTCAGTCAGGCTCAGAGGCACACTCCTGAAGTGGTCCTTTTACTCACAAAACGTGTCCACCCTTGTTCTGCAGTATGGACAGATGTATCTGTTGTTAACAAAAACAAGAAAAGATCCTTCCCCAGAGGGAAATTAGTGACTCTCCTTCAAGTTTTTTAACACTTTACCCCCAGCTTTAATTTTTATAGATCAGGAATCCCCAAGGTGGGATCTGAGACAAGAACAAAATTAAAAGTTGCTTTCTGGGCCTCCTCTACTAATAAGGCCGCTGCTACTAGAGCTTGTAAGCAAATTGGTCATCACCTAGTTGCAGGATCTAATAACTTGGAACAATACCCAACAGGATTTTCACTTCCAGTCCAGTCCTGGGTCAACACCCCATATGCTGTTTAGTTGGATGTACTTACAAAAAGATCCAATGGTTTGTCGGCATTAATCAACATTCTTTTTATTTTTATCCAATCACTCATCTGGACTCCACTTTATATTATTATTATTATTGAAGGCTAATTCCTCATGTACCTTTCCTTACCCCTCTATCCATAATCGACAGTACCCCAGAAATCCGAGCAGCTGCCTTATTTCTAACCTTCCCTCACAGCAGTTACCAGCAGTCCTTCTGCTTCTCTTCATCCCTCCTTACAAACACCTTCTGAGCTTCACGTAGGAACTCCTCTAAACCTCTGTCTTGCCAATCCTAGATCTTTTCCAATTTGTTTCTAATATCTGCCCATGATTTTGCCACAAACGGCGTCCTTCTAAGAAGTATCACCCCAGCTGCAGAATTGGGATCTATTCCAGAATATACCTGTAAGCTTCTCTTTAATCCTACCATCCACTCCATAGGAGGCTTCCTCCAATGCTCGCTAGAGGCTTTATCAAATTTCTGGGCACAGCTTCTTTAATTCCTTGTGTTATTCTCCCATGTTCTGTCTCCCCTGAAGCTGTGATGGTCCCACTTAGGATCTTGATTAGGCCACTTCTGATTTCTGGTGTCCCCCCACCCGATTCTGCCTCTCCCATATTCTCATGCCAGCCTGTCTGCCTTTTCCTTGTCTTTGTCCTTATCCTCAGTTGTTAATGTAAGTATGGGAACAGGGGTAGGGCGTGAAGCCCTAATCCAAACAGCAGCATATTCAGCTTCTTCCCTACTAAACCACTTTTTAGAATTTGGCAAATCCAATCATCAAAAGATAAACCTTTTCTGTCCCTTTGATATTCCTTTTCTCAACTTGTCATCATCCCAATACTGTAATATACAATACAATAATACAATACAATAATACAATACAACAGGTTGGAAGAGACCTTCAAGATCATCACGTCCAACCCATCAACCAATCCAACCCACCTAAAATACAATACAGTACCATACAGTACAATACAGTACAAAAGAGTACAATACAGTACAATACAGTACAATACAACCCACCTAAACAACTAAAAAAAACCTAAACCCTGGCACCAAGCACCCCATCAAGCCTCTTCTTGAATACCTCCAATGAAGGTGACTCCACCACTTCCACAGGCAGCTGATTCCAGTGGGCAATCACTCTCTCAGTATAGAACTTCTTCCTAACTTCAAGTCTAAACCTGCCCTGGCGCAGCCTGAGACTGTGTCCTCTTGTTCTGGTACTGGCTGCCTGGGAGAAGAGACCAACCTCCGCCTGGCTACAACCTCCCTTCAGGTAGTTGTAGAGAGCAATAAGGTCACCCCTCAGTCTCCTCTTCTCCAGGCTAAGCAACCCCAGCTCCCTCAGCCTCTCCTCATAGGGCTTGTCTTCCAAACCCCTCACCAACTTTGTTGCCCTTCTCTGGACACGCTCCAGTAAGACAACATCTTTCCTAAACTCTAATCACTGACCGGGGATCAAAACCGAGCGGCGGCAGTTGGAAGCGCCGGCCCCGAGCCACTAGACACCAAGCCACCAGTATCTCCTGGCTACCCCAATACCAATGCTACGTTCTTTCGCGCGCCGGTGCCGCTCCCTGCTAACGACCGACCCCTCACTGTGCTGATCCCTTGCAAAGTCAAACCGCAAAAAAAAAACCCTCACACGCCACAGCCCAGGTCCCTGCCCTCCTGCAGAAGCCTGAAACCACGGAAAAATCCTTCCCGAACCAGGTCCCTCAAACCGAGGTCCCCCCCAAGAAACCGGGACGTCAGACCCGCGAGCGTAACCGCGCCATGGGCCCCCGCAGTTCAAGCCCCACACGGAACTGACCGCAGGATACGAAAAACTCCCGACCGGGTCCCTCACCACCGGGACACCCGAAACCGGGATGTAAAACCCGCGAATGCCACCTCGACGCGGGCCCCCACGGCCCAGGCCCCTCTAGAAACCAGACCGCAGGTTACCAAAAACTCCCGACCGGGTCCCTCACCACCGGGACACCGGACACCGGGACGCAGCAATGGTCGCCCGATCCCTACGGACGACCAGTCTCCGCAGCCCCTAGACCGTAGAAACAACGCTACCCCTTCACAGCCCGAATTCTCCAGGGCTGTGAAGACCACCTGACTACCACCCAGAATCCTGGAACCCCCACGCACAGAGAAATTCCGGGACCCCGTAGCCAGGACCCCTACCCAGGCCTGGATCCTATGCATCACCTGATTGAACTCCATACATCACACCCACAAATTCTTCTGCAAAAAAACCAACTGACTATCCGCAATCCACAATATCCCAACAATCCTTGCCTTGGGGCTTGAAGAGACACATTCCCCCCTCCTTCCAACCCCAACTGCCCTTTCTCCCGAGATCAACAGGTTATCTAAACCTAACCCCCCTCTATTTTCTTCACTAGCCCAGACTTCTGGGTTAATCTCTGCCTCATCCTTAATGTTTTTCCAGAACTACCCTTATGTCCAATTGAACTATCTCTACCCTAGCCCAATTCTAGCTTCAGTCTCCAATTTAACATCCTTAGCTCTCCACACTCCCTCTAGGAACCTTGGTAACACGAGTAACCCTCCTTCTCCAACCTGAGCCTGGCCACCTCCTGGGTCTGATCCTTCGCCAGTCCCTGGTGGGCACGGCTCAGCCACTGTAGCTCTCCCCGCAACAGCTCCTGCTTCACCCCGTCTGCGCCAGCGCCTTTCGCGCCACACTACCGCAGGTGCTGGTGCAAACACTGATACTGGCCTTGCAGCCCCGGCTGCTCTACGTGCAGCCCCTGCCTGCCTTCCGCAGCGTCGCAGCTGCGGCCCTGCTCCAGGCCCGCCCGGAGCCGATAGCAACTGCCGGGTGCGGCCACGGTTGCGGCCACACTCCCGGTTCCTCCTCCAGCCGTGCCAGGCTGTGGCTCAGTTCTGCCTTGTCCCGGGCCAGCCCGGCTGCCAGCTGGTGGCCAGGGCGTCCTGCAGCTGACCCTACGTTCAGCTCCTGGACCTACTGAACATTTTAACATTTAAAAAATAACCTTAAGATAACCCTCCTTCTACTTTTACTGAACATTTTAACATTTAAAAAATAACCTTAAGATAACCCTCCTTCTACTTTTACTGAACATTTTAACATTTGAAAAATAACCTTAAGATACCTCCCGCAATCTACTTTTCTCTCTCTAGGCCTTCCTCCATCTCCCGCAATCTACTTTTCTCTCTCTAGGCTTTCCTCTATTATCCTTAACCCCAGAGGACTGTCTGGGGGTATATCCCTGGGTACCCTTGTTGCTCCCATGTTTCCCGGGGCTGGTCTACACCTGACCCTTGCTCCATTTCCCGAGGTCCACGCTTTCCATCACCAACTGCCTCGTCCCTTCACTGGCCAAGTCCCTCGCGGGATATTGGAAACGCAGTTAGAAGGACTCCGCACTCGCTTCGTGGGTCCGGACTGTCCAGCCCATGTCTCACACACACACACACTCTCACTGACCTCAATACCCGCCCAACCGGACAATACTTACAGCCCTTTTCTTGCCTGGGTCTTCGTGCACAAGAATTACAGGCAGCCGCGGCAACGGGAGCTCCTTCCTTGCCTTTATATTATAATGTTGGCTGGATCGTTTACCCGTGCTCCGAGAGGCTTCCAGGGTCCTCCTTCCTTGCGCCCCCCCTTCTGAAGGGTCCCGAAAGCCGTTACAGACAGAGTAATCACGTTGGGGTCACCAAATTGTGAGAAACGAGCTCACTGCTGAAATTTATAACCAGTTTATTATAAAATAAAGGCAACACAGCGCTGGGCGCATAGCGAATTTGCTAGAGGCGCGCCTTAACAACACGAGTTGAACTTATATAGGCGGCAAACATACAGATTCATATTCAAAACATACATATTCCCAGCACGCTCCCACCCCTCTCCATCAGGACTGAGACAAAACCTGCACTTTTGACCTGGCCAGTCTTTAGACATGCTGGCGCCTCACCTTTCTCTCACAATACAGACCATAGCCAACCAATCGGCCCAACGATTGAGCCTCAGGTCCCCAGTAATTCCCCTTGCGAAAGCCAAATATTAAAACCTATTTCTCACAGGATGTTACATGTTCTTATCATTGAGTGCATTGTCTGACTTGATTACAACTCCATCATTGATCATTATATGGTTAACAAATAATCATCCCTGTATTTATTACATCCTGGATCCCCCATATGATGTCTGAAATCCCCAATGCCCTTCGGGCTCATGGAGTGGTTTCTCACTTGTTTTGGGGTGAGGAGTGCCCATGGGGGTGACACCTGTTGTCGCAGCTGTCCTTGCAGCCTCTTTTCAGACTGCATTTGCCCAGAGCTGCTCCTTTGCCATCCTGCCCAGGGTTGGCATCCCCCAGCCCTCTGCCAGGAGTCCTGGGGGGGGCTAATGTGGGGGTTGGGGCCAGCACCCCAGCTGCTGGAAGGTGCAGGAGCTCCCTGCTGCCATCCTGGCTGGATTGCAGAGGCCTAAGGCAGGCAGCTGGGCACAGGCTGGGCCCCAGGAGGACAGGGCAGGCTGTGGCTTCTAGTGACAGAGCTCTGCAGGCTGCAGAGGCAGCAGGAGCAGGCCCCAGGCTGGACTCCAGGGACAGCCTGGGCTGGCTCCTGGTGCTGCTCCTGCTGCAGCCTTGCTTCCCCCCAGGGCCTGCAGGACCTGTTGCAGCTGGTGGCAGAATTGCAGCAGCTGGTGGTGTGGGAAGGGCCAGGGCCTGTCGCTGTCCCCCTGTGCTGGCCTTGTCCTTGGCCCCTGGGCTGGGCTGGAGGTGCCCCCTGGGCACAGCCCTGTGTGGAGCAGGCTGCAGGTGCAGCAGTGCTGGGGGGAGGGGCAGGCTCCAGGTTGTTGTGCTCTGGCACAGCCTTTGCCCCAGCTGCAGTTCTTGTGTCTTTGCCCATATGTGTGGTGTGTTGAAGTTTCCCACCAACATTAACTTTGTCAGACCAACTCAGAAGCAAATGAAGCTGTATTTACAAGCAAGAACTACACTCTATGATGGAATGCAATAATGTGTACAACATATCCAGGAGTTACAATATTTACAGATATTTACAGTTAGCAAACAACATGAGAGCAGGGAAGCCATTCCACTGCACCCTCCTCCCCCTGTCCCACGAGAGACAATGAGGAGCAGAGAGAAAGCAGTGAGTGAGCCTTAACTAAACAATTCAGCCAAGGCCAGCTGACAAGCAGGTTAATCTCTCCTGAGTGAAGCAAACAGCAGAGATCAGGAAAGGAGAGAGAATTGTTTTGGTACAGCTCATCTTGTTCTAGATATTGAGGTGGGGTGAGAAAGTTCCCTCCCCACACACAAGGAAAGAAACCACAGCTAGCTCAGTCGGAAAAGCAGATGAAAGCTATATTTACAGGCATAAATTGAATGCAATGAATATATACACAAATATACAATATTTACAATATATACAGACAATGCAGAAAAGCCTTTTCCCTCCAGCCGGCCAGGGGGGTTCCCTGAACCCCCCTCTCTCCCTCCCTACCTCCCCTTTTTCCCAAAAAGGGTTAGAGAGAGAGAGAAAGGCAATTAGGGAAGAAAAATTCTGTTAGCTCAAAAAGCACATGCAAGAATTAGTTTTCTTATCTGGTTAGCTGTTAACTCAAGGCTGTTCCTGCTTCAGAAAGAGAGAAGCCGTCCAGCCCACAAGACAGAGAAGCACAGACTGCACCCAGCCTGAACCCAGACCAGACCAGACTGAACTAACAGAACCCAAACTCAAAATTGCATTCTACAATCCACCAATGAAATTAGTTTAGACTATCTTGGTTTTGTTCAAATATCAAAAACATTCATCCAGAGTGTTCAGCAACTGTCTCTTTCTTAAAGGCATAGCCTAAACCGGTCACAATCCACCTCTTCTAAACAATTTCATTGGCTGTTCATACTGTCCATCCAATCTAAAACAATATCTACAATTTGTAAGTAAAGTTCATAGTCCATTCCGGCTATCCTCAGGTGTAGATAATTCAGAAGTCCAAGAAACAAGGAAAACAGTTTGTCTCTTCGCAAACAAAGCAAAGAAAAGGGAAACAGGGAAGCAGGGACTCTCAGTTGACTCAGGGCTCTCAGGGTTCTCAGGGTTTGTGCACCGTGGATTCCTCATGGATTCTTCCTTTGGGCGCGAAGTAGCTGTACAACACTCTGAAATTAAACTCTTTCAGCTAAAGTTAATTTCTTTGTGGAATACACGAATTTCACCATTCTCTTGCATTACCCAATAAGTGTGACTGGACCTTCAGCTGAAACCACCCCTCGGACAGGTTTAGCCTCTCCTGAGGGAGAAAATACCCAAACAGTTTTACCTAACAGATTCTTTTCTCTAACAACAGGAACTCTATCACCTTCCACTTTCTGTAGCAGATCTGAGTGTGCCGGTCCAGCTCGGTTCACTGAACCTCTACTATTTACAGCCAGGTTGCTTGTGCTAAATGCTTTTCCAGTTTTTCAAAGATCCACCCCCATGGCTTTAAGAGTGGTCTTCAGCAAACCGTTGTAGCGTTCAATCTTTCCTGCAGCTGGTGCATAGTAGGGGATGTGGAATATCCACTCAATGCTGTGCTCTTTGGCCCAGCTCTTTACAAGGTTGTTTTTGAAATGAGTTCCGTTGTCTGACTCAATCCTCTCTGGAGTTCTGTGTCTCCACAGAATCTGTCTCTCCTGACCAAGAATGGTGTTGCATGCAGTTGCATGTGGAACTGGATAAGTTTCCAACCAGCCAGTGTTTGACTCTATCATAGTAAGCACATACTGCTTACCAGAACGAGAACGTGGTAGAGTGATGTAGTCAATCTGCCAAGCTTCACCATACTTGTACTTGGACCATCTGTCACCATACCATAAGGGCTTAAGTCTCTTTGCCTGCTTAATAGCAGCACAAATGTCACAGTCATAGATGACTTGTGTGATAGCATCCATGGAAATGTCTATGGATCTGTCACGTGCCCACTGGTAGGTTGCATCTCTGCCTTGATGTCCTGACGAATCGTGAGCCAACGAGCTAAGAATATCTCACCTCGGTGTTTCCAGTTGAGATCAAGATCAGAGTCCATGTCTACTTGAGAAACTCTTGCAGCTAGATCTGCCTGATGGTTGTGTTGCTGTTCCTCAGTAGCTTTGCTCTTAGGGATGTGAGCATCAATGTGTCTCACCTTCACTGGAATTCTCTCGATTCGATCAGCAATGTCCTGCCACAGGTCAGCTGCCCATATAGGCTTTCCTTTTCTCTGCCAACCACTCTTTTTCCAGTTCTTTAGCCAACCCCACAGAGCATTGGCTACCATCCATGAGTCGGTGTAGAGATAAAGCTTTGGCCACCTCTCACGTTCAGCTACGTGGAGAGGTAGCTGGACAGCTTTTACCTCTGCGAACTGACTGGATTCTCCTTCTCCATCCTTGCCTCTGCAACTCGGGTGTTGGACTCCACACTGCAGACTTCCACCTTCGCTTGTTCCCGACAAGACGACAGGAAACCGTCTGTGAACAAAGCATATTGCTTTTCATCATCAGAAAGGTCATTGTAAGGAGGAGATTCCTCAGCACGAGTTACTCTCTCCTCTGGAGGTTTAGTACAGTTGGTGCCTTCAGGCCAACTTGAGATCACCTCCACCAGACCAGGTCTTTCAAGATTTCCCATTCGAGCTCTCTGTGTTATCAGAGCCATCCACTTAGACCAGGTAGAATCTGTTGCATGATGTGGTGTGGAACCTTTGCCTTTGAACATCCAATTCAAAACTGGTAATCTGGGAGCTAAGAGAAGTTGTGATTCAGTTCCAATCACTTCAGAAGCTGCTTTTACTCCTTTATAGGCAGCTAGAATCAATTTCTCTGTTGGAGTATAACTAGCCTCTGAACCTCTGTAACCTCTACTCCAAAAACCAAGAGGTCGTCCACGTGTCTCACCTGGAGCTCTTTGCCACAAGCACCAGGTTGGACCATTGTCACTTGCAGCCGTGTACAAAATGTTCTTAATGTCTGGACCATCTCGGACAGGTCCCAGACCCATTGCTTGAACCACCTCTTGCTTTATCTGGTCAAAGGCTGCTTGTTGTTCAGGTCCCCAGTGGAAATTATTTCTCTTTCGAGTCACATCATACAGAGGTTTCACAATCTGACTGTATCCAGGAATGTGCAGTCTCCAAAATCCCACTATCCCCAAGAAACGTAGAGTTTCTTGCTTGTTCATGGGATTGGCCATGGTAGAGACTCTATTTACCACATCCACTGGAATGTGTCGGCGTCCATCCTGCCACCGCACTCCCAGAAACTGGATCTCTCTGGTAGGTCCTTTCACCTTGTCTCGCTTGATGGCAAAACCTGCATTCAGAAGAATGTCAATGACTTTGTTACCTTTCTCGAAGACTTCCTCAGCAGTTTTACCCCAGACGATGATATCATCGATGAACTGGATGTGTTCTGGAGCACCACCTTTCTCCAGAGCATTGTGGATCACTGCATGACAGATGCTGGAGCTGTGGATCCAGCCCACTGGCAATCTGTTGAAAGTGTACTGGATTCCTCTCCAGGTGAAAGCAAACTGAGGCCTGCATTCCTCTGCTATGGGAATAGAGAAGAAGGCATTAGCAATGTCTATGGTAGCATACCATTTGGCCTCTTTGGATTCCAGCTCATATTGGAGTTCCATCATGTCTGGTACTGCTGCACTCATAGGTGGAGTTACTTCATTCAGAGCTCGGTAGTCGACTGTCAGACGCCAGTCTCCATTCTGCTTTCACACAGGCCACACTGGACTGTTGAAAGGGGAATGAGTTTTGCTGATGACTTTCTGACTCTCCAGCTGACGAATCAGATTCTGAATGGGCAACAAAGAGTCACGGTTGGTTCTGTATTGTCTGTGATGCAGTCTGAGAGGCAACCGGCAATTTAATGTCCTGAATCTTGTGTTGTCCCACAACTGCAGGTTCATCAGAAAGCTCAGGTCTAACAGACAGCTTCAGCTTTTGTCCATCAACTTCTACAGATGCTACTCCAAAAGCCCATTTGTAACCTCTAGGGTCTTTGAAACGCCCTTCTCTCAGAAAATCAATTCCTAGAATACAAGGTGCGTCAGGTCCGGTCACAACTGTATGCTTCCTCCACTGTTTCCCAGTTAAACTTATATCAACCTCCACCTTGGTTAACTCTTGAGATCCACCAGTGACTCCCAGAATAGTTATAGCTTCCGATCCCTGATAATCTGATGGCATTATGGTGCACTGAGCCCCTGTGTCAACCAAGGCCCTGTACTTCTGAAATTGTGAAGTGCCAGGCCACTGGAAGTACACATCCCAATAGATTCTGTTATCTCTGTTACCCCTCTCCTCCCCCTGGCGGGAGGCAGGGCACCCCTAGTTATAGGGAACATGCCCACATGTGCAATGAGCACAGTGTGCAGTGTTAGAACTGGAGCCACTGTTGGAGCTATTAGAGTTGTCCTGAGGAACTGTGGAAGTAACAGCTACCCTTCTGGTATTGCTACCTCGGGCTCTGCCACTTTGCAGTTCCCTCAGTCTCCTGAGAAGATTAGCAGTTGGTTGACCATCCCATCTGTTCATGTTCTCACCAAACTGATCACGCAGAGTGATCCAAATACTTCCACGTGATTGCCTTGGTGGTCTGTTTTGGTTTGATCTGTTTTGGAATGACCTGTTTTGGAATGACATCCTTGGAGGACGTCTATTCCTCACAGAGGAAACCTGTATCCATCTGGAGGAAGAATTGGAATTATCTCTCTGTGTCAATTGGGATATGGAATTTATAATTTCATCCTTCATCTCTTTCATGCAATTCTCGAGTTTTCCAGACAGAGTTTCAATGGCTGAAACCAAAGAAACATGTGTCATGCTATCCTCCAATTGTCTCATTTGATCAGTGAATCGGCCAACCGTAGGAGAAGCTCCGCCATAATTTCTTGCCACAATTCTGCTTGCCAGAATATTTGCATAATTAGGAGGAGCAAGTTTGATGAGCTTTTTAGCAAGACCAGTTCCTACAGGAATTTCATCAAGATTCAGAGTCTCATGGCCACCATAGAGTACCTCTCTAACAGCAAATTCTCTCAGACGCTTAATTCCTTTCTCTATGGTAGTCCAGGGCTTAGGATTCCATGGGAGATCATCTCGGGAAGGATATCTCATGAGGGTTGCCATTAAAAGGCGTATCCACAGAGTCACCTTACCGAGAGTCCTGCCTAGATGTCTATCTATTCCATTATCCTTTGAGAGAGTTCCTAGTTGAGCTGCCGACTTGTCTCCAACCATTAGAGCTGGAGCACCTGTATCGTAGCATCTACCAAGCCAAGCTAGGATTGGCTCCTTATCTGCTCTGATGTAATCTTTACGCACATTCCTTAGCTCTTCTCTTGGGGAAGAACAGTCTAGAATACCATCTGTCTCCTCCTCTTCCTCCTCTTCCTGAACTTGTTGCCCAGAAAGCCAATCAGATCCTGGGCTGCATGAGGAGAAGTGTGGCCAGCAGGTCAAGGGAGGTGGGGGGCTGAGCCATGTAAACTCTTTCCAGCTGGAATTGTTTGCACGTTTGGGATTTTCCTAAGTGCCAGGTTCCTGCTTGTGAGAGAAACTTCCCACACCTGAGGATCTCAGATCAGTAAAATAAGTTTCATTAATATTTTTCTGTGGGATTGCAGGTTAATCAATACTTTTTAATTAATTGTTCTGCTACTATTAAATATCCTCAGTATGAGTTCCATGGAATTACTGATGGGGGCAACTTGAGGACTAAAATGGCAGTGAATGAGGCAAAGGTCTTCACTCAGGCACCAGAGCCTCCAAACTCTGGGTTGAAGCTCTGTGTTTCTGTTGGTTCAGCCTTGCTGCAGGGGTTGGATCTGAACCAGGGGCATCTGATCTTCCTCAGACTCCCTCTTCCAACCATTTGCAGCCCAGCTTCACAGCTCTGCCTTTAACACAAACACCTCTGGGCTGTGCATGCCCCTGGCTCCTGCAGAGCACTCAAGGAAGCTGCATCCCTGTCCCACAGGGAGCTGGGCAGGTAGCAACAGCAGGTGACTGTGGCCTGGCCAGGGCAGTGGTGGTGCAGAACGAGGGCAGGTCAGGTTTAGGGGTCAGTGCTGGATTTGGCCCCCCCCTTTCTGCACCTTTTTCTCAATGGTGTTGCTCTCCCTGTTGGGTGTCTTTGTACTGTTCTGTTGAACTCTCCTTATTTCAGCCCAAGGAGCTTTACCTTTTAATCCTGATTTTCTTTCCCATACCACTGTTGGGTGGAGGGCAGCTGAATGAGCTGCTGCATGGAGCTTGGCTACAGCTGGGCCTGAACCACAACCCCACGGGTAAAAAACCCACTTCATTTATAGAAGAATGCTGACTTCTGTGATTGCAGTGTGTCAATCATAACGCAAAAAGGCATCTCTCAAACTATAAATTAACTTTCCAGGTAGGAACAGGAGTTCCTTAGGAGGAGAAAGTAGCCAGCTTCATGCACAGCCCAAGGGCTGTGCACACATCAGCTCCTGGGTGATCTCCTCTGCCTGCAGGCTGAGCTCCCCCAGAGCCGGCAGCAGTTTCTGCTGAGAGCAGGAGCAATGCAGAGCAGCAGCTGAGGGAAGGACATTCCTGTGCTGGTGGATGAGTGGAAGCTGTGGCACAATTTTCCCAGATGACTGGAAGCTGCCACAAGAAGGGCTGGATGGAGGAACCTGCAAACTCCAGGCCTGGCAGCCTGACCTCAGTGCCAGGCAAGATTATGGAACAGGGCATCTTGGGGGCAATCACACAGCACTTACAGGATGGCCAAGGGATCAGGCCCAGCCATCATGGATTTAGGAAGGGCAGGTCCTGCCTGACCAACCTGATCTCCTTCTATGATCAGGTGACTGCCTGGTGGATGTGGGGTGGGCTGTGGATGTAGTCTGCCTGGACTTCAGCAAAGCCTTTGACACTGTCCCCCACAGCAAACTCCTGGCCAAGCTGTCAGCCCCTGGCTTGGACAGCAGCACTCTGAGCTGGGTTAGGAACTGGCTGGAGGCTGAGCCCAGGGAGTGGTAGTGAATGGTGCCACATCCAGCTGGCAGCCAGGCACTAGTGGTGTGCCCCAAGGATCAGTGCTGGGCCCCCATCCTGTTCAATATCTTTACTGATGATCTGGATGAGGGAATTGAGTCCATCATCAGTAAACTTGCAGATGACACCAAGCTGGGGGCAGGAGTTGATCTGCTGGAGGGCAGAGAGGCTTTGCAGAGGGACCTCGACAGGCTGGACAGATGGGCAGAGGCCAAGGGCACACTGGTAAGGGGCTTGGAACACAAACCCTATGAGGAGAGGCTGAGGGAGCTGGGGTTGCTTAGCCTGGAGGAGACTCAGGGGTGACCTTATTGCTCTCTACAACTACCTTAAGGGAGGTTGTAGACAGGCAGAGATTGGTCTCTTCTCCCAGGCAACCAGCACCAGAACAAGAAGACAGAGTCTCAGGCTGCGCCAGGGGAGGTTTAGGCTGGAGGTTAGGAGGAAGTTCTACACAGAGAGAGTGATTACACATTGGAATGGGCTGCCCAAGGAGGTGGCAGATTCACCATCACTGGAGGTGTTCAGGAGGAGACTTGATAGGGTGCTTGGTGCCATGGTTTAGTTGATTAGGTGGTGTTGGATGATAGGTTGGACGTGATGAACTTGAAGGTCTCTTCCAACCTGTTCTATTCTATTCTATTCTATTCTATTCTATTCTATTCTATTCTATTCTATGTGCCAGGTTCTACACATTGGCCACAGCAACCCCAGGCAGTGCTACAGGCTGGGGTCAGAGTGGCTGGAGAGTGGCCAGGCAGAGAGGGACCTGGGGGTACTGGTTGATGGTAGGCTGAACATGAGCCTGCAGTGTGCCCAGGCAGCCAGGAGGGCCAATGGCATCCTGGCCTGCATCAGGAACAGTGTGGCCAGCAGGAGCAGGGAGGTCATTCTGCCCCTGTACACCACACTGGTTAGGCCACACCTTGAGTGCTGTGTCCAGTTCTGGGCCCCTCAGTTTAGGATGGATGTTGACTTGCTGGAACGTGTCCAGAGAAGGGCAACAAAGCTGGGGAGGGGTCTGGAGCACAGCCCTGTGAGGAGAGGCTGAGGGAGCTGGGGTTGCTTAGCCTGGAGGAGGCTGAAGGGAGACCTTATTGCTCTCTACAACTACCTGAAGGGAGGTTGTAGCCAGGTGGGGGTTGTTCTTTTCTCCCAGGCAACCAGCACCAGAACAAGAGGACACAGTCTCAAGCTGCAGCAGGGGAGGTTCAGGCTCAAGGTGAGGAGATGTTAGGAAGAAGTTCTTCATAGAAAGAGTGACTGGCCATTGGAATGTGCTGCCCAGGGAGGTGGTGGAGTCGCCATCACTGGAGGTGTTTAGGAAGAGCCTGGATGAGGCACTTGGTGCCATGGTTTAGTTGATTAGATCGTGTTGGGTGATAGGTTGGACTCGATGATCTTGAAGGTCTTTTACAACCTGGTTCATTCCATTCCATTCCATTCCATTCCATTCCATTCCATTCCATTCCATTCCATTCCATTCCATTCCATTTGGTCCTTTCCCCATCAGCTCTGGCACATTACAGCTTGGGGCTTGCTGCAGCAGTATGTCCACAGCTTGGAGCAGCTGGCCCTCGCCACACCATAACAACTCCGACACACTCCAACCAGCTTGGCCATGCACCTCCAACCTGTCTACAGGCACCTCATCAGTGTCTTCAACCTTGTATCTCCATAGAGTATTTCTCTCACTGCCATCTCCTGCAGGCACTTAACCCCTTGCTCTGCAGTCAACTGTTCCAAAGGCTGCCAGAGAAGGTCATCCTCTGAAGGGCAGCATCAGTCCACCATGGTACGGAGACCGTGCCAGAGAGCGATGACCCTACCCTGCCTTCCTGTCATCTTATCAATACCTCCATCCCTGGCTATGGACCCTAACTGCTGAGCTTCCTTGTCCAAGATGAAGAGATTGGCCTCTCTGTGTTCCCAAAACCTCACCAACCAGGCCACCAAAGATTCCCTTCTTCATGGTCATCATCCTGGCAAATTTGCCTCATTTTTCTCCTAGACACTGGCTACACTTCACCTGCTCCAGCTGGCAGCAGTGGCTGCACGGCAGGAATGGCTGCAGTGCCACCCGTGGCCATACAGCAGGTCCAACGTCTGCACCCATTGGGGTGATTGTGCAGCTCTATCTTCTCCCTGCAGTGCCTATTCTGGCCCTGCACCTCCACCAGCTTGGAACTGCTCCTGCAGCCAGGAAAGGGAGTTTAGAATTCCCCTAAAGCACCCTGGAGATGGGTCAGGGTGAATGGATCCAGCTTCCCTCCTCCTCCTCCTCTTCCTCCTCTCTGGCTGCACTAAGGCTGTTACAATCTATACCCATGGTTAATTAACGCTAATTAAAGCTGTGCCCCACCCCCCCCTTATGTAAAGATAATTAGAGGGAGATATGGGCACTGTGGGGCTGCCAAACAACCTGGGGGTGAGGTCTAAGTCCACCCCAAAAAACTCCCTGGCATGCCCAAAAAGGTCCCAACCAGCCCTTTAGAAGGTGCCCAGCAACCCCCCTAAAACATTCCAAATCAGGCCAAAGTCCTTAGCCCCTAGAAGGTGCCCAGCAGCCCCCCAAAAGATCCTAATCATCCCCAAAGTGCCCACCAGTCCCTAGAAGGTCCCCAGCAGCACCCTAGAAGGTCCGCAGCAGCACCCCAAAAGTGCCCATTAGCCCCCCCAAAGTTCTCTCCAGTTCCTAGGTTCCCAGCAGCACCCTGTAATGTCCAAATAAGCCCCCCCATTAAAGTGGTCCACGGTGCCCCCAAAGGTCTTAACCAGGCCACCAAAAGCCCTTAGCCCCCAAAAGGTGCCCAGCAGCCCCCCAAAAAGTCCTAATCAGCCCCAAAGAAGTGCCCACTAGCCCCAGAAAAGTGCCCATCAGTCCCCAGAAGGTGCCCAGGAGCCCACCCAAAGGTCCCAGTGACCCTCCCCCCATAAAAGGTGCCCAGCAGCCCCCCAAAAGGTCGAAATCAGCCCCAAAAATGTGCCCTCCCATCCCCAGAAGGTGCCCAGCAGTCCTCCAAAAGGTGCCCCCAGCTCCTAAAAACGTCCCAGGCAGCCTCAAAGAGGTGGCCAGTGGCCCTCAAAAGGTACCCCCTATGGTCCAATTGAGATCCCTAAAAAGGTGCCCAGCAGCCCCCTAAAAGGTCCCAATCAGCCCCAAAGAAGTGCCCACCAGGCCTCCAAAAGTGTTCACCAGTCCCTGGAAGGTGCTCAGCAGCCCCCTAAAAGGTCCCAATGAGACCTCCTCCCACAAAAGATGCCCTGCAGACCCCCAAAAGGTCCCAATCAGCCCCCCAAAAGTGCGCTCTCCAGGCCCTAGAAGGTACCCATCAGCCCTCAAAAAAGTCCAAATGAACCCCCCCATTAAAGGTGCCCAGCAGACCCCCTAAAGGTCCCGATCAGCCCCAGAAAAGTGTCCACCAACCCCCCAAAAGAGCCCTCCAGGGCCCAGAAGGTGCCCAGCAGCCCCACAAAGGGCCCCAACCAGCACCCCCGCCCCGACCTTCTGAAGGCAAGGGGGGCTCCTGAGCGGCACATTGCCTCACCCTTGGCCCCAGCAGCAGCCTCCTCGAGCGGCACCGCGGGGTGGCCTCGCTCCTTGGCGCAGCTGGCACAGAGGAGGGTCCCATCCCTGAGGGGTCCGTGGAGCCTCGGGAAAACCTTTTCGTCCTCCACCAACAGCTCCTTGATGGCCACCACCACGCTGGCGAGGGGGCGGCTGGGCAGCAAACCGTCGGCGGGAAAGGGTAAACAGCACTGGGGACAGGAACCAGCGCCAGTGGTGCAGGCGTTGAGGCAGCGGCGACAAAAGTTGTGGCCGCAGAGCAGGAGCATGAAGGGATCAAGGAAGAAATCCAAGGAGACAGCGCAGGTAGTCCCCTTCTAGAGGTTCTTCAGTGTTGCCAGCCGCCACGGCTGGGGGAGAATTACGGCTCCCCTTTCCCCGCCCCGCTTCCCCGCCCCCGGAGATTGTTTGGGGTTTCGAGAAACGCCCGCGAGAAGGGGGTGGGACCGGGAGGTGATGGAAGTGGTGGCTGGAGAGCAGCCGGCAGCCAGGTCCTGGCAGGGGGAGTGGATTTGATGTTCCCTAGAGATGAACCAGTGCGGAGTGAATCCCACGTTCCCTGGAGATCAATGTGGAGTGGATCCAACATTCACTGGAGATCAGACAATGTAGAGTGGGGATCCAACCAGATCCCTGAATCCTAGATCCCAGCTAACAAACCCCTGAATTCCAGATACCTGAATCCTTGACTCTAGATCCCAGGCACCAACTTCCCAAATCCTTAAAGCCTGGTCCCAGATACCTGAATCTTGGATCCCAGGCACCTGAATCCTAGATCCCAGGACCCAGATCTCTGAACCCCAGATCCCTGAATTCTAGAACCCAAATCCCTGAATGTCCAATCCCTGAATGCCCAACCCCTGGGATCCTCCAAGGGTCAGTGAATCAAGCTGGGAAGAGGACAGGGGGTGAGGGATGTTGAACCTGGCAGAGCTCCAATCTGCAGCTAGGGTGACCTGGGGGATGCTTCTCAAAGCTGAACCACCTCAGGTCTCTCAGCTGCTCCTCAGATGTCCTCCAGACCTTTTACCACCTTCATTACCCATTCCTGGACACATTCCACCCTCTCAATGTTCTTCTTGAGGTGAGGAGCCCAAAACTGACCCCAGGATTTGAGGTGTGATCTCCCCAGCCATGCCTGCAAGAAGCTGCAGCCAAATTTGGACATTTTGAGGTCCAAAATGGGCCTTTTTTCCTCCCCTGTGCCTCCGTTGAGAAGGTCCAACAAGTTGCAATCAGAGGGTGCAGGAGGTGCCCAAGTGCATGGTGGTTCCATCTGGAAGGAGAAGATTGGAGACCTCTTCCCTCCCTGGCTGATAAGAGCTGGCAGAGGCAGACTGGGCTGAGCTTGGGCTGAGCCAGTGCCAGGGTAAGGGGATCTCAAAAAACACCCCAAGAGAGGGGAAAAAACAGCTGGAGGAGAAGGTGGTGAAGAAGAACCAAGCTGAGAAGAAGCTGGTGGAGAAAAAGCAGCTGGAAGAGAAGCAACTGGTAGAAGACAACCAAGTGGAGGAGGAGAACCAAGTAGAAGAGAAGGAGCTGGTGGAGAAAGAACAGCTGAGGAACCTCAACACAGCCCCAAGAAAGCCTTCAAGAGGGGAAAGTCTGGGTGAGCACCAACCTGGCTCTTGCCTCTAGCTTAATCTGAGGTCATTTAAGATCAATTAATGAAAGATTTTTAACCCTTTCCCCACTCCCCCCCCCCTTTTCATTTCACCACCTGGTGGAAAACTGCTGGGAAAATCCAGCCAGGTTTTGGGGCCCCTCTTCCCACCCTGCAGTTTTGGGATCTCCCTTCCCTCTCTCCTTTCCCCCTCCTCCCCCCCCCCCCCCAGTTTGGGGTCTCTCTTCCCCCCTCCTTCCCCCTAGTTTTGGGCCTCTCTTCCCCCATCCCCAGTTTGGGGCCCCATTTCCCAGCCCCATGCTGCCTTTCAGAGCCTGGAGTGGAGGCCCTTTGATCCCAGCTCTTATCTCCCCTGTGCACATTTTTCTTGGCAGGACAGGGGGCAGGAGAAAAATTCTCCTACTCCTCCTGCAGGATTTCTCTGGATGTGAGAGATCTAGGCTCAGATTAGCCCAGTTTGGTTTTAGATTAACCCGGTTTGGTTTTAGATTAGGCTGGTTTGGGCTTAAATTGCCCTTGTTTGCACTCAAATTAGCCTGGTTTGGGCTCAAATTAGCTGGAGCTGCTTTAGATTTGAGCTGGGATCAAATTAGCCAGAGGGAGCTGGATTTAAATTAGCTCAGGTTGGGCTCAAATTAGCCCTGTTTAGACTCAGCCTTGGCTTGGTTTGGAGTCAGCATAAGATTGGTTTAGACTCAGCCTAAACTCAGTTTGGAGTCAGCCTTTGCCGTGTTTGGATTCAGCCTAAGCTTGGTTTGGGCCTGAGTTGGGCTCAAATTGGTCTGGGTTGGGCTCAATTTAGCTCAGTTTGGGCTCACCTTAGCTCACTTTTGGTACCTCAACCAATCATGGTTGGATTAACTGTCCAAGAAGATGAGTGGTGAGACCAGGGATGGATTTAAGATGTGCTTTGGGATTCATCCTTGAGCTTTGGGACTCCCCGAGGATTGGGGGTGTATTTATGAACTTAGATGAGTCCATCCCAAAGTGCTCCTCATGGTCCTCATGGAATTCAATCCACATCTCCTTGGATCTTCTCCCAAATCCAGGAAGCTCCTTCACAGCTGCCAGAGGACATCTTTCATGATGGAATGTGGTGGTTGACCCTCATTTTTCCCACCCAAAAAGGGGTGAAGAGCTGAGATATCTCCACATGGAAGACACTCATCTGATATTTTGGTCTCTCTTCTCCTTTGTTGCAGCTCCAGCTCCAAGGGACACCATGACCTTCTGCCTCCAACCACGGCTGCCCACTTGGCATCTGGCCCTGGACTACCACACAGCAAAGCAGTTTGAAGGTAACCAAAAGTGGAGAGGAACCAAGTTCCCATTCCTGAGGTTTTTTGTGCTGCATTAAGTCTGGATGTCCATCAGAGATGGAGATCCTCCCACACCACCTTCTGCCTTGAGGCCACTTCCATCTCCAACCCCTATCTCTTGGCTTTTCTATGTCTAAGCTCCCCTGGAGATCCTCCCCCTCCAGCTCCACCACTCCTCTCCCTTTCCCCACCAAAGACAATTTTGTATCTGTTTCCTCTCTGGTCAACTTTTCACCTTCTCCCTTTTTGCTCTCCAGTCGACATCACCTTGGATCCAACCACAGCAGGTCCTGAGGTGATCCTCTCTGACAACCTCAAAGAGGCTACCTGGGGTAGGCCTGGACACCAGTGGCCTGCGGGACCAGACCGCTTTGACACCGATCCCTGCATGTTGGGCAGCCAGGGCTTCACCTCAGGTCGTCACTACTGGGAGGTGGAGGTTTCCGGACGCTTCTGGGCTGTAGGGGTGGCCCTGGAGTCAGTTCAGAGGAAGGGTCGAGTCCTCTTCAAGCCCAGCGCCGAGATCTGGGGCTTGCAGAAGTACGATGAGCTCTGCGTGGCCCTCACAGCTCCTTCCAACACCTCTGTCCCCATCCTCAATGGGGAGATCGGTGTCTACCTGGACTATGAGGTTGGCCAAGTCTCCTTCTATGCTGTGGGCAGCCAGCGACGCATCTTCACCTTTCCTGTGGCTTCCTTCAGTGGGGAGAAGGTCTTCCCCTATTTCTGTGTCCTCCTCTCCACCATCAAACTGTCCCTCAAAGCTTGATGGCAGCAGGGTCCTTCCCCAGTGCTGGTTGCTCTCTCTATGGTGGTTGGAAATGCTCCTTGATGCTCCTCAGCTCTTCTGTCTCCAGGGCTTGGAGTCATCTCCACCTCAGCTCATGCTCCTACCTCCATCTTGGGCTCCATTTGGGGTTCTAGCCAGGGGAGGGGGAATTTGGGTCTGATTAATTAGAAATCAATTAATTAGTAATAAATGGCTATGGCTGACCCCCCACCAAACTGCCCCAGCCCCACGAAGTCCTCACCCAGGCTGCCTTGGCCTCCCAACAGCCTTCTTGGTCCTCCAAGAACCCACCAGAGCTGATCCACGAGGGACCTTAGAGGCTGCCCCAGCCCCCCCCAACATCTCCTTGGGGTCCCCATACCCCCTCAGAGCTGCCCTGCCTGGGACCCCAGCAGCTTCCCTGGAGCCACAAAACCTCTTTGGTCCTTCAAAAACCCCCAACAACACCCCAGGACTGGGCTGGATCCTTGCAGATCCTGCCCGTGTGGCTAAGGATTCACACCACATGCTTGCAGATCCACACTAGATCTTTGCAGATCCCTGCAGAATCCTTGCAAATCCACAGGGGATCCCTGCAGGATACATGCACATCCACACCAGACCCTTGTAGATCTCTTCAGCATCCTTGCAAATCCAGGCAGGATCCACACTGGATTGTTGCAGATTCACACTGTATATTTTGGGGTATTTTTAGGGGCTTTAAGGGACATTTAGGGAAACTTAAAGGGTTTTGGGGGAGATTTTGGGGGGTTACAAAGATTTTGGGGAGTTTTAGGGAGATTTTGGGGGGTTAGGTTTTGGGGGGGTTAGGGAGGTTCTGAGATGTTTTAGGGAGGTTGGAGAGGAGTTTAGGGTGATTTGGGGGGACTAGGGAGATTTCGGGGAGTTAGGTTTGAGAGGGGTTTAGGGAGGTTTTGAGGTGTTTTAGGGAGGTTGGAGTGGGGTTTTGAGGGGGCTTAGGGAGGTTTTGAGGTGTTTTAGTGACATGGGAGAGGTATTTAGGGAGATTCTGGGGGGTTTAGGGAGTTTTGGCAGGGGTTTAGAGAGATTTGGGGGGGTTACAGAGGTTGGAGAGGGCCTTAGACTTTTTTGGGGGGTTAGGGAGGTTTTGAGATACTTGAGGGAGGTTGGAGTGGGGTTTATGGAGGTTTGGGGGCGGGGTTAGGGAGGTTTGGGATGGTTTAGGGAGGTTGTGAGGGGTTTGGGAGGTTTTGAGGTGGTTTAGGGAGGTTGGGGGGTGCCTTAGAATGCTTTTGAGGGATTTTGGGGGGGTCATTGTCCCTAACCCCAGTTCACTGCTTGGCAAACACCAAACCTCAGAGAGGTTCCTGGGGCTTAACTTTGTCTGGATTGAGTTGGAAGAACCTGCAAGAGGCTTGAAAAAATCTTTTATTAGGATTATTCCCTGCTCCAGGAACATTTTCCATGGAATCCCTGTGTGGTGGTTTGAGCCTTAACTGGAAGTTAAGAGCTCAGGTGTGGGCAAGGCTGAGAATCTCTCCCCCACTCCCCCCCTCCTCCCTCCCAACAGAGAGGGGAGAAAAGGAAGGAGCAAATCCACCAAACAATAATTTGGAGTCGGCTTGGAAGTAGAGAGGTAAAGAGTTTCTTTAAACAATATATATATAACAATAACAGGAAAGATTCACAAGGGCAAGGAACAAGGATGGATGGGAGGGGGACAAAAAAACAAGAGAATAATACCAAACCAGCCTTTCTCTGAGGAAGTGTGGAGGCAGCAGGGAGAAGGATCAGGTCCGACCACATGGCAGGGGAGCAGGAGGGCAGCTGCAGTAGCTCTCATCCAGCAGAGGCAGCAGCCAGAAAAGGGGCCAACAGCTACAATGTCCTGCTTTTTATACTGTAGCTGGGCAGGAAGGGGGGAGTGGAACAGACTCAGCTTCCCAGGGGAGAAACGCCCTGCAGGGAGTGAAAAGTACCTGCAAGCCCTCCACCCTGCTTTGGTTTTTTTTTTTTTTTTTTTTTTTTTTTTTTTTTTTTTTTTTTTTTTGTTTTGTTTTTTTTTTTTTTTTTTTTCCAGAAAAGGGTGTTAACCCACCACACCCTGACCTGCAACAACATGGAACAGTTGCTTTTACCCTGAGTGTACCAAACCAGTCTTGGTGTTGGTGATGGATGCTGGACTAGATGATCTTTCAAGGTCCTTTCCAGCCCCTGAAATTCTCTGATTCTGTGATTGGTGATGCTGATGGTGGTGACATCATCTAGCAGGGCTTATGGAGACCACCTTAGCACCCAGCATGGCTTAGAATCCCCACTCTGATCATGACACAGCTCTGCCCTGCCCTGCCCTGCTCTGCCCTCTGATCCTTCTCCTCCCAAACAAGGCACATTTCAGGGCTCTGCCTGGGGATGGCACAGCAGCAACTGGTGGCACTGGTGCGGCCACCCCACATCCCAGGACAGCAAAACCCAGGGAAGGGTTTGGGTTGGGATGGATGCCCTGGCATTGGCATTGTCAGGAGGGCAGGAGGGGCCCACAGCTGCTGGGCACCTCCTGGTGGCACTGGGAGAGGCGACCCTTGGAAGCTTTGCTGCCACTTTTCATCTTCTGGTGGCTGCAGCTGGGCCAGGTTGCTGCTGCACTGGAAGCCCTTGTGGCAGTCACTGCTCCTCTACATCTTCTCCCCGGTATGGACACAACAGTGACTGCAGAGAGCAGAGCTGTGGGCAAAGCTCTTGCCACAGTCACTGCAGCTGTGGGGCTTCTCCCCAGTGTGGTGATTTAATTTACACCAGAAATATGATAAAATATGAATATGGTTTATTAAATATAAAAAATATTTTTCAGAGCCAATTGGATTCAGGTTTGTTTGCCTGGTTGATGAGAGGTTAATTACACCTGATAGGAGGCTGATAAATGCTAGAACAACAGTCTAGAACAACCACAACTTGGAATACAGGGGAACAAACTGCAACCTCCCTATACGCCCTCCAGAAGTCCAACGTGAGGGTTCTGTTACTGCTCCTCCATATCTCCCTGCATATTGAAAACTCCACTAGCTCATGGTGGCTGAACCCTACACAGCCTCCTACCACCACATCTCCCGCCAGCCCTTTTCTATTGGAGAACAGCAGGTCAAGCAGAGCCTGACCCCTGGTAGGCTCACTTAACACCTGCAGCAGGAAGCTGTCCTCCATACACTCTAGGAATCTTCTGGACTGCCTCCTCTCTGCTGAGGTAAGTTCCAGCAGATGTCTGGCAGGTTAAAGTCACCCACAAGGACAAGATCTGATGATCTTGAGACAGCCTCCAGTGGCTTATAGAATATTTCACCTGCCTCCTCATCCTGGTTGGGTGGTCTAGAACAGACTCCAATCAGGATGTCAGATTTGTTAGGCCTCCCTCTGATTTTAACCCACAGGCTCTCAATCCCTTCATCTTCTACCTCAAGTTTTGTGGCATTGAGAGATTCCCTAATGCACAGGGCCACCTCTCCTCCCTCACCTGTAAGGGAGAGCCTGTAACCCCCCAGTGCAGTACTCCAGTCATGTGACTCATCCCACCATGTTTCTGTAATGGCAACTACATCATTGAACCAAGACTTCCAGTTCCTCTTGTTTGTTACCTGCGCTGCATGCGTTGGTGTACCTGCACTGCAGCTGGGCTGCTGATTTCTCAATTAACCCTAATTTATGTTCTGCTCTCTCCTCTCCAGAGAGACTGGTTTCCTCACCCACCCCCTTCAGACTTAGTTTAAAGCCCTCCCAATGAGCCCTGCCAACTCTTGTGCTAGAGCCCTCTTGCCCTTTCTAGACAGATTCAGCCTATCTAGGTCTAGCAGGTCAGGTGTGGTAAAAGTTGCCCCTTGATCAAAGAACCCAAAATTCTGCCTCTGGCACCATCCCTTGAGCCAATTGTTGATGGCATGGGTTCTCCTGCTCCTCTCAGTGTACAATCCTGCCACTGAGGGAACTGAGCAGAATGCCACTTGAGCTCCTGCCCCATCAATCAATTGTCTAAGGGCCTTGAATTCCTTTATGATTGTCCTGGTGCCCTTCTTGTCAATCTCATCACTGCCAGCTCCGATTACCAACAATGCCTGGGCCCCAGGTAGGCAGCAGACTTCCCTGTGGGATGGGTCAGGGCAACATACAGGACCCTCTGTTCCCTTCAGGAGAGGGTCTCCAACAACAATTACCCTCCTCTTTTTCCTTATGGCACTAGTCCTGATGGTTGGTGGGAACCACTCTGCTTTAGGCATCCCCTCAGAAGGTTCCTTTTCTGCCTTCTCATCCACATTGCCCACCTGCAAGGCCTCATACTTATTATGCAAGAGCAAGGGGGAGGCAAAGAGGGCCAGGATGAATTCCCCATGCTTCTCCTAACAGGGACCTGTATCCATGCCCCTCTTGCAGTAGGGTTTCGGGCACGACACCCACAGTGACGAGGGTGGAATTCAAGCAGGGAGGTAGGGAGCGCCCAGGTCAAGAGCTCCTACCTGCAGCAGCAAGCCCATGAGACTGACGACTGCCTTCATGGCAGCTCACATTTGTTGCTCTCCCCTTGGAGTGGCTGCAGGGGAGTGGTTAATCGATCTCCTCTTCTTGCTGGCTGGTGATACTTACTAGGGTAGCACAGCTGACCCTTATCTCATCTATTGGAGCTACTTGTTAAGGCATCAACAGGTGGCCCCTATTTCATCTCTCCTTGCAGTTTCTCATCTTCAATCATTCAGTACGGGGGACACAGTCCCTCACATGCCCCCATTTCTGGGGTCACCTCCCTCAACTCGAGGGGGTCTGTAAAGCCTGCTCCCACATATTTAACTCCCTTTCACATTCCCTTATTGTCCTGAACCTTGATACTTCATTCTTTAGCTCAGCTACTTCATCCTTTAGCTCAGCCACCAGATTGAGGAGAAAATTCACCTGGTCACACCTCACACAGGTGTTGTCTCCTTCGGCCTCCATTCCAAGTACCAGGCTCCAGCACTCTCTGCAGCTAGCAGCCTGGACACCTGCATGCTTGTGTGCTGGTTCTGTCTGGGTACCTACTGTCTCTCTAATACCTTTGGCCCCACGCCTACCCCCTGGCAGCTGACACAGTGCACCAGTGCCCTGCCCTCCCCACCCCTCTCCAGGGGCAATGTCTACCTGGCAGGGGGTAGAGAAAGTACAATGGCAGGAGCTGAGCCCTTCTGACAAGAAGCCACCTGCTCCCACCTCCAGATGGGAGGTGGCTGGGCCCCCCCACCAAAGACCCCAGCAGGGAAAGTGTGTCCTGCCTTAGCCGGCAGCCACACGGGGGAACGGCAGTGTGCCCTCTCACTAGCACTTTCCTGTCAGGAGATGGAGGCAGTGCCTAGCACCAAATTTCTTTTTCCATTTGGTCTCTCTTCAGGAGAGAATTGAAATGATGCTTGTAATTCTGGGTTAGCACTTTCCTGTCAGGACTTGAAGGCAGTGCTAAGCAGTGTGAAACAGGTTGCTTTCTAAAATGCAGAGACACAAAGTAAAACATAGGGGCGGTTGAACACTTCACTTCTGAGATGAATAGAATCAAAACAAAAACCTAAAGGGAAAAAACTAGTACCAAATTTCTTTTGCCATTTGGTCTCTGTTCAGGGGAGAGTCGAAATGATGTTTGTAATTCTGGGCTAGCACATTCCTGTCAGAACTTGCAGGCAGTACTAAGCAGTGTGAAACATATCCAGTCCAACCTCCTGCCAGAGCAGGATCACCCAAGTCCTACAAGAACACATCCAGATGGGTTTTGAAAGTCTCCAAAGAAGGAGACTCCCAGCCTCTCTGGGCTCCAGGGCTCTGTCACCCTCACAGTGAAGAAGGCTTTCCTCGTGTTCACACATATAGACACACACACTTATGAAAAAACAGAATGAAAAACAGGGGAAAAGGGAAAAGGACTGAAAAGCTCAGCAGCCTATCTTAGCACTTACATGCCCACCCCATCTACAAGGTGGCATGAATCCAAGCACAAGCACATTCAACTTGCACCACTTTCTCTACACAGCTAATGAACTTCCAAAGGCAAGCTGCAATGCCACAGCTTCTGGCCCTGATAAACAACTTGAGCTCCAGCAAATATTTGATGCAATCCTTGGTCAGCAAACATATCAGCCTGCCCTGCTAAGGTTTAGAATAGAATAAACCAGGTTGGAAGAGACCTTTGAGATCATCGCATCCAACCTATCATCCAACACCACCTAATCAACTAAACCATGGCACCAAGCACCCCATCAAGGCTCTTCCTGAACACCTCCAGTGAAGGTGACTGCACCACCTCCCCGGGCAGCCCATTCCAATGGGCAATCAGTCTCTCTATGAAGAATTTCTTCCTAACATCCAGCCTAAACCTCCCCTGGTGCAGCTTGAGACTGTGTCCTCTTGTTCCAGTGCTGGTTGCCTGGGAGAAGAGACCAGCCCCTGCCTGTCTACAACCTCCCTTAAGGTAGTTGTAGAAAGCAATAAGGTCTCCCCTGAGCCTCTTCTTCTCCAGGCTATTCATCAAGGTGATCTCACCTAGAGAACTTGCTCAAAACTTCTTGTGTGGCAGTTTTTACTTTTCTGAAGCATACTTTTTTTCTTCACACTCAGACCCTTCCAAACACTTCTTTTCGTCCCCTGTCACCCGAAGCCAGAGATTCCCCTTGTCACAGGTTTTATTTTACTTTTCTGTGCGCACTATTCAGGAATTTCCTACTTACTTTACAGGACAGTGTGCATCTTCAGAGGGAAATAGAAAAGCATGATAGAGAAGCCAAGACAACATATGCCAGAGTATTAGAGTTGAAAGACAAATGCCATCACCCACAGATTTAATCATCATGTCACTACAGGAAATAAATCAATAAAATCAGATGAACCAAGGACTAGTAAAAAAAAGATAATGAAAAAATTTCCTTCCAGTAATTGGAAAGTGGACCTTCCTCATGGCCATGGCAGAAGCAAAAATGACCAACTGCTGGAAAAAATATTGTGGCCAGTCACAATTTTAAATACAAATTTCTTTCAGCAGCAGCCATGATCAGTGAGACTGCTGCAACAAAACAGTGCTGCCTGTCTCTCTCAGTAGGTTTTACACCCAAAGAATGAGATGAGACAAGGTGCACTTGTGGGCTGCTTCTGACACCTGCCAAAGACACCCACACCACACAACCATCTTTGGACAGCAGCTGCTGCTGATTTTAGCAGCGCCTGATAAAAAAAAAGGCATCTGGAAAAAAAAAGCTCCTGGATAATAAGCAGGGGGAGCAGGTGGCATGCCACGTGGGGAGCAGGCTGCGTGCCGCGTGGGGAGCAGGCTGAGTGCCACAGGAGGAGCAGGCTGAGTGCCACAGGGGAGCAGGCTGAGTGCCGCTTGGGGAGCAGGCAGGGTGCTGCAGGGGAGGGCTCTGCCACAGCACCTCAGGGATTCTCCCAACTGACTCACAACAGGTGACTGCTGACCTGCCAGCCCTACCTCTGTGCCTGGGAAGATCATGGAACAGATGTTTCTGGAATCTACCTTGGAACACATGGGGATTTGAGACAGCCAGCATGGCTTCAGCAAGACCATGACCTCCTGACCTAACCAGAGGCTTTCTACATCATTGGACAAGGGAAGGGTCATGGATGTCACCTATCTGGACTTCTGCAAGGCCTCTGATGTGGTCCCCCACAAGATCCTTCTCTCAAAGCTGGAGAGATGTGGATTTGATGGGTGGACTGTTCAGTGGATAAGGAATTGCCTGGATGGCCACGTGCATAGTGGAGCTGGGTGACAAGTGGTGTCCCTCAGGAATCTGCAACCAGTGCTGTTCAGTATCTTCATCAATGACACAGCGACATGCAGGGCACCCTGAGACAGTCTGCAGGTGACACCAAGCTGTGTGGTGTGGTCGATGTGCCAGAGGGGCCTGGACAAGCAGAAGCTTGCCCAGGTGAACCTTATAAGGTTCCACAAGGCAACCTGCAAGGTCCTGCCCCTGTGTTGGGACTATCCTTGATACCAGTCCAGGATGGGTGATGATGAAATTGAGAGCAGCTCTGCAGAGAAGGACTTGGGAAGCAGTGCAAAGCAGTGCAACCAGCAGGTTGAGAGAGGGGATTCTGCCCCTCTGCTCTGCGCTGCTAAGACCTCACCTGGAGCTGTGTCCATCTCTGGAGCCCTCAACACAGGAAGGATGTGGACCAGTTGGAGCAAGTTCAGGGGAGGCCATGAAGATGATCAGAGGGCTGGAGCACCTCTGCTATGCAGACAGGCTGGGAGAGTTGGGGCTGTTCAGCCTGGACAAGAGACCTTCAGGGAGACCTTAGAAGAGTCTTCCATTACCTGAAGGACCTACAGAAGATCTGGGGAGGGACTTTCAACAAGGGCTGGGAGTGATAGGACAAGGGACCATGGCTTGAAACTATAGCGGGGGAGCCTGCACAGTGAGGGTGGTAGAACACTGAAACAGGTTAGCCAGAGAGGTGATGAAGGCCTGACACCTGGACTATTCAAGGCCAGACCTGACAGGGCTCTGAGCAGCCTGATCTGCTGGTACATATCCCTGGTTGGACTAGGTGACCTTTGAAGGATGGAATGCACTAGGCTGACTGCATGATTCTACAACTTAGTAACACGCAAGTGAGTATTGCATCTGTCACTGTTTCCTTTAGTGGGTTTTGTTGAAGAACAGCTTAAAGAGAGAGGACATGGACCCCTAAAAGTACTGCACAATCCAGGCTTTGACGGTTGGTAAGTTTGGGCTGTTAGCATAACTATAGGCTGAGCTGGATGTCAGCCAGCAAGCCTTCAGGGACGATCTGTCCTTGAGAACTTGGTAAACAAACTGCACTGAGAGACGGGTAGAAAAGAAAGAGTAGCCACTGTGAAAGACAATAGGTGGGGGCCACTGTGAAAGACCACAGGTAGGAGGAGTATGTAATCAGGACCCCTTAGGTTAGAACCAGTAAGATTGCGCTGAGCAGACCCATGTTGGATAAAGTCTGATGCAAAACAAAATAAAGTTGCACTTGTTTTATCACTCATATTGAGTTGGTCGCTTGTCCGAGCCAAGGGAAAATGTCCTCCAACAGGGTTTCAGTGGGTAAAGTTCCTTCTGGATTTATCTAGTTTTATTCCCTTAGGGTAAAATATTTAGAGTCAGAGATCATATTCTTCACTTTGTGCTTTTATGGCTCCTAATGTGCTGGAGTCCTGGTTCACAAAGGCAGCTGGGGTCTTCCATAATACAAAAGCAACTCTGAGCCATAACAAATATGCAAACAAAATCTCAGTAAAACTAAATCCTTCCTGTTTTCTTAAAGGAACTACCAAAGCTTCCAGATTTTCCTTTATCATGTGGTTCAGGTAGACATCAAATTTAAATCTGTATGGGGTACAGAAAAGCAAGCAAGGTTTTATAGATTCCTAGAATGCTTTGGGTTGGAAGAGACCTTAAGGATCATCCAGTTCCAAACCCCTGCCATGGACAGGGACACCTCCCACCAACCCAGCTTGCTGAAGGCCTCATTCAGCCTGGCGCTGCACACCTTCAGGGAGGGTGCAGCCACAACCTCCCTGGGCAACCTGTTCCACAGTCTCCTCAGCCTCACTCTCAAGAATTTCTTCCTCATCTTCAGACTCAGTATCCCTTTTCACAGCTCAAAGACATTGTCCCTTGGCCTGGCACTCCCAGCCCTTGTCAGACAAGTGGCTTAGGGGCTGGTGCAGTCGAAAGAATTTCAGGTTTTGCGATCTTGGAGAACTTTCTACTGCACCAGGTCAGCTGGCAACAGATGGAGTACATCTGTCCCAGAGGAGGGGAAAGATCATAGCGTATGAGAATGGCCTATCCCTCAAAGGGAAAAAGATTCTAGGAAGGGAATTGGCAGGTCTCGTTGACAGGGCTTTAAACTAGATTCAAAGGGGGAAGAGGCTGAAACCAGTCCTCCCAGGCAGGAGTCTGGGGGTGATAAACTGGAGCCAGAGGTGAAACCAGCAGCCCAGCTGCAGTGCATGTACACTAATGCACAAAGTATGGGCAACAAACAAGAGGACCTGGTAGCCTTGTTGCAGCAGGAAAGTTATGATGTAGTTGCCATCACAGAAACGTGGGGGGACGACTCACATGACTGGAGCTCTGTAATTGATGGCTACACGCTCTTCAGGAGAGACAGGCAAGGAAGAAGGCGTGGAGGGGTGGCCCTATACATCAGGGAGGTACTAGATGCCATTGAGCTGGAGATCAGGGATGATCGGGTTGAGTGCTTGTGGGTGAAAATTAGAGGGAAGACCAGCAGGGCAGACATCCTGGTTGGAGTCTGTTATAGACCACCCAACCAGGAGGAAGATGCTGATGAAGCATTCTATAGGCAGCTTAAGGCTGTCTCAAGATCACCTGACCTTGTTCTCATGGGTGACTTCAACCTGCCTGATATCTGCTGGGATCTCAACACAGCAGAGAGGAGGCAGTCTAGGAGGTTCTTAGAGTGCCTGGAGGACAGCTTCTTATCCCAGGTGCTGTCTGAGCCTACCAGGGGTAAGGCTCTGCTTGACCTCCTCTTCACCAACAGGGAAGGGCTGGTGGGGATGTGGTGGTCGGAGGGTGTTTAGGCACCAGTGACCACGAGATAATTGAATTTTCAGTATTCAGCCAAGCTAAGAGGGGCAGTAAGAGACCTCCACTCTGGACTTCCAGAGGGCAGACTTCAGGTTACTCAAGGAACTAACTCAGAAGGTTCCTTGGGAAACAGCCCTTAAAAACAAAGGGGTCCAGGAGAGCTGGAGCTGCTTCAAGGCAGAACTCTTGAAGGTGCAGGAACAGGCTGTGCCAGTGTGCCGGAAGATGAGCCGCCGGGGCAGACGGCCAGCCTGGATTGGTAATGAACTTCTAAAGGAACTAAGAGAAAAAAAGAGGGTGCATCATTGGAAGTGTGACCGGTTGAGGTTATGCCTTTAAGAAAGAGACAGTTGCTGAACACTCTGGCTGAATGTTTTTTATATTTAAGCAAAAACAAGATAGTCTAAACTAATTTCATTGGTAGATTGTAGAATGCAATTTTAGTTTAGTTCAGTCTGGTCTGGCCTGGGTTCAGGCTGGGTGCAGTCTGTGCTTCTCTGTCCTGTGGGCTGGATGGCTTCTCTCTTTCTGAAGCAGGAATGGCCTTGAGTTAACAGCTAACCAGATAAGAAAGCTAATTCTTTCATGTGCTTTTGAGCTAACAGAATTTTTCTTCCTTAATTGCCTTTCTCTCTCTGTCTAACCCTTTTTGGGAAAAAGGGGAGGTAGGGAGGGAGAGAGGGGGGTTCAGGGAACCCCCCTGGCTGGCTGGAGGGAAAAGGCTTTTCTGCATTGTGTTCATTGCTGTGTTTTCCTGTATATATTGTAAATATTGTATATTTGTGTACATATTCATTGCATTCCATTGATGCCTGTAAATACAGCTTTCATCTGCTTTTCCGACTGAGCTAGCTGTGGTTTCTTTCTTTGTGTGTGGGGAGGGAACTTTCTCACCCCACCACAGGAAGAAAGGGGAGGCAACCCATAGAATGTTTAAGGATGTTTCTAGGTCTTGTAGGAAGAAAATTAGGGATGCAAAAAGACAACAGGAGCTTGTTGGCCTCTGCTGTGAAGGACAACAAAAAATCCTTCTATAAATACATTAATAGCAAGAGGAGGGCAAGGACAACCTCCATTCCTTGGTGGACATGGAGGGGAATGTTGTAACAAAGGATGAGGAAAAGGCAGAGGTACTTAACACCTTCTTTGCCTCTATTTCTACTAGCAGGGCAGAATGTCTTCCAGACAGCTGGCCTGCAGAGCCAGCAGATGGAGCCAGGGAGCAGCATAGCTTCCCCCTGTTCCAGGACGGGGTAGTTAGAGATCTCCTCAGACGCTTGGATCCCCACAAGTCCATGGGTCCAGATGTGGGAGGGGAAACTTGTCCACATGCTGGGACAAGATCTAAAATCTGGGCAAAAATGTGCCTTCACACACCCCCCCCCCCACCCCCCCCCCACTGCTAGGCTAGTCTCAGCTGGCCAGATCTGAGACTGCCCATCCCCCGTGGCATTGGGCCTAGCCAGGCCCAAGACCGGGAGACATCTCCTCCAATTACCAGGTGACGGAGAGGGAAGAAAGAGGAAGTGCCAGACCCTGCCCTGGATTTTATAGTGGTGCAGAGAATTATGGTATGAAATACCTGATTTCCTGTGTCCACCCCTCTGGGCTGGACTTCTGGACACAGGAAACACGCACTGTAGCAGAGGGCACCCAGCCCAAACTGCTACACTGCAACCTCCCTTAAGGTAGCTGTAGAGAGCAATAAGGTCACCCCTGAGTTTCCTTTTCTCCAGGCTAAGCAACCCCAGCTCCCTCAGCCTCTCCTCATAGGGCTTGTGTTCCAGACCCCTCAGCAACTTCATTGCCTTTCTCTGGACACATTCCAGCAAGTCAACATCCTTCCTAAACTGAGGAGCCCAGAACTGGACACAGGACTCAAGGTGTGGCCTAACCAGTGCAGTGTACAGGGGCAGAATGACCTCCCTGCTCCTGCTGGCCACACTGTTCCTGCTGCAGGCCAGGATGCCATTGGCCCTCCTGGCTGCCTGGACACACTGCAGGCTCATGTTCAGACTACCATCAACCCAGGTCCCTCTCTGCCTGGCCGCTCTCCAGCCACTCTGACTCCAGCCTGTAGCTCTGCATGGGGTTGCTGTGGCCAATGTGCAGAACCTGGCACTTGGATGTGTTCAGTCTCCTGCACTTGGGCTCTTACCATCTGTCCAGCCTGGCAAGGTCCCTCTGCAAAGCCTCTCTACCCTCCAGCAGATCAACTCCTGCCCCCAGCTTGGTGTCATCCGCAAATTTACTGATGATGGACTCAATGCCCTCATCCAGATTATCAATAAAGATGATCCTTGGGGCACAGCACTAGTGCGTGGCCACCTGCTGGGTGTGGCACCATGCACCACCACTCTCTGGGCTCGGCCCTCCAGCCAGTTCCTAACCCAACGCAGTGTGCTCCTGTCCAAGCCATGGGCTGATAGCTTGGCCAGGAGTTTGCTGTGGGGGACAGTGTCAAAGGCCTTGCTGAAGTCCAGGTAGACCACATCCACAGGCCTCCCCACATCAACCAGGCGGGTCACCTGATCATAGAAGGAGATCAGGTTGGTCAGGCAGGACCTGCCCTTCCTAAATCCATCCTGGCTGGGCCTGATCCCTTGGCCATCCTGCAAGTGCTGTGTGATCGCACTCAAGATGAGCTGTTCCATAATCTTGCCTGGCACTGAGGTCAGGCTGACAGGCCTATAATTCCCTGGCTCTTCCAACTGGCCCTTCTTGTGGATGGGCACCACGTTGGCCAGCTTCCAGTCATGTGGGACATCTCCAGTGAGCCAGGACTGCTGAAAAATGGTGGAGAGTGGCCTGGCCAGCTCATCTGCCAGCTCTCTCAGCACCCTAGTATGGATCCCGTCTGTGTGCCTGCGCCGCATGGTTGCTGCTTCTCCCAGGATACAGAGGTTCCCTGCTCGGGAGGGCACTGTGGCAGTTCAGCAGCGCTGGTTCACACGGGCTACCAGGTTTTCTCCTGCAGCGATGGATCACGCAGTGGTTGATCCCACGGGGTACTGTCCACAGCACTGCACGCAGCTGGGTGGCAGTGGCAAAGTACCACGAGGCCTCTTGAAGCACTGGTTTGAGTCCCCGGCAAGGTGGACCACAACAGCACTGGTATGTATGCAGATACAGGCTCAAACACGAATGTGGGGGTCTCATCACCAAACAACCCCTATTTACCGTTTGCCCCAGTGAATACTGGTCCAATGAGCATCTGTTTCTAACACAAAGATTAACCAATGAACTGGCATCTACCAAATATGGCATAAGCTTATTCTATAACCAGGGAAACAAACATATAGCCTGGCCCTTGTGTGCCACAGGGGTGAGACCATGCCCAGGTAGGCTGTTTACCTGGACTCAGTGGCGCCAGGATCCCCCCTGCCGCCTCCAGAAGGGAGGGGGAACAAAGGAGGGTTAACACACAGAGAAGTATGTCCTAGAAATATTTGGGGCACAATCCCGGCCATAAGCATCATTCACTACAGTGATACAGCAGAGGAATTGCAAAAGATAAAATGGAAGGAAAATGCACACAGAGAGAGGCTGACTGTGGCATGCTCTGGTTCAGGAGTTCTCTGCAGCAGAGCTCATCAGTAACAGTTGTCAAAGGTTGTTAAAGGCAGTCTGGAACACTGCAGTCTGGAGTTCTGGGCTCCCCAGTTCAAGAAGGGCAGGAACTTGCTGGAGAGGGTGCTGAGGGGACCGGAACGTCTCTGTTATGAGGAAAGGCTGAGAGAATTGGGGCCATGTAGTCAGGAAAGGGAGGGGACTGAGGGGGAAAATCATCAATGCTGATCAATAATTCAAGGGTGAATGTCAGGAGGATGAGGCCAGGCTTTGTTCAGTGGTGCCCAGAGACAGGACAAGGGGTAGAAAGCATAAACTTGAACATCAGAAGTTCCATGTAAACATAAGTAACTTCTTTAAGGGTGATGGAGCCCTGGAGCAGGCTGGTAGAGTCTCTATCTCTGGAGCCATTCAAACTGACCTGGATGCATTCCTGTGTGACCTGCCCTAGGTAATCCTGCCTTGGCAGGAGTGTTGGGCTCAATCTCCACAGGTCCCTTCCAACCCCTGTGATTCTGTAATCCCAAGATTGCAAAAGCAAGCTGCAGGTACAGCTGATATGGCTCTTCCCCAGGGCTGCCAATTCCCATTGCTGTCATTGTCAGAGCAGAACACATCCAGTAGGAACAATCCAAGCAAAGCAAGCAGTGTGGCAATGGTCCTGGTGATTCTCAATTCACAAGAAAAATCAGAAACTTAAGGTAGTTTAAGCTGGTGGAAAAGGAAGGGAAAGGGAGAAGTAAGGCATGGAACTGGCAGAATAAAATGAACAAACTTCCTGCTAGGCTGTACCCAGAGGGTGCTCAAGAAGAGCTCTGCCTCAGGCTGGCAACCTGTCACTCTTTGGGGTTCCCTAGGTATCAGTATTGGGCCCAAAGCTGTTTAAAATCTTCATTAATGATTTAGATATTGGCACTAAGAGCACCCTGAGGAAGTTTGCTGACAACATGAAAATGAGTAGGGAAAGTGACAGCCCAGAAGGGAGAGCTGCCCTCCAGGAAGATCTTGACAGGCTGCTCAAGTGGGCAAGCAGGAACTGTATGAAGGTTAATGAGGTGAAGTGCAAGGTCTTGCACCTGGGAACACATAACCCAGGAATGCAGCTCAGGCTGGGAGCCACCTGGCTGGAGAGCAGCACTGTGGAGAGGGACCTAGGGTCTTGGTGGACAAAAGGCTCAAGATGTGTGAAGAGTGAGCTGCAGGGACAAAGAAAGCCACTGGGATGCTGGGTTGCATTGATAAGGGCATCACCAGCAGGGATAAAGATGTCTTTGTCCCACTCTGCTCAGCACTGGGCAGGCTGCACCTTGAGCACTGTGCACAGGTTTGATCCCTGCTGTACAAGGATGGGGAGAGGCTGGAGAGGCTCCAGAGAAGGGCCACAGGAGTGACCAAAGGCCTGGCAGCCCTGCCAATGAGGGAAGGCTTGTTGAGCCTGGAGAAGAGAAGGCTAAGGCTCCCTTTGAACAGAGTCCCAGGCAAAGACCAGGGCTGATGGGCACAGGTTGCTGCCAGGGAGATTCCAACTGGATGCCAGAAAAAAAAAAAAAATCACCATTCGTACTATGAAACATTGGAATAAACTCCCAGGGAGGGGCTGGCTTCCCCTGCATTAGACTGTTCCAAGGCTCACCTTGCCAGGGTGCTGGGCCAGCTCCTTTCTGATTCTTACCCTGAAAGGTTGGACTGGATGAGTCTTGAGGTCCCCCCCAACCTGGTGTTCTATGAATCCATTAATCTATGGACAAAAAGGGAATATTGAAATACAAGGCACCAAGGAGTCTGGCTTGGGAAATCAGCAACTGGATCACCTGGATGTGACACTTGCAAAGCTGCTGTGTCACACTGGGCAGGGGCACAAACTGGGCAGAGGTAGCTGAGCTTTGGAGGAAAAGAGCAGGTTAAAACATAGCTCATTTTCTGCAGGTTGGAAGCACCTGCACAGCACTGACCTGCAGCTGGACCACTGGTCCACTGGAACACTCACTTCTTGCAGTTCCCACCAGAGGAAGCAGGAGTGGCCATTTGTGTGTACCCAATCTCTTCCTTGCTCTGTCAGAGGGGATGTTCTGTTCATGCTGCCCCACGGGCACCACTCTCACCCTGTAGAAACTTGGAAAATGGCACTGCTGGTAGCATTACTTGAACAAGGTTCTGATTGCTGCTGAATTGCCACAACAAGGAATAAAAATCCCTTTTGTGCACTGGAACCTCCTGCATCATCAGATGAGAGCATACTCACTCTGCTCACACAGCAGAGCAGCTGCCTGGCAGCATCAGATCCTCACTTTGCTGTCCTGACTGTGGGGCTGGAGCACTGAGGACAGAAGAGGAGCTTTGCCCATGAAATCTCTGACAGATGTGGCAGAGTGTGCAAGTGACCTCCAAAGCTCATCCAGTCCAACCCCCTTGCACTCAGCAGGGACATCCTCCACTAGATCAGGTTGCCCACAGCCCTGTCCAGCCTCACCTTGAGTATCTCCAAGGATGGAGCCTCAGCCACCTCCCTGGGCAACCTGTTGCAGTGTTCCAGCAGCCTCCTGGTGCAGAACTTGTTCTTCAGTTCCTCACATCCAATCTCAATCTGCTCTGCTCTCATTTCAAACCATTGCCCCTGGTCCTGTCCCTGAAGGCCTTTGGGAATATTCCCTCTGCAGTCTTCTTGTAGCCCCTTCAGGTACTGGACATTCACTATTAGGTCTCCCCAGAGCCTTCTCTTCTCCAGGCTGAACACCCCCAGCTCCCTCAGCCTGTCCGTAGAGCAGAGCTGCTCCAACTCCCTGATCATTTTCATAGCCCTCATATGGACCCTCTCCAGCAGGTCCATGTCTCTCTTGTGTTGAGGGCCCCACAGCTGGACACAGCCCTGCAGGTGAGGTCTCCCCAGAGCAGAGCAGAAGGGCAGGATCCCCTCTCTCCATCCCTGATCAAGCTGCTCTGGGTGCAGCCCTGGCTGCCCTTGGCCGTCTGTGCTGCCAGTGCCCATTGCTGGCTCCTGTCCAGCTTCTCCCCCGCCCCCAGCACCCCCAAGTCCTTCTCTGCAGGGCTGCTCTCAGTCTCATCCTCCCCCAGCCTGGTTTGGTACTGAGGGTTGTTCCAATTGTTCAGCTTTTGTAATAATTACCATTTCTAGTGAGATTTAGAAACTAAATATTTAACTGCTCTGAAGATGTTTGTCACCTGGTAACTGAATGACTGCCACAGCCTTTTCTCTCACGGCAGCTCTGTCTGCAGCTTTTGCAGGACCTACAGAATGGCTTCCCCATACATTACAGAAACTGATAAAAGGGAATGGGAGTTTAGGTTAATCTGTCATCTGTGCTTGGGCAATCTATTTTGTATAGAGAAATAGAAACAGAAGTGTTTGTTTTGTTCCAAGAGAAGAAAAGTGAGTTATCTTGTTGTGAGTAAGTGGAGTCCTCAGGTGATGTTCAGACACAGTGGTGACCCTTCTGTAGGTGCATTGCAGATGCATTACAAATCCCAGGGTAGATGCCTGCTGTGTAGCAGAGACTGGGTTTTATTGAATGTTTTACAGAGTGTGTGAGGAACAGGGCAGAAAATAAACATGGGTTTTCACAGAATCACCAAGGTTAGAAGAGACCTCAAAGATCATCAAGCCCAACCCGTCACCACAGACCCCATGACCAAGTGCCACATCCAATCCCCTCTTGAACACCTCCAGGGACGGTGACTCCACCACCTCCCCGGGCAGCACATTCCAATGGCGAATGACTCTCTCAGTGAAGAACTTTCTCCTCACCTCGAGCCTAAACTTCCCCTGGCAGAGCTTGAGACTGTGTTTTAACATGGATTAAGAGAAAAGGAAGAAAATGTTAAGCAACTTTACTTTTATGGCAGCATGTGGGAATAAAAAGCAAATCTCAGGGACTATCTACAACAGAATAATTTACAGACTCCAAAAGCCATAGAATTGTGTCAGTGTGTGCAGCAGAAATATTGTGCTCTTTGGGATCGGTCAGCAAGACAGCATGCCAAGTAACTTGATTTTTAGGTACTCAGTGAGAGCTGTGCAAGCTTCACACACACATTCCTATATTAAAAGAAACTGCTAAAACATAAATCTGCAGAAATCCAGGCAGACACAGTTGTATCAGATAAAAAAAGCTCTGTGGGAGGAGTCTGTACCTGCAGAAAGCAGCGTCCTGTGTGCCTGACCACTGGCTCTCTTTCCAGCATGAACCAGGGAAGAGTTTGACACCTCACTTCTCAGCAGCATGCTAACAAAGGAACAGGAACAGAAACCTTTGCCAAACAATTGCAAAACAATTAGAACAATTACAAAACAAGCACGTTAATTGAAGACCAAGCAGTTTGGTTACCAAACAAGCAGTTTAACTGGGCCAAAGCAGGACTGCAAAGACTTTAGGATCTGTGAGAATGGCCCATACCAGGCACTGTTGTACTGTGAGAGCAGTGTGGAGAGCAGAAGGTTGTAGTCATCATTTTCACTGGTAAAACAGTTTAGGTTCATTATTACAGTTGTGAGTTTTCTTACTGTTCTATTTCATCATTCCCATGTTCTTATTGATGGGCTGGGTTCCACTTTCACTCCTCTGGGCTGACTTCAGTAAAGCAGAAAGCATGGCAATAGAGAGCAAAAAGCTCAAACTGTCTCTTCAAATTTCTTTCTTCTGTTGGGAACTGAAAGTCCAAAGGCTATAGGATGCATTCTGATTTCAGAGATCTCTCTTTGACTGACAGATAACTTTTGGTCAGTGTGCTAAGGGTGGTCAGTGTTTAGTGGGAGTGACTTTTCCTATGGGAAATAAGAATGGCCCTGAACTAAAAGAAGAGGTAGAAAGGCTAAGAGCTGTAAGAGACAGCAAAAGTAACATTAACTATTTCCAAAATCTAACCTCTACTAAACTAGAACAGGGGGTGACTCTTAGTGGAACAGGGAGTTTGGTACCTTCTCATCAGCAAGCCTCTCAGCCTCCCTGCAGTAACCCACAAGGGCAGGGCCAATGGGAGCAGGTCTCTGCCCGACGGAAGAAACGCAGATGGAGCAAGCCTGCTACTTTGAGCAACACACTGCCTACAGTGCAGGTACAGAATAGGTATGAGGCTCTGCAGGAGGAACAGGTCATAGGTGAGGACGAGGACTCAAGGAAGGCAGAAGCTGCACCAATGACAGGTTGCCTCAGGCCAGCTATCAAAACTAGACCAGAAAAGAAACCTCGCAGGGTCATCGCTATAGGAGACTCCCTACTGAAGGGAGCAGAGGGTCCAATATGCAGACCAGACCCCTTTCATAGGGAGATCTGCTGCCTCCCTGGTGCCCAAGTAAAGGACATTATAGGCAAAATTCCCAAACTTGTGAGTCCTTCAGACTACTACCCACTGCTGGTCTTTCAGGTGGGTAGTGACGATGCAACAACAAGAGGCTCGCAATCAATTAAAAGTGATTTCAGACCTTGGGCACCTGCTAAAGGGATCAGGAGCTCAGGTTGTGTTCTCTGCTATCCCTCTAATGTCAGCGATGGATGAGGGAACACTGAGGAAGAGCCAACAGGTCAATTCATGGCTCCGGGGCTGGAGCCATCGACAGGGATTTGGGTTCTACAATCATGGCTTGGTTTACAAGGCACCAGAGCTGCAAACAACTAATGGAGCACACTTGTCCCAGAGGGGGAAAAGGATCCTGGGGCAGGAATTGGCAGGGCTCATTGATAGGGCTTTAAACTAGACTTGAAGGGGGAAGGGGGTAATAGTCTCCTGCTGGCCTGTGAGAAGCAGAGGGGCAGCTCACCAGAGGCAGTGGGATGAGAGCTGCTAAGGGCTCTCAACTTGCTGCCCTGAGGCGAGACACAGATGACACACCAGGACACCCTGTGAAAACCAAGGGGAATTGCAGAAGAGGACGACAGGGCCAGCCCAGCTGAAGTGCTTCTATGCAAATGCACGCAGCTTGGGCAACAAACAGGATGAATTAATGGCCACTGTGCTGCTGGGAGGCCATGACATAGTGGGCATTACTGAAACTTGGTGGGATGATTCCCATGATTGGAATGTAGGGATAGATGGGTACAAGCTTTTTAGGAAGGATAGGCAGGGAAGGAGAGGAGGAGGTGTTGCCCTCTATGTCAAGAACCAGCTGGAGTCAGCAGAACTCCACCTGGGGAGGGATGATGAGATGGTTGAGAGTATATGGGTTAGAATTAAAGGCAAGACAGGGGAAGGAGATATTACTGTGGGGGTCTCCTACAGGCCACCTGACCAGCAGAACCAAGCAGATGAGGCCCTCTACAGGCAAATAGAAGCGGCTTCCAGGTCACAAGCCCTGGTCCTCATGGGTGATTTCAACCACCCTGACATCTGCTGGAGGGACAACACAGCAAGGCACCAGCAATCCAGGATGTTCCTGGACTGCATAGAAGACAACTTCCTCCTCCAAATGGTAGAGGAACCAACAAGAAAAGGTGCTCTGCTGGACCTTGTTCTCACCAACAGGGAAGGGCTGGTAACCAATGTGAGGCTCAGAGAATGCCTTGGCTGCAGTGACCATGAAGCAGTTGAATTTAATATCCTCAGGGCTATCAGGAGGACCTATTCTAAGCTTATGTCCCTAGACTTTAGGCGTGCAGACTTTGATCGCTTCAGGAATCTGCTAGCCACAGTGTCATGGGACAAAGCCCTGGAGGGAAGAGGGACCCAGGACAGCTGGTCAGTATTCAAGGACCACCTCCTCTGTGTCCAGGAGCTATGTATACCAACAAAGAGAAAAACAGGGAAGAACGCTAGGAGGCCTGCCTGGATGAACAAGGAGCTCCTGGACACACTATTACTTAAAAAGAAACTCTACAGGCAGTGGAGGGAAGGACAGATAGAACAGGGGGTATATAAGGAAGCTGCCCGAGCAGCAAGAGGCCTGGTTAGGAAAGCCAAAGCAGAGTTTGAATTGAATCTAGCCAGGGAGGTCAAAGGGAGCACTAAGAATTTCTACAGGTATATTAATGGCAAGAAGATGAGTAGGGAAGGTGTGGGCCCCCTCAGAAAGGAAACTGGTGAATTGGTCACAAGTGATGTGGAAAAAGCTGAGGTACTCAATAACTTCTTTACCTCAGTCTTCACTGCAAGGGCCTCCAGCCACACTCCTGGAGTCATGGCAGATGATGCCAGGGACGGGGAGGAAGAACTGCCCTTCATAAGTGAAGCTCAGGTTGGTGATCACCTGAAGAACCTGAAAGTGTTCAAGTCCATGGGACCCGACGGGATACACCCAGGGGTGCTGAGAGAACTGGCAGATGAGGTTGCTAAGCCCCTCTCTATTATATTCCAAAAGTCATGGCAGACTGGGGAAGTCCCCACAGATTGGAAAAGGGCAAACATTGCTCCCATCTGCAAAAAGGGTAAGAAGGAGGAACCAGGGAACTACAGGCCGGTCAGTCTCACCTCTGTGCCCGGAAAGATCATGGAGCAGATCCTCCTGGAGGCACTACTGACTCAGAAGAGTAGTGAAGAGGTGATTGGGAGCAGTCAGCATGGCTTTGCCAAGGGCAAATCCTGCCTGACAAACCTGGTGGCCTTCTATGAACAAGTGACAGCATTAATAGATGAGGGGCGAGCAACTGATGTCGTTTACCTGGACCTGAGCAAAGCCTTTGACACTGTCCCACACCACATCCTGGTCTCCAAGCTGGTGACACACGGGTTTGATGGGTGGACCACCAGATGGATAAGGAACTGGCTTGATGGCCGCACCCAAAGAGTGGCTGTCAATGGGTCCATGTCCCAGTGGAGGCCAGGGACAAGCGGAGTCCCTCAGGGATCAGTCCTGGGACCTGTCTTGTTCAACATCTTTGTGGGTGCCATGGACAGTGGCATTGAGTGCACCCTCAGCAAGTTTGCTGATGACACCAAGCTGTGTGGTGCAGCAGACACGCTGGAGGGAAGGGATGCCATCCAGAGGGACCTTGACAGGCTGGAGAGGTGGGCACAGGCCAACCTCATGAGCTTCAACAAGACCAAGTGCAGGGTCCTGCATCTGGGTCGAGGCAATCCCAGGCACAAATCCAGGTTGGGCAGTGACTGGCTGGGGAGCAGCCCAGAGGAGAGAGACTTGGGGGTGCTGGTGGAGGAGAAGCTCAACATGAGCTCTCAATGTGCACTTGCAGCCCAGAAAGCCAATCAGATCCTGGGCTGCATCAGGAGAAGTGTGGCCAGCAGGGCAAGGGAGGTGATTCTCCCCCTCTACTCAGCTCTGGTGAGACCCCACCTGGAGTACTGCCTCCAGTTCTGGAGCCCCTATTACAAGAGGGATCTGGAGGTGCTGGAGCGTGTCCAGAGAAGGGCCACGAGGATGATCAGAGGGCTGGAGCACCTCTCCTGTGAGGACAGACTGAAGGAGTTGGGGCTGTTCAGCCTGGAGAAGAGAAGGCTCCGAGGTGACCTCATTGTGGCCTTCCAGTATCTGAAGGGGCCTACAAGAAGGCTGGGGAGGGACTTTTCAGACTATCAGGGAGTGATAGGACTAGGGGGAATGGGATGAAGCTGGAGGTGGGGAGATTCAGGCTAGATGTGAGGAGGAAGTTCTTCACCGTAAGGGTGGTGAAGGCCTGGAATGGGTTGTCGAGGGAGGTGGTTGAGGCCCCGTCCCTTGCAGTGTTTAAGACCAGGCTGGACGAGGCTCTGTCCAGCCTGATCTAGTGTAGAGTGTCCCTGCCCATGGCAGGGGGGTTGGAACTAGATGATCCTTGTGGTCCCTTCCAACCCTAACTGAAACTATGAAACTAATGTGAGATACCTTGGTGTAGCTTGTGGAGGCTCCACTGCCTAAGTTATCTGTGGGTCTGGTCTGGTGGGAAATGAATTTGTTTCACAAAGGCTACTGCACAGGCATCACACAGAAACATTTTACAGCAACATACACTTGGCTGGAGTTCAAGTGGCAGCACAAAGATGAAAAGATCTTATTAAAAACTGTACCAAGTGGGAAATAAAATGTCATTGGAAAAAGCTGGCAGTGTAAGACTCAGTAAATATAATGGGAATTGAATGTCACAGAATCAGAGACCCAAGGAATGGCTGAGGCTGGAAGGGTACATTCTGCTCTGTCACCCAGGCCATTAATGAAGATGTTGAACAGGAATGGTCCCAGTAATAACTGCTGGGGTGTGTCACTAGGTGTTGGGCTCCAACATGATCATGTGTCTATGATCACCCTCCCTCCAGGCCTGGCCATTCAGCCATTTCCCAATCCCCTTCACTGTCTTCTCATCCAGCCCACACAACACCACCTTCTCTGTGAAGATCTCATGGGAGGCACTGTTGAAAATCCCATTGAAGTCCAGGTAGGCCAACGACCACTGCTCTCCTCTCATTTACCAGGCCAGTTGTTTTGTCATAGAAGTTTATCAAATTTAGGTCATGTCAAATGGAAATAGACCAATCAAAGAGTGCCCACAGACAGGCACAGCCATGTTCTGAGTTATGTCTTTAGATGCTGGAATGTGGAAGCAGTGTTGTAGCTAACTTAGATGATCAGAAAAACTACAGAAGACATGAAAGGAAATGGCCTTGAGATGCTTCAGGGGACATTTAGGTTGGATATTAGGAAAAATTTCTTCACCAAAAGGGTTCTCAGGCCCTGACACAGGCTGTCCAGGGAGGTAGTAGGTGCCCATCCCTGGAGGGGTTTAAAGTGTTTGGGTGAGAAGCTTGGGGACATGGTCTAAGAGCTGTGTACAGGGAGATCTTAGGTCATGTTTGGGCTCAATGACCTTAAGGGCTTTTCCAATCAGGTGACTGTGTGTGGTGGTGAGGGAAAGTTCAGTTCTGCCCCCCTCCCCCCCCCCCCCAAAACCACTGCTAACTCAGTCGGAGGAGCAGATGGAAAAGCGATATGTTACAAGCAGGATGAAATGCGATGATTATATACACAACATACAGTATTTACAGTATATACAAAAAATACACAGGAAAGAACTTAACACAGAAAACCTGCCCCTCCCCCTCGACAGAGGAGAGTCTTCCCCCAAAACCTCCTTTCCCCCCTTCCTCCTTTTTCCCCAAAAAGGTTAGAGAGAGAAAAGTAATTTTTAAGGGGGAAATTCTGTTAGTTTAAAGTGTATGCTAAGGGAAGAAAAAGAATTAGTCTCTTATCTCGTTCATCCAAGGTCAACACCAAGCACAGAGAGAAAAAACAGCTGCTCAGACTCAGACTCCAAACAGACAGACTGAGACACAAACTGAACTAAAACTAAAACTTAGAGTTGCATTCCCACTGATCTACCAGTGAAATTTGTTTAGAACTATCTTTTGTTTTCCTTTTTTACACCAAAACATTCAGCTAGAGTGCTTCAGTAGCTGTCCTTCTTAAAGGCACAGCCTAAAACCGTCACACTGTGATTCTGTATCTATGTTTGACTGTATCTAGTATTTTCTTCCTTGTTGAATGGCTTTCAATGCATGGCAGGGGACAGAGTGTTCAGAAACAGAACTTGGATGAATTAATGATTGAAGGAAAGCCACACTGCAATATCGACAGTTTGAGAGCTCAATTTTTACGTTTGAACAGAAAAATGTCCTCATGAGCTAATGGGCTGCATTTTTGGAAGAAAGTTTTCACTGTGAGTGTTCCAGAAGTGTCCTGTTTGGGCAGTTTGTGTTCCTCCTTTTCCCATGTCCTGGCTGCATCCAATGTCTGAGGGGAAGACTGTGAGACCTGGCTGCAAGCTGGGACCACTGTGCATAAAGCTATGGCAGCTGGCAGCCCACAGGCTGCAGCACCATGTTACAGCCACCAAAAGAGGAGCTGCAGGCCCTGGGGCAGGGGAAAAAGGTAGCAGGCCCTGACTAGGTAGGTAGGTCAGTTTTGTACACAGCACGAGGGGAAGGTGACATTGCAGGTGGTGCTCACTGAATGTATAGACACAGGTTGACTGGCCACACGTTTCCTTGCCTTTCACCATGCTCTGCACAAGTTTGCAGGGAAGATGATCAGATAGCTGGAGCAGCTCTCCTACAAAGGTGGGCTGGGAGAGCTGGGGTTTTTCAGCCTGGAATCCTCCCTGTGGGGGAGATGGGTAAGATGACCTCTGAGAGTCCTTTCCAACCTAATGATTCTGTTCTATGAAGTCACCCACCAGACACTTCTTTGTGGTGCAAAAGGTAGCTCTCTGAGAAGTGCTTAATAAGGTCACTAATTAAAAGTGTTGATAAGGAATTTGGCAATACCCTTTGCATTTCATTTGTGCAATGAGACTTGGGAACTGCAGTAAGGTGTGTTCTACTCCACCAGCTCTAACTCATCATCTGGTCAGGCAGCAGCATGAGGCTCCCACAGTGTTCCTTGTATGCTCCTAATTTGTCAGTCTTGGGTTCAAATGGAGTCCCCCCTGGCCTCATTAACACACCTCACTGGAACAACCCATTCACAGTGAGAAACAATTTTGTGCTACCTGTGATTAGAGATAATGAGAGAAAGTCACCTGGGACTTCATTAAAGTTGCCCTGCTAGATGAGGCCCTCTGTAAACAGAAGGCAAGGAGGCTCTTTGGGATGATGCCACCTTTGGGGCATGGGGCAGCAGAGGAAAAAGTTATTGCTGAAACTTTATGAGCTGGGCTGTGAACAAAACTGATTTATATTGGAGGTTATTAACTACAAGGAAGACTGCCTTCCAGGTGTGGGTGAATGTCACCAGTGGTCTGTGTGTGGAAGTCCCTTGTTACCTCAACAGAGAATAAATATTGGTGACATCTTTGTTAGATAGCTTGCAGGAGAGCTGTTGTTGGTCTCTCCACTGAAAATTTCTGCTTCTGCTATTTCCACTTAATAGATTGTGGTGATTATTTCCACAGAATAGATTGTGGTGATCTTGTGCAGCCACCATGCTGGGATGCCCTCTGTACTGGTTTCAGCTGGGACAGGGTCAGTTTTGTTCACAGCAGTTGCATGGTGCTATGCTTTGGATCTGTGATCACAGAATCACAGAACAGATCTGGCTGGAAGAGACCTCCAAGTTCATCCAGTCCAACCCTCCACCCAGCACTGCAGGGTCAACACTAAACCCTGATCACCAGGTAGATGCTGCTTGAACAGCCCCAGGCATGATGACTCCAGCACTGCCCTGGGCAGCCTCTTCCAATGTCTGAGAGCACTTCCAGTGCAGAAATAGTTCCTCAGATCCAGCCTGACCCTCCACTGCTCCTGTTGCTTGACACCTCAAGTCCTCAAAATGTATTCTGCAAGACTGCAAGAAAAAGAATCATTGCAGGATCCTAAAGGTAAATAAGCTGGTGAGATAAAATCCCCTGTGGAGGTGACTACTTTTCTACAATGGGAGTAAGTGTTACTAAGGACTAGAGCACAGGGCTGACAGCTATCAGCCTTCAGGAGTGAGGCTTTGGATTTTATGCTTGCAAGTGGATTAGCTTTGCACTAGGGTCTAGGCACAGCTTTCAGGGGTGTGTGCTCTATTTGGACTGAAGGCTATCTGGCATGCAAGTTGGCATTACATTCCTTCAGAAACTCCTCTTGCAATAATGGCATAAAGATGCCAGAACAAATTTTGTATTCCAGACAGCTGGCCTGCAGAGCTGGCAGAAGTAGCCGGGGAGCAGCATAGTTTCCCTCTGTTCCAGGATGGGATAGTTAGAGATCTCTTCAGCCGCTTGGATCCCCACAAGTCCATGGGACCGGATGGGATCCATCCTAGGGTGCAGAGAGAGCTGGCAGATGAGCTGGCTAAGCCACTCTCCATCATTTTTCAGCAGTCCTGACTCACTGGAGAGGTCCCAGAAGACTGGAAGCTGGCCAAAGTGATGCCCATCCACAAGAAGGGCCAGTTGGAAGAGCCAGGGAATTATAGGCCTGTCAGCCTGACCTCAGTGCCAGGCAAGATTATGGAACAGGTTATCTTGAGTGTGATCACACAGCACTTGCAGGATGGCCAGGGGTTCAGGCCCAGCCAGGATGGATTTAGGAAGGGCAGGTCCTGCCTGACCAACCTGATCTCCTTCTATGATCAGGTGATCCGCCTGGTGGATGTGGGGAGGCCTGTGGATGTGGTCTACCTGGACTTCAGCAAGGCCTTTGACACTGTCCCCCACAGCAAACTCCTGGCCAAGTTATCAGCCCCTGGCTTGGATGGGAGCACACTGCGTTGGGTTAGGAACTGGCTGGAGGGCCGAGCCCAGAGAGTGGTGGTGAATGGTGCCACATCCAGCTGGCGGCCAGGCACTAGTGGTGTGCCCCAATGATCAGTGCTGGGTCCCATGCTCTTCAACATCTTTATTGATGATCTGGATGAGGGCATTGAGTCCATCATCAGTAAATTTGCGGATGACACCAAGCTGGGGGCAGGAGTTGATCTGCTGGAGGGTAGAAAGGCTTTGCAGAGGGACCTCGACAGGCTGGACAGATGGGCAGAATCCAACGGCATGAGATCCAAGTGCTGGGTTCTGCACATTGGCCACAACAACCCCAGGGAGTGCTACAGGCTGGGGTCAGAGTGGTTGGAGAGCGGCCAGGCAGAGAGGGACCTAGGGCTGCTGGTCGATGGGAGTCTGAACATGAGCCTGCAGTGTGCCCAGGCAGCCAAGAGGGCCAATGGCATCCTGGCCTGCATCAGGAACAGTGTGGCCAGCAGGAGCAGGGAGGTCATGGACAGACTGAGGGAGCTGGGGTTGCTTAGCCTGGAGAGGAGGAGACTGAGGGGTGACCTTCTTGCTCTCTACAACTACCTGAAGGGAGGTTGTAGCCAGGGAGAGGTTGGTCTCTTCTCCCAGGCCACCAGCACCAGAACAAGAGGACACAGTCTCAAGCTGTGCCAGGGGAGGTTTAGACTGGAGGTTAGGAGGAAGTTCTATACAGAGAGAGTGATTCCCCATTGGAATGGTCCGCCCAGGGAGGTGATGGAGTCGCCATCACTGGAGGTGTTCAGGAGGAGACTTGATGGGGTTCTTGGTGCCATGATCTAGTTGTTTGGGTGGGTTGGATTGGTTGATAGGTTGGACACAATGATCTTGAAGGTCTCTTCCAACCTGGTTTATTGTATTGTATTGTAATATCAACCTTTTGCAGTACCCTCAAGTTCATAGTGCTTTTGGCTGTTGCTTTGCATTCCACATATCCTATCTGCCTCTGCCTTTAATCTAGTTACAGATGCTTTTGATTTCACTGGGCATCAAAGCCTTTAAGTGGCAAATTCCTAAGTGACAAGCATGAGCTGAATTGGAAACAGAAGGAGCAGGACAAATTTTCTCCGTGCCATCTTTGCTCCATGGAGTGTGCTGGTATGGCTGGTCAGGGACCTGTTTTGACCTCTGCAGGTGTACTGAAGGGGAGGGACAAAGTGTGAAAGCTTTCTGTGATTGCTCAAAGATGTCTAGAAGTTCCAAAGGAGAGGCTTTGCTGCTCTTTCTCGAGAGCAGTAAATAAACACAAAGATTGTGGTACAAGAATCCTTTTGATAAACTGAAAATTCTTCTTTTAACAGAATAACAGCGTTAATAAACTTCCTCTCGTTAGCTGAAATGCTGGAATGCAGGAAGGGGGAGAGGAGTTGGCAGACAGCCTTTTACATAGATAAGGAATAGCAGGATTTTTCAGTAATTTACTTCTGTTAGTCTTAGACAAGATGATCTTTTGTGTAAGATAAAGGACATCTGGATGATATGTATGTTTCTGTTATTTTTAGGTAGATGACCTTTGTATAGATAGGAAGCATCTGGACTCTTTCTGTGAAATATTGACATACCTCTGTCACTTCAGACAGATAACTTTTTGTATAAAGGTTTGTCCAAATCCCTCTGAAGACACACAGGTCTTTTGAAATGATTCTACCTGTGTCAGGCGCCTAAATAGAAGCATAATACAAGAAACTTACTGAGTCTCTTGTGTCTTTCTCTAAGTCACTTTCTTCCGGAAATGAATCTGTCATTGGGATGATTTCTCAAGGATTAGGGACAGGGATAGAAATTGCTGTAGGTTTGTTGATTTATTTCACCTTGAGTCTTGCTTTTCTATACATTACACATAGAAAGCTATAAGCAAAACACCATGTACAATTTCCAGTCTGTAATGGAAGAAGATGCACTACACAGATAAGCACTACAGTTGCTTATCTGCAGGAGGCAGATTTGATAACAGAGTACACAAAGAGGTGTTTCCTTCATTTTCAGCTCTTGCATCAGCCTCCAGACAAAACTTCAAAGCCATGGATCCAGCTGTGCAAAGCATACTACTCTAAAAACAAATGAGTCCTGGAAGAGTCCTGCTGAAAAACTTTTCCAAACAGGATCATCTTTAATGCCCTGAGAAACCACATATAAAAAATGCACAAACAATTGGCTTAGGTGTAGAATTTAAATAACCAAACTGAAGCAAAGCATCAGTGAGGACAGGAGGTAGCACATAACTCATGAATGGGTTGCTTGCTGTAAAGAAGAATGATGGACTACAGCAGATGAGGAACACTCCCATTATTATGCCCAATGTCTTTGCAGCTTTCCTTTCTCTGCAGAATGAAAAGTGATGCCTGGTTTCAAACTGCATCTTTCCCTGGCTAATGGCATCAATGGACCTTGCTTGTCTCTTGGCTATGGGATATATTTTTCTATAGATGCACAGCATAACAAATCCAGGGATATAAAAGATGCTACAGAGGCCACCACCCCTGCAATTTCACTGAAGATGAGAAAGCATCCTCCTGCACAATGGACTAGAATAGAATAGAATAGAATAGAATAGAATAGAATAGAATAGAATAGACCAGGTTGGAAGAGACCTTCAAGATCATTGTGTCCAACCTATCATCGAACCAACCTAATCAACTAAAACATGCAACCAAGCACCCTATCAAGGCTTCTCCTGAACACCTGCAGTGATGGTGACTCCACCACCTCCCTGGGCAGACCATTCCAATGGGGAATCACTCTCTCTGTATAGAACTTCCTCCTAACCTCCAGTCTAAACCTCCCCTGGCACAGCCTGAGACTGTGTCCTCTTGTTCTGGTGCTGGCTGCCTGGGAGAAGAGACCAACTTCCGCCTGTCTACAACCTCCCTTCAGGTAGTTGTAGAGAGCAAGAAGGTCACCCCTCAGTCTCCTCCTCTCCAGGCTAAGCAACCCACAACTCCCTCAGTCTATCCTCATAGGGCTTGTGTTCCAAGCCCCTCACCAGCTTCGTTGCCCTTCTCTGGACATGTTCCAGCAAGGCAAGATCCATCCTAAACTGAGGGGCCCAGAACTGGACACAGGACTCAAGGTGTGGCCTAACCAGTGTGGTGTACAGGGGCAGAATGATCTCCCTGCTCCTGCTGGCCACACTGTTCCTGATGCTGGCCAGGATGCCATTGGCCCTCTTGGCTGCCTGGGCACACTGCAGGCTCATGTTCAGCCGACCATCAACCAGCACCCCCAGGTCCCTCTCTGCCTGGCCGCTCTCCAGCCACTCTGACCCCAGCCTGTAGCACTGCCTGGGGTTGTTGTGGCCAATGTGCAGAACCCAGCACTTGGATGTGTTCAATCTTATGCCCTTGGACACTGCCCATCTGTCCAGCCGGTCGAGGTCCCTCTGCAAAGCCTTTCTACCCTCCAGCAGATCAACTCCTGCCCCCAGCTTGGTGTCATCCGCAAATTTACTGATGATGGACTCGATGCCCTCATCCAGATCATCAATAAAGATGTTGAAGAGCATGGGGCCCAGCACTGATCCTTGGGGCACACCACTAGTGCCTGGCTGCCAACCGGATGTGGCACCATTCACCACCACTCTCTGGGCTCGGCCCTCCAGCCAGTTCCTAACCCAACGCAGTGTGCTCCCATCCAAGCCATGGGCTGATAACTTGGCCAGGAATTTGCTGTGGGGGACAGTGTCAAAGGCCTTGCTGAAGTCCAGATAGACTACATCCACAGGCCTCCCCACATCCACCAGGTGGGTCACCTGATCATAGGAGGAGATCAGGTTGGTCAGGCAGGACCTGCCCTTCCTAAATCCGTGCTGGCTGGGCCTGATCCCTTGGCCATCCTGTAAGTGCTGTGTGATCGCACTCAAGATGCCCTGTTCCATAATCTTGCCTGGCACTGAGGTCAGGCTGACAGGCCTATAATTCCCTGGCCCATCCAACCGGCCCTTCTTGTGGATGGGCACCATGTTGGCAGCTTCCAGTCTTCTGGGACCTCTCCAGTGAGTCAGGACTGGCGGTAAATGATGGAGAGTGGCCCGGCAAGCTTATTTGCCAGCTCTCTCTGCACCCTAGGATGGATCCCTTCTGGTCCCATGGACTTGTGGGGATCCAAGCGGCTGAGGAGCTCTCTAACTACTTCCTCTTGGATCACAAGGGGAGGCTGGCTCCATCTGCCGGCTCTGCAGGCCAGCTCTCTGGAAGACAATCTGTCCTACAATTAAAATTTGAGGCAAAGAATGTGTTAAGTACCTCTGCCTTTTCCTCATCCTTTGTTACTACATTTCCCTCTGTGTCCACCAAGGAGTGGAGGTTGTCCTTGCCCCTCCTCTTGCCATTAATATATTTATAGAAAGACTTTTTTGTTGTCCTTCACAGCAGAGGCCAGTCTAAGCTCTCAATGGGCTTTTGCCTCTCTAATTTTCTTCCTACATGATCTAGCAACATCCTTAACCATTCCATGGGTTGCTTCACCTTTCTTCCAAAGATGGTACATCCTTCGTTCTTTTAGAAGCTCGTTGCCCATCCAGGCTGGCCCTCTGCCCCGGCGGCTCATCTTCCGGCACATTGGCACAGCCTGTTCCTGCACCTTCAAGAGATCTGCCTTGAAGCAGCTCCAGCTCTCCTGGACCCCTTTGTTTTTAAGGGCTGTTTCCCAAGGAACCTTCTGAGTTAGTTCCTTGAGTAACCTGAAGTCTGCCCTCCGGAAGTCCAGAGTGGAGGTCTTCTTACTGCCCCTCTTAGCTTGGCTGAATACTGAAAATTCAATTATCTCGTGGTCACTGGTGCCTAAACACCCTCCGACCACCACATCAGCCACCAGCCCTTCCCTAGTGGTGAAGAGGAGGTCAAGCAGAGCCTTACCCCTGGTAGGCTCAGACAGCACCTGGGATAAGAAGCTGTCCTCCAGGCACTCTAAGAACCTCCTAGACTGCCTCCTCTCTGCTGTGTTGAGATCCCAGCAGATATCAGGCAGGTTGAAGTCGCCCATGAGAACAAGGTCAGGCGATCTTGAGACAGCCTTAAGCTGCCTATAGAATGCTTCATCAACATCTTCCTCCTGGTTGGGTGGTCTATAACAGATCCAACCAGGATGTCTGCCCTGCTGGTCTTCCCTCTAATTTTCACCCACAAGCACTCAACCCGATCGTCCCTGATCTCCAGCTCAATGGCATCTAGTGCTTCCCTGATGTACAGGGCCACCCCTCCACCCCTTGTTCTGAAGGGTTAAAACTTGGAGAGCTGAGCTGCAAGCACTGCTAGACTGATAAGAGGAGACAGTGTTAGCCTTGGTGGCTTGTGAACTATGGGAACATGGTGCAGCAGTGTAGTTGGAGGAGGGCAGATACCTGATTACAAATGGTTATTATGACCTGAAAGTGTAAGACTTCACACATATCAGATTATTATAACAGAGTCCCATGTCTCTTAACTTTACTTTGATGTTTGCTAAAACCCTGATAAGATATAGGTACCCGTGTGATGTATTTTTCTCTAACCAACCATAAACTGCTTCTGTGTTGTGTTAGCTTTTATAAAGAAAAGATTTGCATAATAAAGTGGATACCTGGCCTGAATCAGGCTAAGCCCTGTCTCTTAATCGCGGCATCTTCCTTGCCTGTCTCTCCTGAAGAGCCTGTAGCCATCAATTACAGCGCTCCAGTCATGCGAGTCGTCCCACCACATCTCTGTGATGGCAACTATACCATAACTTTCCCGCTCTAACAAGGCTTCCAGCTCCTCTTGTTTGTTGCCCATATGTAGTGGGTTGGGAGACCAATTCTCCCACCACAGGCAAAAGAAAGACTCAGACAAAAAGGATTGCAAAAATGGTGGAGAGTTTAAATGGAAAAGAATAATGAATGTTTTACAGAAAGCCACAAGCACTGTGACAAAAAAAAAAAAAGAGAGAGAGAGATCCCAGAACATACCCAAGAACATCCCATCCCCACCTGGGGGTACACTGAAGCCCCCCCCTCCGGGCTCTTTCTTCCCCCCTAACCCAGCTTTGGGCCTGGGCAGGCCCAAGGGAGGCAGCTGACGCCATTTTACCTAGGCAGCGGCGAGGGAGGAAAGAGAGCGAGGAGCCCACACTGATGTTTTATAGGGGAGCAGGGCATTATGGGAAATTAAATACCTGGCTTCTTGTGACCACCCACTGGGCTGGGACCCTCCTTGGGACATCCCAGGTGTGGCCTGTGCAGTGGCATCAGAGGCCGGCACCCAGCCTAAACCACCATACCATACTTCATGCATTAGTGTACAAGCACTTCAGCTGGGCTGCTGGTTTCACCCCTAGACTCCTGCCCGGGGGGACTGGTTTCAGCCCCTTCCCCCTTTGAATCTAGTTTAAAGCCCTGTTAATGAGACCTGCCAATTCCCTTCCTAGAATCTTTTTCCCTTTGAGGGATAGGCTATTCTCATACGCTATGATCTTTCCCCTCCTCTGGGACAGATGTACTCCATCTGTTGGCAGCTGACCTGGTGCAGTAGAAAGTTCCCCAAGACCGAAAAACCATTCTTTTCATTGCACCAGCCCCTAAGCCACTTGTTGATTATAGCTGCTGACCTGTTCCTTCTGGTATCCCCTCCTGCAACTAAGGGTATTGATGAAAAAATTATTTGTGCACCTGTGACCATTTTAGGCTGTGCCTTTAAGAAAGGGACAGTTGCTGGAACACTCTGGCTGAATGTTTTGGTGAAATAATTGAAAACAAAGATAAAGTCTAAACGAATTTCATTGGTAGATTGGTAGAATGCAACTTTAAGTTTTAGTTCTGTTTGAATTTCAGTTCAGTTCTGTCTGTTCCAGTCTGCCTGTCTGTTTTCAGTCTCTCTCTGAGCAACAGCTGCTGGATGGAGTTAACCTTGAACTAACAGATAAGAATAATTGTTGCATATGCTTTGAGCTAACAGAATTTCCTCCTTAATAATTACCTTTTCTCTCTCTCTAACCCTTTTTGGAAAAAAAAGGAAGGTAGGGGGAGAGAGGGGGCACCGGGGGGGGGGGACGACACACCCTCCTGGCTGGAGGAGGAAGTTTTATTCTGTATTATGTTCTTTGCTGTATATTTCTGTATATATTGTAAATACTGTATATTGTGTATATATCCATCTGCATTTCATCCTGCTTGTAAATATAGCTTTAATTAATTTCTGCTTCTCTGACTGAGTTAGCCATGGTTTCTTTTGTGTGTGTGGGAGAACTGAGCCTCTCACCACCACAGCACCTGACCCCTCAACCAGATCTCCCAGGGCCTTGAAGTAATTTTTGATAGTCCTGGGAGTTCTGGTTGCAACATCATCATTTCTTAACTGCATAACTGTTAAGGGATAATAGTCAGAGGGCTGCACCAGACTAGGCAGCCTTTTGGTAACATCCCTAACTTGAGCTCCTGGGAGGCAGCAAACTTCCCTGTGAGAAGGGTCTGGCTGACATATGGTGCCCTCTGTTCCCCTCAGGAGGGAATCACCAATAACAATTACCCTCCTCTTTTTTGGGGGGGAGCAAGTCCTGATGCCAGGGGAAGGCTGTTTAACCTTAGGCTGTTTTGCCTTAGGCTGTTTTGCCTTAGGCTTAGGTGGGGGCAAGGGGGCAGGTGGGATGGAAAAGGGTCACAGTGGAAGGACAATGAAGATGTGACAGGGCCCCAAGCCTGCAGAGATCCCTTCTGGATGTCCAGAAGTGAGAGCTCTGCTTGAGACACAGAGCTAGTCTGAGAGGAGAGACAAAGCCTCAGCAGAACCCTGCCCTGCCCCTCAAACCTTCAGCTGGGAGGTGCAAAGATGGAGAGGAGCTGGCACCAAGCACTGCCAGTCTTATCCTGGGCTGATCCCAGCAGCGTGGGCAGCAGGTCAAGGGAGAGGATTCTGCCCCTGTGCTCTGCTCTGCTGAGACCCCGCCTGCAGTGCTGGCTTGCAGGGCAGGTCTCAGCTGTCTTTCCCTTTGCTCTCTCCATTTGGGATGAAGACCTCAGAGGAGCAGGGCACCCCAGCCAGAGGCCATTTGAGGAGGGAGAAAGCCATCAGCAGCCAGGAGGCTGTGAGGGGAAAGCAGAGCTCTGGCTGTGGCAGGAGAGCTCTCCAGAGGCCAGCCACAGGACCCCCTAGACATTCCAAAGCCACGTGGACACCCTGCCACCCCCAGAGAGATGTGCCAGGTGAGCTGTGAGGGAGGAGGGATCCCTCTGCTTCATGGCCAGCTTGACAAGGAGGTTTCTCACCCCAGCTCCACCATGGTGACTCCCCCAGCTCCTCCTGGTCTCATTTGCTGTCAGCAGTGCCTGGAGGATCCTCTTTCCCTGCCAGGCTCAGCAGCTACCGCTGGGTAGTTCCTGCCCAGGGCCAGGTGGTGCTGCAGATCCACTTCAGCTCCATGCCGCTGGGCAGGTTTGAGCAGAGGCTGTATTTGGAGCTGCAAGGCACAAAGCTACCCTGCCAGCTGCACTGGAGGAGCACCTGCCTGCACCCCACCATCAGCCAGGACCCACGGTAAGGCTGGCCCCTGGGGCCATCCCACTCTACTCCCCCTGAACTCAGAGCTGAGACTCTGTCCCTTGTGCCCCTGTGACCTGCCTGAGGCCCCCAGCATCTCTTGCTGTGCTTGGAGCTGGGCAGCAGTGCTGTGCCTCAGCCAGCACTAAGATTTTGGACCTTGTGAGCAGTTTTTGTGCTCAGAGAATCTCACACTCTTCATTCCCTTCTCTCTGTGCCAGAGAGGTGTTTCCTGGCTGCAGGAACAGCAAGGCAGCTGATGCCATCATCTCCAAGCAGTATGTCCTGAGCACGGGGGGGTTCCACTTCAGGCTGCTGTGTGCCAAGGCAAGAGACAGGTAGGTGCTGCCCACCCCCCAGCTGTGCTGCTTGCATGCAGGGCGGGTTGAGAGTGGATCTGCAGGACCTTGTGCTCCCAGGGGCACGATTCAGGGCAGGCCTAGGCAGAGAGCTGGGAGTTCGGTGGCTTTGAAGGAGCACAGCTGTGGGAACTTGAGCACGTAACAGGCACAGGAGTGCTGGGGGGGATGGAGCTGATCTTCCTGCCCCCTGGGTGCTTTGGTGGTCAGAGCCACATGCTTCTTGCAGCCTGAAGGCAGCTTGAGGTCACTTGTCAGCCCCCATCTCAGCTTCAGCAGCTGTGTGCTGTTTGTTTCAAATACTGAGAGCTCTGTGGGCAGCCTGAAGGAGCAAAGGAAGTTTTTCTGCTGAGGGATTGTAAACCCTCCGTGAAATCTGCAGTGTCAGCAAGACTTGATGGTTGGAGCTGTCAGTGTGGGACAAAAGCACCTGTAGAGCAGGGAAAATGGGATTTCCATTTTCCTAATCCTTACTGCTGGATAAAGTCTGGCCTCAAAATACTGTCTCTGTAGCTGCTGGCATCTTTCTATTTTTCACTTACCTCTTTCTCTTCTTTCAGTATTAGAAATGAAGTTTTGTCTCCAGGGAAGCTCTGGAGAGCTGGTGGCATTTTGACACCCCAGAGAAGTTAAATCAAAAGAGTTTAAAAACCAAAATAGGATTTGGCCAGGCTGAGGCATTCCCTTTTTTTGACCCTTTACCACCAAACTCTGTCCCACACCTGAGCCATGAGGTCTTTGTTAACTCTGGGATTCCTCTTGGGAAGGAATCCTATCGGTTTCCAGCCCTCAGCCTCAGGCTCACCCAGGAGCTGGGCCAGGGCAGTCTCCTGGCTGCTTTGGAAGAGAGAAGCTGAGCTCTTTCAAAGCCTTTCTGGGAAGCCTGCAGGGACGGACAGCCAACAGAGGAGGGGAGGAATCCAGGTGCCTGCTGTGCTTCTGTTTTTACAGGCACCTTTGACTTCCTGGTTTGTAGAAGGCTTCTTGAAGTGGCCTGTGCACACCTCTGGGATGGAGACATCAAGTGTGGGCTGGGCATCAAAGGAAGCAGGGAATGAACACAGGCAGCATGCAAGGTGTCCCACATGATCCTTTTTCTTAGGGTGCTTGATAGAGCTCCCTGCAGCCTTTGCCCTTTCTCTGGACAGGTCCAAGGCTGTGTTCCAGGCTGGCAACTGCAAGCAGATATCCATCCACAGTGTCAGCCCCTGGGAGGCAGAACTGCACTTGCCCTTGAAGCAGGGTAGCAGCAGGGGCACCTTCCTCTTAGAGCCTGCCAGCGTGCGCTGGGACCGAAGGAGAAGCAGGTAGGGAACAGGCAGGTGGGACAGGGAGCAGCAGAAGAGCCCAGGAGCTGCCCCTCCTGCTCACTGAATGTTCTTCTGAGCAATAAGGTCTCCCCTGAGCATCCTTTTCTCCAGGCTGAGCAACCCCAGCTCCCTCAGCCTCTCCTCATAGGACTGTGTTCCAAACCTCTCCCCAGCCTTGTTGCCCTTCTCTGGACATGTTCAAGAGTCTCAATGTCCTTCTTAAACTGAGGAGCCCAGAACTGGACACAGGACTCAAGGTGTGGCCTAACCAGTGCTGAGCACAGGGCACAATGCCTTCCCTGCTCCTGCTGGCCATACTATTCCTGATGCAGGCCAGGATGCCATTGGCCTTCTTGGACACCTGGGCACACTGCTGGCTCATGTTCAGCCTACTGTCAACCAGCACCCCCAGGTCCCTTTCTGCCTGGCAGCTCTCCAGCCACTCTGACCCCAGCCTGTAGCACTGCATGGGGTTGTTGTGGCCAAAGTGCAGCACCTGGCACTTGGATTTGTTGAATGCCATCCTGTTGAACTCTGCCCATCTGTCCAGCCTGGCAAGGTGTGGTGGGTTGAAGGGCTGATCCTCCCACCACAGGCAAAAAATGAGACTCAGACAAACAAATTGCAAAAGTGGTAGAAAGTTTAAATGGAAAAGCAGTGAAAATTTTACAGAGAACCACGAGCACAGTGACAAAAGAGAGATCCCAAAGCATACCCAAAAGCATCCCAAGGCTCGTTCTTCTCCCCCCCCACTGTTAGGCTAATCTCCCCTGGCCAGATCTGAGATTGCACTTCCCCCCAGCCTTGGGCCTAGCCAGGCCCAAGAGGCTGTGAGATAGCTCCCCCATTACCAGATGGCAGTGAGGGAAGAAAGAGAGAGTGCAGGACCCCCTCTTATGGTTTTATAAAGGAGCAGGGCATTATGGGATGAAACATGCAGCTTCCTGTGTCTACCCACTGGGCTGGACTCTTGGGACACTGCAAGTGTGGCTTGTGTGGTGGCATCAGGGGGAGAACCCAGCCTGAACCACCACATAAGGTCCTTCTACAGATGCCTTCTACCCTCTAACAGATCAACTCCTGCCCCTAGCTTGGTGTCATCTGCAAACTTGCTGATGATGGACTCAATCCCCTCCTCCAGATTATCAATAAAGACATTGAACAGTATGGGGCCCAGCACTGATCCCTGAGGGACACCACTAGTGCCTGGCTGCCAGCTGGATGTGGCACCATTCACCACCACTCTCTGGGCTCAGCCCTCCAGCCAGTTCCTAACCCAGCTCAGAATGCTGCTGTCCAAGTCAGGGGCTGACAGCTTGGCCAGGAGTTCACTGTGGGGGACGGTGTCAAAGGCCTTGCTGAAGTCCAGGCAGACAACTTCACAGCCTGCCCCACATCCACCAGGCAGTCACCTGGGCATAGAAGGAGATCGGGTTGGTGAGGCAGGACCTTCCACCTGTGCTGCCAAAGGGGGCAGATGAAGCTGGGGTCAGCCCCAAGCAGCTGCATTTCAACAGGGTGCTTCTGCACAGGTGTCGTGGGTTGAGGCAGCCCCCCTCCCCACCACGGGCAGAAATAACAACTCTGACAAACAGACTGCAAGAGTGATGGAAAGTTTAAATAGAAAAAACGTGAATGTGTACAGAGAACCAGAAGCAGTGACAAAAGAAACCCCAAAGCAGACCCAGAAACATCCCATCCCCACCTGAGGGTGCCCCCAAGACCCCCAGGGCTCCTTCTTCCCTCCCCCCCCCCCCCCCCCCCCGCGCTAGGCTAGTCTTGGCTGGCCAGGCCTGAGACTGCCCATCCCCCTGGCCTTGGGTCTAGCCAGGCCCAAAGCTGGGAGATGTCTCCCCCAGTTACCAGGTGCCGGTGAGGGAAGAAAGAGGAAGTGCCAGACGCTGCGCTAGATTTTATAGCGGTGCAAGGATTATGGTAGGAGATACCTGGTTTCCTGTGTCTGGACTGGGCTGGACTTCTGGACACAGGAAGTACACCACATAGCAGAGGTCACCCAGCCCAAGCCACCCCACGCCACCTCTTATCTCATATCACAATCCCTGCACCCAAACATATCATCAAATTAGAAATCTTCTGATGACATGTCCGGCAAGGTCCATATCTTCATCTGGGCGTCCACCCAAACAGTCTCTCATCCAAGGTCAAGGGTCAGTCCAGTCCAGTTCTTCTTTCATCCAGTGGAACCTCCCAGCGATGCAGAGTTCACTCTTCTGCAGTGCAGGTTCTTCACGGATTCGTTGGACATCCTGGTCACCTGGAAAAGCCTCACAACTTCTCAGCCAAGCTTTTATTCTCATCTATATTAACTCAGCGGCATATTCTCCACCCCTGGGGCAAGCCAGTCGGAACAATCCGGCTCCACAACTGCTTTTTTCATCCATCCAACCAGGGTGCCGCAACTGACCGCCTCCAACCGCGGTCTGAGGCTACACAGATGCCTGTCAGGGCACTTCGCCCCCCCACTGGGCGTTTGCGTACCGTGTCACGACAGCATCCAGCTGCACAACCCTCCCCCAGAAGAGGGAGGGGCTGCACCACAGCCCACTGAGAAGAAGGGAGGCGGAGCCAGGTGCTCGGCGCCATTTTCGGAGTTTGTCCGAAGAAATCGGAGAGCAGATTAGAGCCGGGCCCACCGCAGCCCAAGTGCACGGCTGGGGGCCGCCGCCACCACCACTCAGTATACAGCAGGGCTCCGGCCACCTCTACCGCCGCGGTACAGGGTCAAAATCATCTCCACCCCTCGGGCGTTCAAAGGGCTTCTCCAGCAAAAGCTATAAACACGTTCTCAGAGCTGCTGAAAACAGCTTTCCAGCTGGGGTCCCCGTTTGCCCTCTTGGGTTTCGGGAGCTGGCTCGCCCGCTCACTGTGGCTGGCTCTATCCTCACAGTGAGAATGGACCTGACTTTGATCTGCTTGCCACTGCCCCTCCCCCGCTTCACTCCCCGCAGCTTCTACCACCCGCAGAGAGCAAAAGGTGGAGGAAGGGCAGATTCCACGTTCTCAAGTGGTACCCCAGCGCCGATGGTCAAGAGCCATCCCTGTTTAGAACGGCAATAGGGGCTCCGTGCCATTGGCCACGCACCAGGTGTCCCCCTGCAATCCACAAGAGCTCACACAATCACCCCGGCAACAAAACTTGAGCCCCACCTTCCCAAACCCAGACTGACGCCCAGAACTAAATTTAAACTGTCCACCTTTTGCAATCTGATCTGCAGTTTGCCGCGGCAACTAGCCCCACATTGGTGCGCCAAAAATGTTGTGGGTTGAGGCAGCCCCCCTCCCCACCACGGGCAGAAATAACAACTCTGACAACAGATTGCAAAAGTGATGGAAGTTTAAATAGACAAGAGTGAGTGTGTACAGAGAACCAGAAGCAGTGACAAAAGAAACCCCAAAGCAGACCCAGAAACATCCCATCCCCACCTGAGGGTGCCCCCAAGACCCCCAGGGCTCCTTCTTCCCCCCCCCCCCACTGCTAGGCTAGTCTCAGCTGGCCAGGCCTGAGACCGCCCATCCCCTGGCCTTGGGTCTAGCCAGGCCCAAGGCCGGGAGATGTCTCCCCCAGTTACCAGGTGCCAGCAAGGGGAAGAAAGAGGAAGTTCTAGACCCCGCGCTGGATTTTATAGCGGTGCAAGGATTATGCTAGGAGACACCTGGTTTCCTGTGTCCACCCACTGGGCTGGACTTCTGGACACAGGAAGTACACCATGTAGCAGAGGGCACCCAGTCCAAGCCACCACAACAAGTCAGTCAGGCTGAGGGCACTCTGCTGTGGGTCGTTCTGCTGAAGCTTCCTTTCACCTCCCCTTGCTGTGTGGCCACTCAGATTGGAGATTGGTTGATGGGTCTCTCCCAGGGTCTCTTCCAATCAAACAAGTCCATGTTCTGTGAGCCCTGGGCTGTTGTCTGCCTGTGCAGCTGGCTTGTGAGCAGGGAGAGAGAGATGCCGCAGAATCCTCCTGCTCATCCTCATGCAGCTGGTGCTGGAGCCCCTCTGTCCATGAGCTACAGCCACAGGTGGTGCAGGGGGCTGCGAAGAGCAGGAGGACTTTCTTCCATGGGAAGTTTTGGCTTTGGAGAAGGGCAGGAGGAGCTCAGCCTGAGGGATGTTCTCTGCCCTCTCCTCTGGCTGCATATCAAAGGAAGTTCTTCCTCTCCCACAAGCAGGGGAGATCCAGTGGAAGGTCTGCTGCAGCCCAGCAGAACAAGCCCTTGCTGCCAGAGGAAACCAAGCCCTCCATGGGGGTGGGTGGCTCCTGCTCCCCAACACAGGCTCCTCCACTGCTGTGCCCAAGCTGGGGGCTTGTGCCCCTGGTATGGGACATGGGTTGCATGGTGGAGACCCATCCTCTGCCAGCCATAAGCAGAGGAAGGGGCTGCTCAATGCTGTGCTCTTGCTCAGACCTGGAGCTGTGGGGCCAAGCAGAAGGTATCTGTACCTGGTAGCTGCTGGCCAAAATAAGGCTGAGTGCCACAGCTGTGGAATGTCCCTGTTGAACTCCTAGTCCACAGACCGGAGATGACCTTGCATTGCCTTCTGCCCAGTCCCCTCTTCTCTCTGATGGTTTCTCACAGGTCTCTCTGCTCTCTTGTTTCACATTGGAGGCAGAAGGTCCCCAACTCCCACCTGCACCCTTTACACCCCAACTCCTTTCTCTAAGCCCCTCAGGAGAGGCCTGCACCTCTTAGCTTGTTCATCTCATCCTGGGTTGTGCTCTGGGCTGTGATGTCATCCCTGCCTGCCCTGTGCCCAGCTGGAGGCCAAGGCCCAGGGTCCTCCTTGCTGGGATGCTCAGGGGGGGGCTGTTGGCCGTCAGCCTCTGCTGGGACTCTTTCTGCAGGCTCGTTCCACTCTGGGCACGTTCACAGTGTCCCCTGCCTTTGGCTCCACCCTTGCTGGGGACCAGCAGCTGGTGACAGTGGATTGTGCTGTGGGGCTGCCAGGGCCGTGCCAGGAGCACCTGGTCATCAATATCAGCAACAGAGAACCCAGGGACAACCCTCTTGGCATCCCCTACACCCTGCTGGCCAAGTCCTGCCTTCCAGGTATGTGCTACCCATGGGTTCCTGTGGCCAGACTGCTGCTGCTCAGCACCCAAACCCAGTTCTGGGACAGAGCAGACAGCCTGAGGTCACATCTCAGCATCCTCAGAGGTTCTTGTCAGCTCCACCAGTGGGAGAGGCTGGGAGGGATGCATTGAAGGATCAAAAGGAAGCCTTTGGTGCTCAGGGTGCTTGAGCTCCATTCTCACAGGTAGCTCCCCCAGCCAAGGCTGGGGTTTGCAGCTCCCTGAGCAGAAAGGGCTTCTCAGAGAACCACCAGGGGCAGGTCAGTTCAGTGGGAAAGCTTCTCCATCCTCTGGTCTGCTTACAGCATTCGTGGCTGATGACATTGAATCCATCTTCGAGGGGCATCAGATCTGCAGCAGCAGCAACCTCTGCCAACTCCTCCAGACAGTGCAGGGGGAGCAGGGAGTGTTCCTCACAGATGAGGACAAGTTCATCTTCACCAACGTCCTGGCTGGGCACCAGGCCACAGCACGCTTCAGGATCTGCAATGTGAACAGAGTCATAGTTTCATAGTTTCATAGTTTCAGTTAGGGTTGGAAGGGACCACAAGGATCATCTAGTTCCAACCCCCCTGCCATGGGCAGGGACACCCCACACTAGATCAGGCTGGCCAGAGCCTCATCCAGCCTGGTCTTAAACACCTCAAGGGACGGGGCCTCAACCACCTCCCTCGACAACCCATTCCAGGGCCTCACCACCCTTACGGTGAAGAACTTCCTCCTCACATCTAGCCTGAATCTCCCCACCTCCAGCTTCATCCCATTCCCCCTAGTCCTATCACTCCCTGATAGCCTGAAAAGTCCCTCCCCAGCCTTCTTGTAGGCCCCCTTCAGATACTGGAAGGCCACAATGAGGTCACCTCGGAGCCTTCTCTTCTCCAGACTGAACAGCCCCAACTCCTTCAGTCTGTCCTCATAGGAGAGGTGCTCCAGCCCTCTGATCATCCTCGTGGCCCTTCTCTGGACACCTTCCAGCACCTCCAGATCCCTCTTGTAATAGGGGCTCCAGAACTGGACGCAGTACTCCAGGTGGGGTCTCAGCAGAGCTGAGTAGAGGGGGAGAATCACCTCCCTTGACCTGCTGGCCACACTTCTCCTGATGCAGCCCAGGATCTGATTGGCTTTCCGGGCTGCAAGTGCACATTGAGAGCTCCTGTTGAGCTTCTCCTCCACCAGCACCCCCAAGTCTCTCTCCTCTGGGCTGCTCCCCAGCCAGTCACTGCCCAGCCTGGATTTGTGCCTGGGATTGCCTCAACCCAGATGCAGGACCCTGCACTTGGTCTTGTTGAAGCTCATGAGGTTGGCTTGTGCCCACCTCTCCAACCTGTCAAGGTCCCTCTGGATGGCATCCCTTCCCTCCAGCGTGTCTGCTGCACCACACAGCTTGGTGTCATCAGCAAACTTGCTGAGGGTGCACCCCTCAGAAACCACCCCTCAGACAGGTTTGGCCTCTCCTGAAGGAGGAAATACCCAAACAGTTTTGCCCAACAGATTCTTTTCTCTAACAACAGGAATTCTATCACCTTCTACCTTTCATAGCAGATCTGAGTGTGCAGGTCCAGCTCATTTCACTGAACCTCTACTATTTACCAGCCAGGTTGCTTGTGCTAAATGCTTTTCCCAGTTTTTCAAAGATCCACCCCCCATGGCTTTAAGAGTGGTCTTCAGCAAACCGTTGTAGCGTTCAGTCTTCCCTGCAGCTGGTGCATAGTAGGGGATGTGGAATATCCACTCAATGCTGTGCTCTTTGGCCCAGCTCTTTACAAGGTTGTTTTTGAAATGAGTTCCGTTGTCTGACTCAATCCTCTCTGGAGTTCTGTGTCTCCACAGGATCTGTCTCTCCAGACCAAGAATGGTGTTGCGTGCAGTTGCATGTGGAACTGGATAAGTTTCCAACCAGCCAGTGTTTGCCTCTACCATAGTGAGCACATACTGCTTACCGGAACGAGAACGAGGTAGAGTGATGTAGTCAATCTGCCAAGCTTCACCATACTTGTACTTGGACCATCTGTCACCATACCATAAGGGCTTAATTCACTTTGCCTGCTTAATAGCAGCACAAATGTCACAGTCATGGATGACTTGTGTGATAGCATCCATGGAAATGTCTATGGATCTGTCACGTGCCCACTGGTAGGTTGCATCTCTGCCTTGATGTCCTGACGAATCGTGAGCCCACCGAGCTAAGAATATCTCACCTCGGTGTTTCCAGTCGAGATCAAGATCAGAGTCCATGTCTACTTGAGAAACTCTTGCAGCTAGATCTGCCTGATGGTTGTGTTGCTGTTCCTCAGTAGCTTTGCTCTTAGGGATGTGAGCATCAATGTGTCTCACCTTCACTGGATTTCTCTCGATTCAATCAGCAATGTCCTACCACAGGTCAGCTGCCCATATGGGCTTTCCTTTTCTCTGCCAACCATTCTTCTTCCAGTGCTTTAGCCAACCCCACAGAGCATTGGCTACCATCTATGAGTTGGTGTTCAGCTACTTCAGGAGCTAGCTGGAGAGCTTTTACCTCTGCACATTGCCTGGATTCTCCTTCTCCATCCTTTGCCTCTGCACTCTGTGTGTTGGACTCCACACTGCAGACTTCCACCTTTGCTTGTTCCCAACCAGATGACATCTGTGAACAAAGCATATTTCTTTTCATCATCAGAAAGGCCATTTTAAGGAGGAGCTTCCTCAGCACGAATTACTCTCTCCTCTGGAGGTTTGGTAGATTTGGTACCTTCAGGCCAAATTGTGATCAACTCCACTAGACCAGGTCTCTCAATATTTCCCATTCCAGCTTTCTGTGTTATCAGAGCCATCCACTTGGACCATGTGGAGTCTGTTGCATGATGTGGTGTGGAACCTTTGCCTTTGAACATCCAATTCAAAACTGGTAATCTGGGAGCTAGGAGAAGTTGTGATTCAGTTCCAATTACTTCAGAAGCCTCTTTTACTCCTTCACAGGCAGTTAGAATCTCTTCCTCTGTTGGAGTATAATTTACCTCTGAACCTCTGTAGCCTTGACTCCAGAAACCAAGAGGATGTCCCTGTGTCTCACCTGGAGCTCTTTGCCACAAGCACCAGGTTGGACCATTGTCACTTGCAGCTGTGTACAAAATGTTCTTAATGTCTGGACCATCTCGGACAGGTCCCAGACCCATTGCTTGAACCACCTCTTGCCTTATCTGGTCAAAGGCTGCTTGTTGTTCAGGTCCTCAGTGGAAACTGTTTCTCTTTTGAGTCACATCATACAGAGGTGTGGTGGTTTGGTCTGGGTGCCCTCTGCTACGTGGTGTACTTCCTGTGTCCAGAAGTCCAGCCCAGTGGGTGGACACAGGAAACCAGGTATCTCCTACCACAATCATCTGCACTGCTATAAAATCCAGCGCAGGGTCTAGCACTCACTCTCTATGAAGAATTTCTTCCTAACAACCAGTCTAAACCTCCCCTGGTGCAGCCTGAGACTGTGTCCTCTTGTTCTGGTGCTGGTTGCCTGGGAGAAGAGACCAACCCCCACCTGGCTACAACCTCCCTTCAGGTAGTTGTAGACAGCATTAAGGTCTCCCCTGAGCCTCCTCTTCTCCAGGCTAAGCAACCTCAGCTCCCTCAGCCTCTCCTCATAGGGCTTGTGCTCCAAACCCCTCACCAACTTTGTTGCCCTTCTCTGGACACATTCCAGCAAGACAACATCTTTCCTAAACTGAGTGGCCCAGAACTGGACACAGGACTCAAGGTGTGGCCTAACCAGTGCAGTGTACAGGGGCAGAATGACCTCCCTGCTCCTGCTGTCCACACTGTTCCTAATGCAGGCTAGGTTGCCATTGGCCTTCTTGGCCACCTGGGCACACTGATGGTCATGTTCAGCATACTATCAACCAGTACCACCAAGGTCCCTCTCTGTTTGGCAGCTCCCCAGCCACTCTGACCCCAGCCTGTAGCACTGCATGGGGTTGTTGTGGTCAATGTGTAGAACCTGGCTCTTGGATGTGTTCAATCTCCTGCCTTTGGACTCTGCCCATCTGTCCAGGTCCTTCTGCAGAGCTCTCCTACCCTCTAACAGATCAACACATGCCCCCAGCTTGGTGTCATCAGCAAACTTACTGATGACAGACTCAATGCCCTCATCCAGATCATCAATATCAATATTAAAGAGCATGGGGCCCAGCACTGATCCCTGGGGGACACCACTAGTGACTGGCTGCCAGCTGGATGTGGCACCATTCACCACCACTCTCTGGGCTCGGCCTCCAGCTATTTCCTAAGAGAAAGAGCCAGGGCTGCTCGCTTGGTTCTTACCCCTGGCTTTGGAAGATGGCCAAGGACAAACAGTGGATGAAACAAGCAGTGGGCCCCAGCAAGGCAAAGGGAATCTCTACTCCTCTGTCCGGGCCCATGTTTCAGGTGTGAAGGAACTGTTCCAGGAGTTCCATCAGCTCCAGAAGTTTTAATTCCCCACCTGTACAGTCCTGTGTTTCAGCCATGAGGAGCAGCTACTCCCGTGTCCAAGGGAGAGAATCTGGGAGGCACACACCACAGCACACCCTGTGCTTTACTTGTGTGACCATGGGGAAGACATGAGGAAGTGGAAGGGAAAAGCCAAACCAGTCCTGGCTGCAGGAGTCTGTGAATTACAGGGGAGTTGTCCCCCCAGAGATGCTGCCTCAGTTTCCAGTGGGAAATGGGCTAAGAACAGAGAAGCTGAAACTGCTTCTGGTCCTGCTGAAGGGATTCCCAAAGCATCTTCACAAGATGCAAGTGACCCCAGGCAGAATTGGAATCATAGAAGCATAGAAAAGGCCTCAAAGATCATCAAGTCAAACCGGTCACCCAAAACCTCATGGCACCAAGTGCCACATCCAATCCCCTCTTGAACACCTCCAGGGACGGTGACTCAACCAGTCTTGTTGCCCTTCTCTGTACACGTTCAAGCTTCTCAATGTCCTTCCTAAACTGAGGGGCCCAGAACTGGACACAGGAGTCAAGGTGTGGCCTAAGCAGTGTGGTGTACAGGGGCAGAATGACCTCCCTGCTCCTGCTGGCCACACTGTTCCTGATGCAGGCCAGGATGCCATTGGCCTTCCTGGCTGCCTGGGCACACTGCAGGCTCATGTTCAGCTGGTTGTCAGTCAGTACCCCCATGTCCCTTTCTGTCTGGCTGCTCTTCAGCCACTCCGACCCCAGCCTGTAGCACTGCATGGCGTTGTTGCGGCCAAAGAGCAGCACCCAGCCCTTAGAGGAGCTCTGCCTCCAACCAGATGGAGGGTTGTTGGTTTGTTGGACTATACAGAACCAGGCCTGGCAAGTTGAACCCATGAGAGGACAAAGCTTTAGTAGATATAGGTGTGCAGAGTGCTCTGACACCATCAATCTATGAGGGGTGGAACCCATCTGTGTTTCAGGTGTGACAGGAGGATCCCACACCTGGATGTGTTTGAAGCTGAGTACTGGGATGCAAGCCACAGTTTGCTTTCACTTGGAGGTGTGGAAGGAGTTACTGGACTCAGTTGCCCCAGAGATGGAAACACAACCCCAGCATTTGCAGCATTTGGACTGGGCATGGACTGATCCAGACTGTGCTGGAACAGAGCGGAGCTGCAGAGCACCTGCAATGAGCAGCCCTCTGTGTATTGCAAAGCAATCTCATGTGGAGTGAGAGTGGACAGTGCCTGAGGTGTGCCTGCTGATTGCTGCTGGGCATGCTGCAGATGGCACAGAATGAGGGCTTGGAAATATCAAAGGTTAAGTAGAATATTTGCTGCCATTACTCCACACCCTCCTGCCTCATGCCACCTTCACAGGGACAGTGCTGGCTGGAGCAAAGTACTACAGGGCTTGAAGTTCAGATTGCAACATGAGAGGCTTCCTGTTCCGGTTGGTGCTGTTGGGTTCTGGCTATCAGGTGCTGGCTCTTTGCTGAGGGGGAGGGCTGTAGGGGTTTAACTCCTGGCTGCTGCTCGCTGCTGCCTCTCACTGCTGTGCTTCTGTGGTGGTTTAGGCTGGGTGCTGGCCGGATGCCATTCCATAGACCACACCTGGGAGGTCCCAAAAGGGGGCCCAGCCCACTGGGTGGTCACAGGAAAACAGGTATTTCACCCATAATTCCCTGCTCCTCTATAAAACATCCACGTGGGGTTCTTACTTCCTCTTTCATCCCTCGCCACTGCCTAGGTAAAATGCTGTGAGCTGCCTCCCTTGGGCCTGCCCAGGCCCAATGCTGGGCTGGGGGGGAAGAAAGAGCCCTGTGGGGGGTTTGGTGTACCCCCAGGTGGGGATGGGACGTTCTTGGGTATGTTTTGGGATATCTCTCTCTTTGTCACGGTGCATGAGGTTTTCTGTAAAACTTTCATTGGTTTTTTTTCCATTTAAACTTTCCACCATTTTTTGCAATCCATTTGTCTGAGTCTTTCTTTTGCCTGTGGGGGGAGAATTGGTCTCCCAAACCACAACAGCTAATGGCGTAGCCAGGCCAGGAGTTGGTTGCTGTGGCAAACTGCAGATCGGATTGCAAAAGATGGAGAGTTTAAAGTCAGATGTGGGGCGTTGCTGGTTTGGAAGTTGGGGCTTGAATTTTCTTGTCAGGGCGACTGTGTGAACTCCTGTGGACACCTGGTGCATGGCCAATGGCATGGAATCCCTCCTGTTGCTCCAGAGCAGCGAGGGGTGGCTCTTTCTGTGACTTTCTGCTCAGGGTAGCTTAAGAATGCTTGGGGTAGCCTAAGAAGGTGAGACTTGCCTTCTCCTCCTTGTTCTCTGCAGAGCGATGAGTGGCAGGGAGTGAAGTGGACGAGGGGCAGCAGCAAGCAGAGTGAAGATGGCCCACTGCCACTGCAGGGGAGGGCCACCTGTGGTGAGTGGACAAGCCATGGCTTCCGAAACCCGAGGGCGAGCGGGGACTTCAGCTGGAAAGGCGTTCTCAAAGGCTCTGGGAATGTGCTCATGGCGTTGGCTGAAATAACCGTTTGGATGCCCAAAGGGGTGGAGGTGACTGACTCTGCATCGCGGTGACAGAGACAGCGGGGGCCAGGCCATGCTGTGTTCCAGCGGCAGCAGCTGTAAATCTTTCCCTTGTTTTTCGGATGTTGTCTTGTTGGAGCATGTCCAGAGAAGGGCAACAAAGTTGGTGAGGGCTTTGGAACACAAGCCCTATGAGGAGAAGCTGAGGGAGCTGGGGTTGCTTAGCCTGGAGAAGAGGAGACTCAGGGGTGACCTTATTGCTCTCTACAACTACCTGAAGGGAGGTTGTAGCCAGGCAGAGGTTGGTCTCTTCTCCCAGGCAGCCAGTACCAGAACAAGAGGACACAGTCTCAGGCTGCGCCAGGGCAGGTTTAGACTGGATCTTAGGAAGAAGTTCTTTACAGAGAGAGTGATTGCCCATTGGAATCGGCTGCCTGTGGAGGTGGTGGAGTCACCTTCATTGGAGGTGTTCAGGAAGAGGCTTGATGGGGTGCTTGGTGCCACGGTTTAGTTGTTTAGGTGGGTTGTATTGTATTATATTGTATTGTATTGTATTGTATTGTATTTAGGTGGGTTGGATTGGTTGATGGGTTGGACGCGATGATCTTGAAGGTCTCTTCCAACCTGGTGGTGTATTGTATTGTATTGTATTATATTCAGAAAATGGCACCAAGTACCTGGCTCCGCCTCCTCTCTTCTCAGCAAGTTGTGCTGCAGCTGCTCCCTCTTCTGGGGGAGGGCTGTGAAACTGATGCAGTGATGCCTCGGTATGCGAATGCCCAGTAGGGGGGCGATGTACATGTGATGTGCATTTGTGTAGCCTCAGGCCGCAGCTGGAAGCGGTCGGCTGTGGGTCCCTGGAGGGATGGAAAAAAGCGGTCGTGGAGCCTGATTGCTCCGACCGGCTTGCCCCAGGGGTGGAAAAAAAGCTGCTGAGTAAATGTTGATGCAAATAAAGGCTCAGCTGAGACGTTTTTCCAGATGACCAGGATGTCCCAATGAGTCCATGAAGAATGCACATTGCAGAAGAATGACTCTGCATTGCTGGGAGGTTCCATTGTATGAGGAAGAAGAACTGGAATGCACTAATACTTGAGCCTGAATGAGAGACTGTGTGGAAGAATGCCCAGATGAAGACATGGACTCTCACTAGACATGTCATCAGAAGAGTTCTAATTTGATGATAGGTTTTTGGGTTCAGGGATTATGGTATGAAATAAGGGGTGGCATGTGGTGGTTTAGGCTGGGTGCTGGCCCAGATGCCATTCCACAGACCACACCTAGTAGGTCCCAAAAGGGGGCCCAGCCCACTGGGTGGTCACAGGAAAACAGGTATTTCACCCATAATTCTCTGCTCCTATAAAACATCCATGCAGGGTCCTTACTTCTTTTGTCCCTCACTGCTGCCTAGGTAAAATGCTGTGAGCTGCCTCCCTTGGGCCTGCCCAGGCCCAATGCTGGATTGAGGGGGGAGAAAGAGCCCTTGGGGGGGGGGAGGGTGTTTGGGTGTAACCCCAGGTGGGGATGGGACGTTCTTGGGTCTCTCTTTGTCACGGTGCTTGTGGTTTTCTTGGTTTTTTTTTCCATTTAAACTTTCCACCATTTTTTGCAATCTGTTTGTCTGAGTCTTTCTTTTGCCTGCGGTGGGAGAACTGGTCTCCCAAACCACAACAGATTCTTTCTGCAAACAGCCTCAGGTCAGTGTGTATAATGGGATGTCCTTTGGATTCAACTCTTTTGATCTTATCTCAAGTCCTTATCTCAACCCAGAGAGTTTTTTGATTTGTGTGTGTGCTATTTTTCCCTCACTTCTGTTTTGGGGGGGAACAGGCAGCTTAATCTCTTCTCAGCTCTTTAACCTGTTCCAGCCCCATAGTGGAAAGCCAACAGAAGCTTTCTGAGTTGTTCCAGAGATCTCCATGAGATTCCCCTTACACCCTCCGACGATTTCAAAAGTCAATCCTACAACCATCCAAATCCCAAACACCTATCACCTGAAGCCCCTGAAGAATGCCTCTGAGATGCCTCTCAAGACTCCTCTGAGAACCTCATTTTACCCTCCCTGAACTGGGCACATATCTCCACCCCATTCCTTGGGAACAAATGCCCCCAAAATTAGGGCATTGTGGCAGGGATGTCTGAAATAAAAACAAACAGAGAGGATTTGGGTAATTTTAAGGCTTTATTGACACAATTGGGCAATGGACAGAGAGGGGTTCGTACCCCAGGGAGACACAAAGCATTGGGGAAGAACCAGACAGACCCTGGCAAAGCTCTGCCCATCTGTAATGGCAGCTCCAGCTGTGCTGATTCAGCACTGTAATTGTTCTCATCAGCACCAATTGGAGTTCAGAAGGGCAGGAGTTGTTCCTGCTGGAGCCTCCAGCCTCTGAGAAATGCAGGTGAAAAGGAGGTGATTTTGGTTCAATGTCTTGGAAAGGCTCTCACGGGAATCACGATTACCCCAACACACCCTGGGGGGATCTATTTGTGCCTCCCCAGCAGTGTGGGCTGGTCACTGCTATGGGTGCGGTGGTGCTTGGTGAGGTTAGAGATGCTGCAGCAGCTCTTGATTCAGTCAGGGCAGCTGAAAGCCCTCTTACCAGTGTGGCTGCGGCAGTGGTAATTGAGCCCGCTCCTCCGGGTGAAGCTCTTACCGCAGTCAGCACAGGTGAAAGGTTTCTCTCCAGTGTGCACACGACGGTGCTGCGTCAGTTTAGAGCCCTGGGTGAAGCTCTTGCCGCAGTCAGCACAGCTGTACGGTTTGTCACCACTGTGGATGAGTTGGTGCTGGAGAAATAAACTGCTTGTGGTGAAGCTCTTGCCACACTCAGCACAGGGGAACAGCTTCTCTCCAGTGTGGATACGGCGATGGATAGTGAGACTGGAGATGTGTTTGAAACTCTTGCCACAGTCCGAGCAGATGAAAAACGTCTCAGTGCTGTGCACACTGCGGTGCTTGCTGAGGTCAGAACTGCATCTGAATCTCTTGCCGCAGTCAGCACAGCTGTATGGTTTGTCACCGCTGTGGATGAGTTGGTGCTGTAGCAATAAACTGCTTGTGGTGAAGCTGATGCTGCACTCAGCACAGGGGAACAGCTTCTCTCTCGTGTGGATGCGGCGGTGGATAGCAAGGCTGTCACTGCGTTTAAAGCTCTTTCCGCAGTCCCTGCAGGTGAAACATTTCTCAGTGTTGTGCACACTGCGGTGCTGCTTGAGGGAAGATCTCCAAGTAAAACTCTTGCCGCACTCTGCACAGCTGTATGGTCTCTCACCAGTGTGGGTGCGGCGGTGGATGGTGAGGTCCGAGCTCTGCGTGAAGGTCTGTCCGCAGTCAGCACAGCTGAAAGGTTTCTCTCCAGTGTGGGTAAGGCAGTGCCGCATGAGTTGAGAATTCCAGCTGAACCTCTTGCCACAGTCACCACAGACGAAGGGCCGGGTGCCAGGGTGGGGGCAGTAGTGCTTCACCGGCTCTGAGCCAGGTGGGAAGCTCTGCCCACACTCAGACCACTGATGCAGCAGCTTGGGTGGCACTGAGGGACCTGCTCTGGCTTCATCCTCCTCCGTACATTCCTCCTTCTCCTCATCCTGGTCACCTTCATCCTCATCATTATCCTCCTCTTCATACTCATTATTCTCCTCAGTACCATCATCTTCCATCTTGTAATGTTTTTTCTCCTGCTTCCCCTCCTCCCCTGACTTGGAACTGCACATTGGCGTCTCCAACTTGATCTCTGGGTGCTGCTTCTCCTCCCAGCTCTTGTCTGGGTCCTTCTGTGAGGCCATACTGTGGCAGGAAGAGGTCACAGCTGGGCCCTAGGGAAGATGGAAGCCCAGGAGCTCAAACCCTGAGATGGTACCTGGGTCATGACAGTCCCTGACTCCCAACACTTCCCAACACCCAGCTGCAGAAAAGAATGCTGAGGGGACCTCAAACCTTCATTTTTTGGCACAGTGTGGGCTCAAACCTCTAATACCTGTGCTGAGACCCCAGGTTCCTGTGATCAGTGGCCTGAAGTACCCTGGGACATACACTTGGCCTTGTCCCACTCTCATCCCAGGCCCTGTCCTTTGATCTCTCCTGGCTCAGACAATGGAGGCAGCAGCAGGGACCTAGGAACACAAAACCACCTCCAACATTCTCGTACCACCCTCCACAATCCAACCCCAAACATCACCTCCACCCACACAACTGACCCCCACCAGCCTGGGGAGTTCCCAGACTCCCAACTCAGAGCCCATGGAGAGATGAAATGTGGTGGGCAGGATGGGCTGTAGGAGGTTGGGAGGTGCCCTGTGGGCTGGGGTCCTGCTGTTGCCCCACTCTGAGTTCCTTACCTGCTAGGCTGCTCCAAGGGGAAGGCCTGCAAACTCTGCTCTTCCCTAGCACACAGGGGCAGGGATGAAGGAGAGAGAGGAACACAGCTCCTGCAAGAGAGAAGCAAAGGGCTCAGAGGAGAGCACTGACCTGCAAGGAATGGCTCAGCACTGCCCAGGACCAGGCAGCACAGCTCAGCCTTGCTGGGGCAGCTCCCAAGCCCAGCAGCCCAGGCACAGCACACAGCCAGGGCTGCTCAAGATGGGAGGCTTCAACAAGTGCAGACTCAGCTCCTTGCCCAGCACACAGCCCCCAGCACACAGCTGCAGGGCAGCACCACAACACAGCTGCCTCCACACAGCCTCTCCCAGGCCTTGCCTGCAGCTTCCTCCCACTGCCTGCCCAGGCCTCTGCTGCCTGCAGATGCATTTGACAGCAAATCTTCCTCTGGTCCCAGCTCTCCTCCCTGGCCCTGCCCCCACCACACCCACTCTGTGCTCAGCTCTGCCATGCACACACCTCTCTGATGGCCACTCCCCAAGAGATCAGAGTAGCCCTCAGGATACAGACAAAGGGAGGATCATGATCCCTGGAGATGCAGCAAAGGGGGAAGGGACTTGCTCAGCTTCTTGCTCAACTTCTTCAGCCCACACTGGGATGCTGGAGGAGTCTGTCTCCACCCCAAAGCTGCCTCCTCCAGCACCCTTTGCACACCTGGAGCCCAAACAGACTCTGTGGAAAGGGTTTTGCTTCCTTCTGTCCTTGACCATTTCTCTCAGCTTTCTCTTTGCAGTTCTCCCGGAGCTGCCACTCCACATCCCCAAGAGAAAATGAGGTTGGATGGGAGGGCACAGTGCCCATGGGCTGCTGTTCATCTTCTAGCTGACACATGCAGAACTGCAGCACAATTCACTCCTTTCAGCTCCTGAAATTCTGCCAAATACTGGCATTCCCTGTACACACATTTGCCACCTGGGCCCTGGATCCTCTCCCCTTTTGGGGGGGACAAGACCTAATTCCTGCCTGAGCACTCCCAGGCCCTTCCCTCATTTCCAGCCCACCCATGTCCCTACTGCCTTGGCTGTCCCATGGCCCTGTGTCCCCCACCTCCACTGCCACTGCAGCTGGAAGGGTGGAGTGGGAAATGCTGTGGCTGAGGAAGCATCTAAGGAACTGGGTTGGAAGCAGGAGCACAAGAATGGAAGGGGGCTGAGACTAAAGTCTGGGATCAGCTGGAGGGCTGAAAGAACAGCAACAAGCCAAGGAGGGATTACAGATGAGGGCTGGGGAGGGACCCTGCAGCCACCTCATGCAGGAACTGAGGAGAGGAAGCGAGTCAGAGAGGGAGTGAGACCTCATATGACTCCTGCCTGCTATGGGGCATGGCTGGGGTGTGTGACTAGGAGCCCTGAGTGCCTGCGTGGGCTGTGCTGGATGTCAAGAGGTGTCAGGGAACTGTCCACAGCCAGGCAGGGTTTGGGGCTTTGAGCTTCTGGGTCAGCTGCTGCCAGCACCATTGTAGGTAAGAGCCAGGCAGAGCCACACAGCTGCTGAACTAAGCCCTCCCACCCCCTGCAGCCTTCACACTCCATCTCTCCATCCAGTGCTCCATCTCCCCTCACTTGCTGCCCTATGAGACACCCCAGGGCCCCATCAAGGCCCAAGGGCTGATCTGCACAGCCAGCAAGGTCCTACAGAAGCCCCTGGATGAGAGCATGGAGGAGAAAACCTGTTGTGGGTGGAAGGCACTGGGATGTCTTACACCAGAGAGTAGAGACCTCCAGAAGGGACAGCAGGGTCCAGAGGCACACCAGAAAGTGTTGTCTGTCTTAGTTCATTCCCACAAGGCCTGCACCCACTCTTTACAAAGGAACAGCACAGGCTCTCCAGCCTCCTTTTCTCTTCCTCTCTGCTCCCAGGAACATCTTCTGTGATCTCTCTCTGCAGTGGAGCTTTGAGGCCTTGGCAATGCTGCCAATTGCGGCCTGGAGCGGCCTGGCTCACCTGGGAGCTGCCTACCAGAATCTGTAACTGCATCGATTGGGTATGGGGGGAGGAGGGGCAGAGAGGCATGGGGGAGGGGGAAGGCATTTGGGGCCTGGGGTTCTGGCCTGGTTTGGAGGAGCTTTGGAGGAAGCTTTGGCCTAGGGAGGCTGCTTGGGTCCCATGGCAGAGGCACACTATGGATTGTTGTGGTTTGATGCTTTGCACTGTAGGATGCAGCTCTGAACAGCACAGCCATGGAAACTGCCCAATTCTATCCAACCCTCCGGGCACAGCTTTGCATCAACTCCATTGACAAGGCTCAAAGAGAGCCACTCTGCCTCCTTGACCCTAAGGCAATACCCTGCAGAACAAGTTGGAGGAGCTCAAGGGGACAAGCTGAAGAGGTGGCCCAGGGCCACCTCGTGAGGTTCAACAAGAGCAAGGGCAGGGTGCTGCCCCTGGCCTGGGACAAGCCTCACAATCAGGACAGGCTGGGGGAGGAGGGGACAGGATGCAGCCCTGCAGAAAAGGACTGGGGGGTGCTGGTGGACAAGAAGCTGGACAGGAACAGACAGGGTGAGCCTGCAGCCCAGAAGGCCAAGGGCAGCCTGGGCTGCACCAAAAGCAGCATGGACAGAGATGGACAGAGGGCATCCTGGCACTTGGCACTGCTCTGATGAGGCTTCACCTGCAGCACTGCAGCCAGCTCTGGAGCCCTCAATGCAGGAAGGACATGGGCCCACAGAAGGGACACAAAAATGATCAGGGGCTTGGAGCAGCTCTGCTACGAGGACAGGCTGAGGGAGCTGGGGATGTTCAGCCTGGAGAGGAGAAGAGGAGACTCTGGGGAGACCGAAGAGTGACCTTCTGGTACCCAAATGGGACTACAAGAAGGCTGCAGAGGGACTGTTTGCAAAGCCTGCAGGGACAGCACCAGAGGCAATGGCTTCAAACTAGAGCACAGCAGATTGAGATTGGATGTGAGGAACAAGTTCTGCACCAGGAGGCTGCTGGAACACTGCAACAGGTTGCCCAGGGAGGGGGTTGAGGTCCCAGCCCTGGAGATGGTGAAGGTGAGGCTGGACAGGGCTCTGGGCAACCTGATCCAGTGCAGGATGTCCCTGCTGAGTGCAGAGGGGCTTGGACTGCATCACCTTTGCAGGGCCCTTCCAACCCAAACCACTCTAGGATTCTAAGTGCAGCCTCCAGGGAGAGGAGAATAAAGATGAGGCAGAGGAGGACAATGAAGAGGACAAGGAGGAGGAGAACCAAAATCCCTTCCAAACTCCTCCAAAACTCTGCCACATGCCTTGAAAGCTCTTCAAGCTCTGAAGAGGTCATTCTGGAGAGAGCTGAGGGAGTTGCTAGGCTCAGGGATGTGTTGCACACTCTTCACAAATGCTCAAGAAGCTTTCCAAGTGCCCTCAAAACCATCAGCACAGCTCTGCTAGCACAGAATGCCAGGCTGCAAGGGACCCCAAGGCTCAGCTGCTCCAACCTTGCCAGGGGACACTGGACTTGAAAGGAGCTGGCCCAGCCCCCTGCCAAGCTGAGCCTTCCAACTCTGCCCTGCAGGGGAATCCACCACTGCCCTGGGGAGATGATTCCAATGGCTGACTGGGAGGGAAAAGCTTTTTCCTCTGCAGGGCACTGTTCCACTTCAGCCCAACTCTTGCAGCAGCTCCTTTTAGATCTGCCTTTTGAGCATCACAAACTGAAGCACTGCAGTGAAAAGCAGCTCAGCTTCAACTTCCAACTGGCTGAACTCTCACATTTTAAATTCAAGGCAGGGGCCAAGCTCACACCCAGCTCAGAAGCTTACACCCAGCCCCCAAGCTCAGACCCAGATTGAAAGTGCAGAAGCAGCTCCCAAGTTCAGAGCCAGAAAATCAGCTCAGAGCCAGCTCCCAATCTCCGACCCAGATCAGAAGTGCAGAACCAACGCCCCCACGCTCAGAGCCAGATCGAAAGTGCAGAACCAATGCCCCCACGCTCGGAGCCAGACCAAAAGTGCAGAACCAGCGCCCCCACGCTCGGAGCCAGATCAAAAGCTCAATCTCAGAAAAAAAGTGCAGGCCCAGATCGCAAGCTCAGATGCCGCTACAAAGCCCAAGAACCAGCAAATAAGCTCACACCCAGCCCCCAAGCTCAGAGCCAGTTTCACAACTTTGCTTATTTCAAGTTTCCTTCATTGCAGTTCTGCTAAGTGTCCAAATTCAAGCATTCAGAGAATGCTTTGGGCTGCAAGGGACCCCAAAGATCAGACAGCTCCAACCCCCTGCCATGGCCACAGACACCTTCCACCCCACCAGGCTGCTCAAGTCCTCATCCAACCTGCCCCTCAGCACCTCCAGGGAGGGGGCAGCCAGCACCTCCCTGGGCAATCTGCTCCAGGCTCTCACCACCCCCACTCCAAACAATTTCCTCCCAAGCTCCACTCCAAATCTGCCCTCCTCAAACTTTAATCCAGTCCCCCTCATCCCATCACTACCAGCCCCTCACAAAAGTCCCGCCCCAGCTCTCCTGCAGCCCCAGCAGCTACCACAAGGCTGCTCCAAGCTCTCCCCACAGCCTTCTCCTCTCCAGCCTTAACAGACACAACTCTTACAGCCCACCCCCACACGGGAGCTGCCACAGCCCTCCCACCACCCCCATGGCCTCCTACAGAACCCCTCCAACAGCTCAACCTCCTGCCCCTCTTGGGGGCACCAGAGCTGCACACAGCACTCCAGCTGGCAGCACAGAATGCTGCCAGCACAAAAACCATTGCAGCAAAAGCCTCAAGCTGTGCTCAGCTCCTAAAACCAAAGGGAGCTGAACCTAGGCACAAGATATCTCCAATCCCAAGCCATCCTAGTGGAACAGAAGAATGTGGAAACCACAGTCACTAATGTTGTCAATCCAGCCTCTTTCCTCCAGGGAGGAGAGGGAGAACCAGTTATCCATGACTGTTTGGAAACAATGGAGGCCACTTACTGCAGCAGACCTGACCTGAGACTGCAGGGATGGGCTCCCTGATGTTATATTGAGGCTGTGTCCCAGAGTGCAAGGTCTGGGAGTTCCTGACATACTCAGCAAGTAACCACTATATAGAACCTTGAAAACATCTGAACATGTCTCTGTGGAGTCAGTTAGGAGCCTTGTGAAGTGTCTGTTGGAAGCCAGGATGAAGGGAAGCAGCCAAGTGAGTCACCAGCTCAGAGACCATCTTTGTGCATCACATGTGGGCACCACTGTCAGAAAAGAGAAACCAAGGATGGTTTGAGGAACAGCTCAGAGCCCTGAGGTGACTCAGTAGCCTACAAACATGATGTGGGGAAGGGGAGGTCTCCCCACATGACCACTGTGGGCCTTGCGGGGGCGCAGCACTGCTTTGCTGACGCAGCACAATGGAAGCAAGCCTGAGCTCCGCTCCATAGTGCACCCCTGTGGGCATGGGGCAGGCAGGAGGAATCGCTGTGTTCTCAGCCCCTGCTTTGTAAAGCTGCTGGGTAACCAATCACAGGAAACCCCCCAGGATGTGCTGGCTTTGTTTGGAAACAACTGAGGCCACTTACTGCAGCAGACCTGACCTGAAGGAGGAACCCCTGGAAATGGCAGACCATAACTGGTACACCATGGAAGCAGTTTAGTGATCCAGGGAGAAGGACAGGCTGGGTGTGCTGTAACTACAGGAGAGGTGAGTGAGGCAGAAGCCCTACCAAGTAACACCTCCACCCAAAAGGCATAAATCAGAGCTCTAAGCAGAGCCTTTGAGTTTTCCCAAGGCCATATGGACTTCAAGTATGCCTTTGGGGTGGTACATGCCCAGGGAGCCATCTGGGAAGAACCAGGACTACTGTCAATTCAAGGAAAAGATATTAAGACATGGGGAAGAGATACTGAGGCTGCTGGCAGCAGTGCAAAAACCAAGCAAGGCAGCCATAATGCAGTGCAAAGCACACCAGAAGGGGAACACCAGTCAAGAAAGAGGCAATGGACTAGCAGATAAACAGCCCAAAGGGTGGCCAGGGAGGGGAGGAAGGTGGCAGAGTCTGATCCCGGATGGTAAACTGTCAGTTGAGCAGCAGAAATGAATGAATTGGTTTCTTTGATCATGGGGCAACTTTTACTGTACCCGACCTGCTGGGTCCTGATGGGGTGCAGTTATCTAGAAAGGGTAAGAGAGTCCTAGCACTAGAGTTGGCAGGGCTGAAGGGGGTGGGTGAGGAAATCGGTCCCTCTGAAGAGAAAAGAGTGGGACACAAATTAGGGTTAATTGGGAAGTCGAGAGCCCAGCTGAAGTGCTGTACACCAATGCATGCAGCATGGGCAATAAGCAAGAGGGGCTGGAAGCCCTGGTCCACCAGGGTGACTGTGATATAGTCGCCATCTCAGAAACATGGTGGGATGACACGCACTATTGGAGTGCTGCACTGGGGGGTTACAGGCTCTTCAGGAGAGACAGGCGAGGGAGAAGAGGAGGAGGGGTGGCTCTGTATGTTAGGGAGTCGCTCTCTGCCACAGAACTTGAGGTGGAAGATGAAGGGATTGAGAGCCTGTGGGTTAAAATCAGAGGGCAGCCTAACAAATCTGACATCCTGGTTGGAGTCTGTTCTACCACCCAACCAGGATGAGGAGGCAGATGAATTATTCTATAAGCAACTGGAGGCTGTCTCAAGATCATCAGATCTTGTCCTTGTGGGTGACTTTAACCTGCCAGATATCTGCTGGGAACTTAGCAGAGAGGAGGCAGTCCAGAAGATCCCTGGAGCGCATGGAGGACAGCTTCCTGATGCAGCTGTTAAGAGAGCCTACCAGGGGTCAGGCTCTGCTTGACCTGCTGTTCTCCAATAGAGAGGGGCTGGTGGGAGATGTGACAGTGGGAGTCTGCCTAGGGTGCAGTGACCATGAGATAGTGAAGTTTTCAATATACAGGGATCTAGGGAGGAGCACCAACAGAACCCTCACCTTGGACTTCCAGAGGGCAAACTGCAGCCTGTTTAAGAAAATTATTTGCAAAGTTCCCTGTGTATCAGCCCTCAAGAACCGAGGGGTCCAGGCTGGTTGGACCTATTTCAAACAGGAGCTCTTGAAGGCACAGGAACTGGCAGTTCCCATGTGCCGAAAGATGAGCCGGTGGGGAAGGCTCTAGGCCTGGATGAGCAAGCAGCTCCTGGAGGAACTAAGGGGAAAAAAGAGGCTGTATCACCTTTGGAAGGAGGGGAAGGCTTCTCGAGGTATGTTCAAGGAAGTTGTTAGATTATGTAGGAAAAAAATTAGAGAGGCAAAGGCCCAGTTGGAACCGAGGCTGAACACCTCTGTGAAGGACAATAAAAAGCATTTTTACAAATAGATTAACACTAAAAAGAGGGCAAGAAGAACCTCCACTCCTTATTGGACCTGCAGGGGAACACAGTGACTGAAGATGAGGAAAAGGCTGAGGTCCTGAACACCTTCTTTGCCTCAATCTTTAACAGCAAGGCAGGAGGAGTTCAGGACGAGTGGCCTCCTGAGCTGGAGGATGGGGTCAGGGAGCAGTGTAATGCCCCGGAAATCCATGAGGAATCAGTTCGGGACCTGCTGAGCCACTTGGACACCACAAGTCCATGGGGCCGGATGGGATCCACCCTAGCGTGCTGAGAGAGCTGGCAGATGAGCTGGCCAAGCCGCTCTCCATCATTTTCCTCCAGTCCTGGCTCACCGGTGAGGTCCCAGGTGACTGGAAACTGGCCAATGTGGTCCCCATCCACAAGCAGGGTTGGATGGAGGAACCTGGAAGCTCCAGGCCTGGCAGCCTGACCTCAGTGCCAGGGAAAATGATGGAGCAGATTATCCTGGCAGCAGTAACTGCGCACCTGCAGGATGGCCAGGGGCTCAGGTCCAGCCAACATGGATTTAGAAAGGGCAGGTCCTGCCTCTCCAACCTGATCTCCTTCTATGAGCAGGTGACCCGCCTGGTGGATGTGGGGAGGCCTGTGGATGTGGTCTACCTGGATTTCAGCAAGGCCTTTGACACTGTCCCCCACAGCAAACTGCTGGCTAAGCTGTCAGCTCGTGGCTTGGACAGCAGTGCTCTATGCTGGGTTAGGAACTGGCTGGAGGGCCGAACCCAGAGGGTGGTGGTGAATGGTGCCACCTCCAGCTGGAGGCCAGTCACCAGTGGCATCCCCCAGGGATCAGTGCTGGGCCCCATCCTCTTTTGTATCTTCATTGTTGATCTGGATGAGGGGATTGAGACAGTCATCAGCAAATTTGCAGATGACACCAAGGTGGGAGCAGGTGTTGGTCAGTTGGAGGGCAGAAGGGCTCTGCAGAGGGACCTTGACAGGCTGGACAGATGGGCAGAGTCCAACAGGATGACATTCAACAAGTCCAAGTGCCAGGTGCTGCACTTTGGCCACAACCACCCCATGCAGAGCTACAGGCTGGGGTCACAGTGGCTGGAGAGCTGCCAAACAGAGGGGGACCTGGGGGTGCTGGTTGACAGCTGCCTAAACATGAGCCAGCAGTGTGCCCAGGTGGCCAAGAAGGCCAATGGCATCCTGGCCTGCATTAGGAATAGTGTGGCCAGCAGGAGTAGGGAGGTCATTGTGCCCCTGTACTCTGCATTGGTTAGGCCACACCTTGAGTCCTGTGTCCAGTTCTGGGCCCCTCAGTTTAGGAATGACATCAACTTGAACATGTCCAGAGAAGGGCAACAAGGCTGGGGAGAGGCCTTGAGCACAAGCCTACAAGGAGAGGCTGAGGGAGCTGGGATTGTTTAGCCTGGAGAAGAGGAGGCTGAGGGGTGACCTCATTGCTCTCTACAACTACCTGAAAGGTGGTTGTAGATAGGAAGAGGCTGGCCTCTCCTCTCTTGCAACCAGCACCAGAACAAGAGGACACAGTCTCAAGCTGTGCCAGGGGAAGTTTAGGCTGGAGGTGAGGAGAAAGTTCTTCACTGAGAGAGTCATTCATCATTGGAATGTGCTGCCCAAGGAGGTGGTGGAGTCACCATCCCTGGAGGTGTTCAAGAGGGGATTGGACGTGGCACTTGGTGCCATGGTCTAGTCATGAGGTCTGTGGTGACAGGTTGGACTCTATGATCTTTGAGGTCTCGTCCAACCTTGGTGATACTGTGATACTCAAAGATCTCTTTAGGGACAAGGGTAGGAAAGGGCTGGGCCAGGACAACGGGTAGGAAGTTAGTCACTAACCTCCTCTGGGCTTTCATTCAGGTGCAACAGGTGAAGACTCATTGGGGAATGGAAGCTCTGTATGGAAAACTGGTTCAGGAGTGTCTAGCATGAGAATTATCCACCCCAGGAGAGCAGGTAACCACAAATGTGTGAGGTGTGTCTGAAAGCTAAGCCCTGCTCCTGCCCTCCCAACCCCTCAGGCCCCTGATGCACCCTAAATCACTGCACAAAGAAGATGCTTGCCCCAGATGGACCACTGACATGGCCACCTGTGATGTCACAAAATGTTGCAGAAGCCCGCCCCAGGCTGCCGCGCCACCGACTCAGGCAGAGCCAGGAGGGATGCTACAAGGAGGGGCAAATGTCACCTGAATACCTCTGGCCTCTCAAAAAGTGACCCAACTGGGACAAACATGCCAGGGGCTGCTCCTGCTCTAACACCAGCTCAGGCCCCTGAGGCACCCTAAACTGCTGCCCACAGATGCTGCTTGCCCCTAACCTGCCACTGAAGCAGTCATGTTTGACATCGCAAAATGCTGGAGATGCCAGGTGCAGGCTCTTGCTGGATCAGGTCAGGCTGAGTGAACTGGGATGTCACAGGCATGGCAATGTCAGCTCTAATCAGAGCCCCTGAGCTTTCCCAAGGGAAATGTGGAAAGATATGGACTGACTCCAAGTATGCCTTGGAGTCAACCAACAGGGTGAGGTGCGTCTGAAAGCTAAGCCCAGGGTAAGGAGAGGAGTTAGGCTGGCACAGATTAGCAAAGGAAATGATCCAGGACAACAATGGCAAATGGATGTCACTGAGCTCCCAAGAAAGGGGGATCCGGGTACCTGTTGGAACTCACTGACAACTCCTCTGGCTGGCTGGAAGCATCTCCCTGTTGCACAAACAAAGCTCCAGAGGTTACTAAAACAGTGTTACAAGAGGCAATACCTCGCGCTCTGGGACACCTGCTGCTGTTTCCCCAGACAGAGGACCACATTTTGGGGCCAAGGTGGTACAGCAAGTAAGTAGAATCTTAGGGATGGATTGGCAACACCACACCCCCTATAATCTACATTCCAGTGGGCAAGTGGAGAAAATGAACCATTTAATCAAAACCCACACAGTGAAAACTGGACAGGAAGCAAACCTCCCTTGGCCACAAGCATCACCAAATGCTGTGAATTCAAACCAAGAAAAGGAGAAAGGAGGGGTTGAGCCCATTTGAAATCTTGCTTGGAAGACCTTATGCAGTAGGACCTATGGACCCCTCTGAACCAGGGCAATTCAGAGAGCCAATGTAGGACAAGGAAGTTCAGCAGATTGATAAGAGCCTGAGCATTGTTACCAACCAGGTGACTGCAACCCACATCAGAAGGTTAGACAGACCAGGCCCTGATGTGGAACCCAGAGACTATGTCCATGTCAGATCTCTTTCAGAGACCCCTCTGCAGCCCAAGTGGACAGGAACATATCAGGTGTTGCTGACATCCTTCACAGCCATTAAAACTCAAGGAACAAGCTGCCTGGATCCACCACACCCCAGGCAAGAAGGCTTCAGTGGGAGAATGGAAACTCAAATCCCAGGGACCCCTGCAGCTCAAGCTGCATCGATAGTTGTGGCCTGTTTGTTGAACACTGCTGAGGGATGGGAAGGAAATATGTACTGAGATGTTAGTCATGAACTAACTTTGCAAACTAATCTTTCTAACAGCTGGAGATGCACCCAGCTTCCCCCAGGCCAAATGAGAAACCTGCTATTTGGGGTAGCTTCAAGGAATTGGACTTGGGAGGCACCAGTCTGAGTGACTACATCTGATAGTGGTTCCCAAATCGCCAGCATGAGACCTCCTCCTCCTCTCCAACCTAAGCCTCCCCTGCCACAATTTCAGGCCACTTCCTCTCCTGCTAGCACCTGAGACTAGGCAGAAGAGCCCAATCCCCACCTCACTGCAGCCTCCTCTCAGGGAGCTCTAGAGGGCAAGGAGGTCTCCCCTCACCCTCCTCCACACTAAACACCCACAGCTCCCTCACATGCTCCTCACCAGCCCTGGTCTCCAGGCTCTTCCCCACCTTTCTTACCTTTCTCAGCATTTGCTCCAGATCCCCATGGAGTGAGGGGCCCCAAACTGACCACAGCATTCCAGGTGTGGCCTCCCTAGGGCACAGGACAGGAGAAAAATCCTTGCCCTGGACCTGCTGGACACAGCATTGCCGAGACTTGCAGAGCACTGCAATTGCTTTGCTCACTTGCAGCAATCATTTCCTTCCCTTCCCACCTCATTGCACAGCAAAGAGCAGCAATGCAATTGCTTGGTCTTCTGCTGAAGCTCCTCCCAGGAAGCTTCAGGACTTCTCACCACCAAAAACCATCAAGAACAGGCTGCCCCCAGGCCAATCCAAACCTTTCAGTCCAATTCAGTGCACTTCCTCACCCACAAGCAGACACTCAACATCTCAGCCTCATTTGGCTGCCTGCCAGCAAGCATTTCTCCAGAGGCAGAGCAGCTGCAGCAGAGCAGTCTGCTTCTGACCATGCTTCCTGCCAGCAGAGCTCTGAGCCTGCAGCCACAGGGCAAAAGCTCCTCCTGCCCTGAGCCCTTCTGTGTTCAGGAGGCCTGGAGAGAAACTGAAAATGAGTCTGCAATCCCCCAGGGAATATTTGTGCCTCAAGAGATTGCAGAGCACAAAGGCCTTGGATGCCACCACCCCCAGCACAGCCAAACCGCCCCACAGCTGACACCAGCCCCAGGCGCTCCTAAGCTCAGGCTCAGCACAGCACCCACGCCTGACACCCCCACGGCACCCAGCCCACAGCCTGCCCACAGATCCCCCCCGCGCCTGGCCCTCAGCCCAGCCGCTGCCCTGCAGCACAGCAGCCGCCTGGCAGCTGCCAGCACAAAGCCTCCAACCCCCAGGGCTCCCCCACACCCCCCCCCAGCAGCCTCTGCTGCAAGCCACACCCCACGCTGACCACCACCTCTCCTGCACACAGCAGCCCCCACAGCGCCGCCCACAGCTCAGCTCTGCTGCCAGCCCAGCACCCAGCAGAGGGACACAGGGACACAGGGCCAGCCCCTGCAGCCCACCAATGGCTCTGCCTGCAACACAGCAGCAGCCAAAGGGGGCCTGCAGCTGCCCCTAGCAGGGGGAGTCAGCAGCACAGCACCACAAGGAACCCCCAAACACACCCACCCACGCACCCACAATCCCACACACGACACCCACCCACTCCCAACACCTCTGCCCTACCCCACACACACACCCCCAGACAACCCCCCACAACTCCCCACACCCCCCAACACTACACACCCCCACAGCTCCCCACACACTGCCTACAGACGCACACAGCTCCCCCCCCACAACCGCTGCCACCCCCTCGCAGCACCCCAGCACTCCCCACTCCAAGCCTCACCACCCCGACCCACACCACAGCCACGCACAGCCTCCCCCAGCACCAACAGCTCCTACCACGAAACCCACACAGCCCCACGGGACCCCTGCCCAGCCCCACGGGATCCCTCCCAACCCTTCAGAGGCCTCTCTCGGCCCCAAACCCCCAGGGAACCTCACAGACACCCCCGTAACTGCACAGCCCCCACGAACCACCCCGCACAGCCCCAGAGACACCATCCCCATCCCCCCAGACCTCACAGATCCCTCCTCAATCCCAACTCCAGGACACAGCCCTCAGCCCCAGGGCAGCCCAGTGCCAACCCCAGGAGCCGCTCCCCCAAGCTCCAAGGGAGCCTCACCCAGGATCCCTCACTCTGTCCCACGGGTGCCCACACCTACCCCACAGCCGAGGCGAAAGGGGCGCAGAGCAGGCAGAGGAAGGAGGAAAAGCTCGTGGCAGAGGCATTCGGCAACCCCTAACAATGGAGGCCCCGAACCGGCCACGTTTCAGCCGAGCGGAGGCAGGGTCTCGGTCCACAGAGGAAGTCCCGCCCACGCCCGGGCAGCCGCAGCCAATGAGCGGCGGGAGCGCGGCAGCCCCGCCCCCTGGCCGCTGCCGAGGCACAGCGAGGAGCTGCCACTGCCGGCCGCAGCCGCCATTGTCGCCGCCCCATGGGGAGCTGCAGCGGTGCTGGAGCGCGGGAGAAGTGCCGGAGGTGCTGGCGGGCGGGCGGCAGCTGCCGGCTGGTGAGGTGCGCGGGGCGGGCGGGGCTGAGGGGGCCGGGGAGCGCTGAGGGCGGCGGCAGCGGAGCGGGGAAGGGTCTGGCTGCGTAGGGCTGCTGGGGGCGTGTGTGGAGTTGGGGGTCGGGAGGGGCGTGAGGGGCAGGGGGCTCCGTGGGGCTGTGGGAGGGTTCATGGGGTTGGGGTGGGTGGGGCTGGGGCTGGGGGCAGCCTCTGGAGGGGCAGAAGGAGAGGCTATGGGGGCTGGTGTGGGGAGGATGTGGGGAGGACATCTGTGGGGTCTGGCAGGGCTGGTGTTTGGGGCAGGGAGGCAGCGGTAGGGCTTTGCCGGCTGGGGGGGGGCATTGGGGTTGGGATTCCTTGGGGCTGCGATCTGGATCCTTTGGGAGTCTCGGGGGAAAGCTGTGGTTGGGATCAGGATCCCCTAGGGCTGAGGGGGATCTTGGGGCCGGGCTTGGGCGTCTGTGGGGGGGTCTGTGGGGGGAGTTCCAGCCCTGAAGCTCCAAACAGTTTCCCCGGACCCCCTGTGCCCCGCCTCGGGCAGCCCAGGCTGGCCCCTGCCACAAGCAGGAGCAAAGGCACAGTCCAAAAAGCCTCCTGGAGCCCAGAATGTTTCCCCAGGACACCAAAGTGAGACCCCAGGACCCTGAACTGGCCCCCAGGGAACCAAACCACCAGCCTGGGACCCTGAAATGCCTGCCTGGGACCCTCAGTTCCTGCCCTGGCACCCCAAAAGTATCCCAAAGGAACCGAAAATGGCCTCCAAGCCCCAGGGGCAGGAAAGGATCTCCCCAGAACTCCTAAGGGACCCTGGACTGGGGGCTCTGGAGGGATTCTGAGCAGCAGGGCCATGGCAGCACCGTTTTGGACCCTTCCTGGCTTGGGTTAAAGAAATCTGGTGGTGGCAGCAACATTTTAGCTCCCTCATCTTCTTCCCTCTCAACTCCATCTGGGGATGTCTTTGGGGTCATAATTGGTTTCTTTGGGATAGTTTTGGGGGTGCAGGGAAGTAACCGAGGGTCCCAGGGAGGCATTTTGAGCTATCAGGCTGCTACTGTGGTTTCCCTGGGGGCATTTTGGGCTGGGTTTTGGAGGTTTTTTGTTAGTACCACACCAGATCCATCCCCAAGTCTCTAGAGAGGCAGCACAAGGATCTGTGTCACCAAGTGTGAGCTGCAGACTGAATTTCAGCAGAAGCAGCTATTTGTCTCAGGTTTATTTATTGACTGGGGGTTTAAGTAGTGCCACAGCCACTGGTCCCTGGAGTCTGTTTTAAATAGCACAGCAATGCCAAAATCCAGTTCCGTTCACTGCCTCCTGCCTAGGAACAATTTACAGCAGGGCTCCAGAGGGATGCTCACACATGCACTGCATCAAGTCTGATCTAGCTGTGGATGTGCTACATCAGTTTGTCAGTTCCTCCTTGAACTGTGGGGGGGGTTGGGTTTGTTCTTGGTTTGTCTTTGGTATTCTTGATGATATTTTGGAGCCAGAGGTTTTGTTTCTTGCTGTGCTGTTGGCAAATGCCAGGTGCTGGGGTTGGTATTCTTTTGGCTCCTGGTGACTGCAGTGTGAGAGCCCTTTAACACTCCAGGAGATGTGCAGCTCCTCACAGCTCCCTTATCCAGGTGCTTTGAGTTCCTGTCCAAAGTGAATCTCTGGTTTCAGTTCTGCTGCATCAGAGGATGAGGCCTCATAGAATCAATAAGGTTGGAAAAGACCTCAGAGATCATCAAGTCCAACCTATCACCCAACACCTCATGGCTAACTAAACCATGGCTTCAAGTGCCACATCCAATCCCCTCTTGAATACCTCCAGGGACGGTGACTCCACCACCTCCCTGGGCAGCACATTCCAATGGCCAATCTCTCTTTCTGGGAAGAATTTCTTCCTAACATCCAGCCTGAACCACCCCTGGCACAGCTTTGACTGTGTCCTCTTGTTCTGGTGCTGGTTGCCTGGGGAGAAGAGACCAACCCCCACATGGCTACAACCTCCCTTCAGGTAGCTGTAGAGAGCAATAAGGTCTCCCCTGAGCCTCCTCCAGGCTAAACAACCCCAGCTCCCTCAGTGTCTCCTCACAGGGCTATGCTTCAGACCCCTCCTCAGCTTCCCTGCCCTTCTCTGGACACCTTCAAGTGTCTCAATGTCCTTCTTAAACTGAGGAGCCCAGAACTGAACACAGGAGTCAAGGTGTGGCCTAAGCAGTGCTGAGTACAGGGCAGAATGACCTCCCTGCTCCTGCTGGCCACACTATTCCTGATGCAGGCCAAGATGCCATTGGCCTTCTTGGCCACCTGGGCACACTGCTGGCTCATGTTCAGCTGCTGTCAACCAGCACCCCCAGGTCCCTTTCTGCCTGATTGCTCTCCAGCCACTCTGTCGCCAGCCTGTAGCACTGCATGGGGTTGTTGTGACCAATGTGTAGAACCCGGCACTTGGACTTGGAGTCTGGGTTGGGTTGTTGGTTGTTGGGCACCAGCAGCAAGTTCATTTCCTGTGCCTTTTGTCCAGGGTCTGTATCTAGAAATTGCTGTGACCCTACCTCTGCAGAGCTATTTCCTAGCTCCATTTGCAGTGTCCCCGGCTCCGCTGCGCTGCTCCCAGTGCTCCCCGGACCCCTCAGGCCCTCCCGCCCCGCCCCACCTCATGACCCTGCGCCTCTGTCATGACAGTGATGTCCCCGCGCGCAGCCCAGGCACTGCTCCAGTGCTCCGCAGCCTCTGGCCAGGAGGCAGCCAAAGTCGTGCCCACGGCCGGCAGGGGCAGTTCCCTGTTGTGACTTGGAGGCGTGGTTTGGCTGTTCCGGCAGCTCTGATTGGCTGTGGCTGCCCCAGCGTGGGCAGCAACAATGGTGGCCGCGGCCGGCAGTGGCAGCTCCTTGCTGTGCCTCGGCAGCGGGCAGGGGGAGGAGCTGCGGTGTTCCCGGCACCTGTCATTGGGTGCAGCTGCCCAGGCGTGGGTGGAACTTCCTCTCTGGACCGAGGCCCCGCCTCCGATCAGCTGAAACGTGGCCTTTTTGGGGCCTCCATTGCATCGCGCTCTGTTCGTCCAGGCTGCCAGAAGACTGCAGGGGATGGCAGTCGGCAGATGCCTCTCCTCCTTCCTCTTCCTCCTTCCTCTTCCTCCTTCCTCTTCCTCCTTCCTCTTCCTCCTTCCTCTTCCTCCTTCCTCTTCCTCCTTCCTCTTCCTCCTTCCTCTTCCTCCTTCCTCTTCCTCCTTCCTCTTCCTCTTCTCCTTCCTCTTCCTCCTTCTCTGCGCCCCTTTTGCCTTGGCTGTGGGGTAGGTGGGGGCACCTGTGGGACAGAGTGGGAGATCCTGGGGTGGGGATACCTTGGAGCTTGGGGAAGCGGCTCCTGGGGTTGGTATTGGGCTGCCCTGGGGCTGAGGGCTGTGTCCTGGAGTTGGGATTGAGGAGGGATCTGTGAGGTCTGGGGATGGCTCAGGGCAGGAGGACCTTTTGCTCTGTGGCTGCAGGCTCAGAGCTCTGCTGGCAGGAAGCATGGTCAGAAGCAGACTGCTCTGCTGCAGCTGCTCTGCCTCTGGAGAAATGCTTGCTGGCAGGCAGCCGAATGAGGCTGAGATGTTGAGTGTCTGCTTGTGGGTGAGGAAGTGCACTGAATTGGACTGAAAGGTTTGGATTGGCCTGGGGGCAGCCTGTTCTTGATGGTTTTGGTGGTGAGAAGTCCTGAAGCTTCCTGGGAGGAGCTTCAGCAGAAGACCAAGCAATTGCATTGCTGCTCTTTGCTGTGCAATGAGGTGGGAAGGGAAGGAAATGATTGCTGCAAGTGAGCAAAGCAATTGCAGTGCTCTGCAAGTCTCGGCAATGCTGTGTCCAGCAGGTCCAGGGCAAGGATTTTTCTCCTGTCCTGTGCCCTAGGGAGGCCACACCTGGAATGCTGTGGTCAGTTTGGGGCCCCTCACTCCATGATCTGCCCAGCTGTCGGGGAGAAGGGACTTGATCGAGACCGAGTCCACATATGCCTAGCCCCACCATAGCAGGAGAGGAGCCGCCATGTGTGCCGCTCTGAGCCCTGTAAACCTCAGGGAAGACTAAAGCACTATTTGTGCCTATACTGCACCAAACCCGGGACCACTCCGAGCGTCCCGCTATTCCTTTAAGCCCAGTAAATGAGAAGTCGCAGCTCAGCGCAGCTGCATTCTCTCTCTGAGAAGACTCGTGGCAACTGGGCTGACCCCATAGCTATAGTTTGCTGTTGTTGCCTGACCGGAAACCTCAGAGCCCGCCTACCAGCAACTGTCACCCCGCCCTGCTGTGCGGACCGGCTCCAAGGGCCGACTCCAACCAGGACTGATCCCTATTGTCTGGAGGGAATCGATCGAGTCCTGAAGGGAACCTGCTTCCGAGCTAAGCCCAGGTTCCATTGTTCCCTCTCCACTGTTGCGGAGAGAGGAGACAGTAACCCAACGCCGCCACTCAACTCGACTAGGAGCCAGTCCAGCGACAGTAGTCTGCTGGACCCCCACCTTGCTACAAACAACAGCTACAGAGCATTGTCCTCGTGCTTTCCAACCGCTAGCACTCAGTTCAAAGTATCCGCGTCTAGCAGAGTAATCGCTCACACATAGAAAGATTATAATACTGCTGTGTCCCAGAGCGAGGCCACACCTGGAATGCTGTGGTCAGTTTGGGGCCCCTCACTCCATGGGGATCTGGAGCAAATGCTGAGAAAGGTAAGAAAGGTGGGGAAGAGCCTGGAGACCAGGGCTGGTGAGGAGCATGTGAGGGAGCTGTGGGTGTTTAGTGTGGAGAGGAGGAGGGTGAGGGGAGACCTCCTTGCCCTCTAGAGCTCCCTGAGAGGAGGCTGCAGTGAGGTGGGGATTGGGCTCTTCTGCCTAGTCTCAGGTGCTAGCAGGAGAGGAAGTGGCCTGAAATTGTGGCAGGGGAGGCTTAGGTTGGAGAGGAGGAGGAGGTCTCATGCTGGCGATTTTGGGAACCATTATCAGATGTAGTCACTCAGACTGGTGCCTCCCAAGTCCAATTCCTTGAAGCTACCCCAAATAGCTGGTTTCTCATTTGGCCTGGGGGAAGCTGGGTGCATCTCCAGCTGTTAGAAAGATTAGTTTGCAAAGCTAGTTCATGACTAACATCTCAGTACATATTTCCTTCCCATCCCTCAGCAGTGTTCAACAAACAGGCCACAACTATCGATGCAGCTTGAGCTGCAGGGGTCCCTGGGATTTGAGTTTCCATTCTCCCACTGAAGCCTTCTTGCCTGGGGTGTGGTGGATCCAGGCAGCTTGTTCCTTGAGTTTTAATGGCTGTGAAGGATGTCAGCAACACCTGATATGTTCCTGTCCACTTGGGCTGCAGAGGGGTCTCTGAAAGAGATCTGACATGGACATAGTCTCTGGGTTCCACATCAGGGCCTGGTCTGTCTAACCTTCTGACGTGGGTTGCAGTCACCTGGTTGGTAACAATGCTCAGGCTCTTATCAATCTGCTGAACTTCCTTGTCCTACATTGGCTCTCTGAATTGCCCTGGTTCAGAGGGGTCCATAGGTCCTACTGCATAAGGTCTTCCAAGCAAGATTTCAAATGGGCTCAACCCCTCCTTTCTCCTTTTCTTGGTTTGAATTCACAGCATTTGGTGATGCTTGTGGCCAAGGGAGGTTTGCTTCCTGTCCAGTTTTCACTGTGTGGGTTTTGATTAATGGTTCATTTTCTCCACTTGCCCACTGGAATGTAGATTATAGGGGGTGTGGTGTTGCCAATCCATCCCTAAGATTCTACTTACTTGCTGTACCACCTTGACCCCAAAATGCGGTCCTCTGTCTGGGGAAACAGCAGCAGGTGTCCCAGAGCGCGAGGTATTGCCTCTTGTAACACTGTTTTAGTAACCTCTGGAGCTTTGTTTGTGCAACAGGGAGATGCTTCCAGCCAGCCAGAGGAGTTGTCAGTGAGTTCCAACAGGTACCCGGATCCCCCTTTCTTGGGAGCTCAGTGACATCCATTTGCCATTGTTGTCCTGGATCATTTCCTTTGCTAATCTGTGCCAGCCTAACTCCTCTCCTTACCCTGGGCTTAGCTTTCAGACGCACCTCACCCTGTTGGTTGACTCCAAGGCATACTTGGAGTCAGTCCATATCTTTCCACATTTCCCTTGGGAAAGCTCAGGGGCTCTGATTAGAGCTGACATTGTCATGCCTGTGACATCTCAGTTCACTCAGCCTGACCTGATCCAGCAAGAGCCTGCACCTGGCATCTGCAGCATTTTGCGATGTCAAACATGACTGCTTCAGTGGCAGGTTAGGGGCAAGCAGCATCTGTGGGCAGCAGTTTAGGGTGCCTCAGGGGCCTGAGCTGGTGTTAGAGCAGGAGCAGGCCCTGGCATGTTTGTCCCAGTTGGGTCACTTTTTGAGAGGCCAGAGGTATTCAGGTGACATTTGCCCCTCCTTGTAGCATCCCTCCTGGCTCTGCCTGAGTCGGTGGTGCGGCAGCCTGGGGCGGGCTTCTGCAACATTTTGTGACATCACAGGTGGCCATGTCAGTGGTCCATTTGGGGCAAGCATCTTCTTTGTGCAGTGATTTAGGGTGCATCAGGGGCCTGAGGGGTTGGGAGGGCAGGAGCAGGCCCTGGCCTGTGCAGCTCCTGATGTCATCCTGTCAGCGACATCGGGAATCAAACTCCCGCACGCTGGGTTTGGCACTAGCAAGCAGCCAGTGCTTGATTACAGAGCTGCACAAGCTGGGGTGCTGGGGGCATTGCCACAAAGAGAGCACACAGCTGAAATTCCTGGTGGATGCTGATCCAGTGCAGGGCATGAGCTATGCCTGATGGCAACACCTGCTAAGGCTCCATTGGTCAGTCTCTTGCTGGCTTCCATTCAAGCTCCAGCTGCTGTTCAGTTCCCTGTGTATGTACAGGGGGTGGGTGGTTTATTCTGGGCAGTGGTCTCCCAGCTAGGAGCTGTGCTTTGTAGCATGATAATGAGGCTGGTTTAGTCCAGGACACTGTTTCCCAGCCCAAAGCTGACTGAATTTCATGGTTATTAGGATGAATTATCAGATATGAACTACTAATAATATTTATTACTATTAACATTATCAACCTTTTAACACTGCATAGCCACATGCAGTTTCTAGTGTATGGTCATGGCTATAATTCCATAAAGTGCTGGAGTTTGCCAATTTGGAACCAAATGAGAAAACTAAAAAAGAGCTTTTTGGTGAGGGAACTGGCGTGCAGTCTGCCCTTTGTCCACTAGGGGGCGATTCAACAAGACACCTGGCAGCTGAATACAGCTGGTGAGGCTGGGTGTCAGGCACAAACAATTCAAAGAACCTTTCAAAGAGACTTGAACCAATTTTCACTCACCAATTATGGCTTGGTGCATTACCTGGGGTGCTGCTTTACAATCCACGGGTGACAATGCCACGTGGGCTGAAGTGCAGGCACTTTAAACAGAACCCAAATGGATGTAAAATGTGTGAGCACTGAAAAGAGAGACAGAATCATAGAATCAGTCAGGGTTGGAAGGGACCACAAGGATCATTTAGTTCCAACCCCCCTGCCACAGGCAGGGACACCTCACACTAGATCAGGCTGGCCAGAGCCTCATCCAGTCTGGGCTTAAACACCTCCAGGGATGGGGCCTCAACCTCAACCTCCCTTGACCTGCTGGCCACACTTCTCTTGATGCAGCCCAGGATCTGATTTGCTTTCTGGGCTGCAAGCGCACATTGACAGCTCATGTTGAGCTTCTCTGGTGCACTGGTGAAGGCTGGTGGCTGGGCTGGTTGCCGGGCTGGCGGCTGGGCTGGTCGCCGGGCTAGTTGCTAGGCTGGTCGATGCTGGGGGGAGCCGGGTGGGTGCTGTGCTGGCTTCTAGGGGTGCTCCATTCTGGGTGCGGTAGAGGCAGCTCTCTCCCGCTGCTGCGGGGGTGTGGCGTGGGCTCCGCAGGGGTGCACTGGAGGCTGGTTCACCTGGAGCAGGTTCTCAGGCAGTTCCTTTGGTGTTGCAGTGCTTGCAGGATGCTGTGGGGGAGCAGCTCCCCTGTTTCCACTGGACACGATGTCTGGTTGCAGGGTGTGGCAGGCTTCCCATGGCATGGAAGCCTACGAGGCTGTCCAGGACACTCCCAGGCGGTCCTGGCAGGGCAGGGATGGTGCTCTGGATCACCCTGGTGCTTGGCTCTCAGGTGTGGAGAGATGGGCAGCTCCTTCTCCTGCGACTCAGCAGCTGGGGCAGGAGCAGCTGGGCACGGCTCTGGCATTGTGAGCAGCAGGCGCAGGGACCAGCTTTGGCTCGCAGGGCTGCAGCTTTGTGCTTGCAGCAGACATGCTTAGAGCTGCTGAAAGGGCTTCAGGCAAGTGCTTCCTGGCTTGGCTTCCCAGGTCTCTGTCCCTTCAAGATGCAGTTAGGCAGCTTCTTCCTACTGGTGGGACTGTGGGTGCAATGCTAAGCTGGCTGCAGTTTCAGTGCATCTGATGCGAAGGACTCTGCTGGTTCCCAGGGAAACTGAGGCATGACAGCTCTTCCTGGGTAGCAAGGCTTTTCTCTGCGCTGCAGACACAGGCAGAGCACCTGCACAAGGGCAGAGCATGTGCAAGGGGCAAGAGAGCACAAAAGAGCAAAACAGTGTAAAGAGCACAAAGAATAGAATAGAATTGACCAGGTTGGAAAAGACCTTTGAGATCTTTGAGTCCAACCTATCTCTCTTTCTATGAAGAACTTCTTCCTAACATCCAGCCTAAGCCTCCCCTGGCACAGCTTGAGACTGTGTCTTCTTGTTCTGGTGCTGGTTGCCTGGGAGAAGACACCACCCCCCACCTGGCTACAACGTCCCTTCCGTTAGCTGTAGACAGCAATAAGGTCTCCCCTGAGCCTCCTCTTCTCCAGGCTAAACAACCCCAGGTCCCTCAGCCTCTCCTCATAGGGCTGTGCTCGAGGCCTCTCACAAGTCTCGTTGCCCTTCTCTGGACACATTCAAGAGGCTCAATGTCCTGATGCAGCCTTTGCCACATTCCACCCCCTTGACTTTGGGCAAAGAAAGACCTCGGGCATAAAGTCCCCCTGTTAAGGTTTATCCCATGTGGGTTAGGTTGTCTCATACAGGCACAGTGAGTTACATATACCACATGCACTGTATGAACAGTATATAAGCATATAAAGCATACCACCATAGTCTAACCAGAGTGTACTGTAAAAGCAGTGTGGAGCAGTGTTTGCTCTGAGCCCAGGATTGGTACTTTTAGTTTCCACCCCCTGACCAGTGATGGGTCTGTCTGCAGTGTGACACCGAAGCAATTAAAGTGTCCATGGAGCTTTGTCATTTCCTGTCCCCTTGCTGGAGACAGGGTCTGTGGCTGTGATGTGATTCCCTCAATCCAGAGGTGAGGGAGGAGCCACTCCCTTGCTGAGTGGAGCTGGTTAGGCTGGAGCTGAAGCTGGAGAAGCTGAAGCAGTGAGGGGAGCAGGAACTGAAGCAGCTGTGAAGGCTGGAGCTGGGCTGCTGCCTCAGCTCTGGCTTCTGTTGAGGCTGCTTTCAAGAAGTTGCTTTTCCTGTTTCCAGCTGCCAACACATTCAGTATCTTCCTATCCCTGCTTAGTTTATAAGCAGAGGAACCTGGAGGTACATGCTATTCCTTACTCTTATCCTGCAGCTGGCAGCTTCTAATCAAACACCAATTCTTCCCAGGCAGCCCCAGGCAGCTGGGTACTTCTAATCAAACTTCCGTTAACCCTTTCCTGTTACAGCCCCTCAGTTCAAGAAGGACCTCAGGGAACTGCTTGAGAGAGTCCAGTGCAGAGCCACAAAAATGATTAAGGGAGTGGAAGATCTTCCTTACAAGGAGAGACTGAGGGAGCTGAGGCTCTTTAGCTTGGAGAGGAGGAGACAAAGGGGTGAGCGCGTTGATGTTTATGTAAAGGGTGAGTGCCCAGAGGCTGGAGCCAGGCTCTGCTGGGTGATGCCCAAGGACAGCACAAGAGGCGGTGGGTGGCAGTTGAGGCAGAGGAAGTTCCATGGAAACAGGAGGAAAAAAAAATTCACTGTGAGGGTGACAGAACCCTGGAACAGGCTGCCTAGGGGGGGTTGTGGAGTCTCCCCCTCTGGAGATATTGGAAACCTGCCTGAATGAGTTCCTGTGTGATCTGCTATAGGTGATCCTGCTCTGCAGGGAGGTTGAACTGGACAATCTTTTGAGGTCCCTTCCAGCTCCTAACATTCTGCGATTCTGTGTGTGAAGTAGTAACAAAGTCATTTCTTCACTCCTAACTTTACATGTGAAGGTAGAAATTTACCATTCCCTTATTTCCGTGCTCCTGCTGCCTTTTGGCAACACCCAGTGCTTACCCAGCTGTGATACCACCTCCCACTCCCCACCCCGGCTGTGAAATCTGGAACCTTTGTTAACCCTTTTCCTTTTGACAAAACCTTGGGTGTGTCCTTTTAAGCTTCCCATTCTTACCCCTGAAAGTTTTATCTTGTAATGCATCTTTTCATCTTCCAGCAGGATGAAACTGCAGCCAAGGCCTGGGAGAGGCTGCCTGGAGTCCCCTCTCTTATGGGCCTGCCCTGCAGATGTCTACTGGAGGTTATCTGCTTGAGAAGGAGCTGCATCTCCACTGAAGACATCCATCCCAACTTCAGGAGTACTGCCTGTCTGCTGTGCCTGTGCTGCTGGTCTTTGGAGCTGCCTGCAGCAAGGCCTGGCTCTCCTGTAGGAGGGTGGGCAGTGCTAAGCTATCCCTTGTAGGTCAGTCCTTTTGTCTGAGCCCTTTGCTTCTGTCTGGGTAGGGCCCTGTCATTCCTTCTCCATCACCCTTACCCCTTTGGGATGAGCAAGGGAAGAGTTTGCAGATCTGCCCAGTTGAACAGAACTCCCCTGCTCTCATCAGTATAGAGTTGGGTTGGTGGGAGGGGGTTGGGAGGGTTGGGCTTCTGGGTCAGCACCACCACCTCCTTTATCTGAGGTGGGAGAGATCAGAAGGCAGGGACCGGGCCAGGATCTGACCTGCCAATGCTGCTGGACTCAGGAACAAGGTAGATGACCCCCACTAAATAAGTACCAGGGGCTTCAGCATAGGAATTAGGTGTCTGACCCCCCCCACACCCAGGCAAGTTTTGGGTGTCAAAGGCTATTTGGCTGTCCACACACACAGACTCCATCCGTCTGTCCCTCTCTTATCACTTGGTCCCTAGGGCCTTGCCTGAGGGCACAGGGGTGCCCCTTCCCCCTCCACCATGGCCACCCAGAAGGACCTGGACAAGAGCCTGAAGGAGAAGAATCACCTGGCAAAGTTTGAGGATCTGAAGTGTAGCCCCAAGGAAGAAAAGGAGGAAGAGAAAACTGATGAAGACAAAGAGGAGGAGGAGGATGAAGAAGAAGAGGAAGAGGAGGAAGAAGAGGAAGAGGAGGAAGATGAGGACGAAGAGGAGGAGGAGGAGGAGGAGAATGATGACAAGTACAAGGAGAATGAAGAGGAAGAGCAGGGGAAGGAGAAAGACAAAGCCTTAGGGCCAAATCGGTGCCCTGAATGTGGACATAGCTACCCACCAAGCTCAGAGCCGATGAAGCACTGCTGCCCCCACCATGGTGCCCAGCCCTTTGTCTGCGGTGACTGCGGCAAGAGCTTCAGCCTCAGCTCTAACCTCACCCAGCACCACTGTGTCCAGCCCGGGAAGAAGCTCTACAGCTGTGCTGGCTGTGGCAAGAGCTTCACTCGCAGCCTGATGCTCATCGCCCACTGGCATGGCCATGCTGGGAAGAAGCCCTTTGCCTGCACTGACTGTGGCAAGAGCTTCCACCGCGGTTCTACCTTCCTCCAGCACCGCCGTGTCCACACCAGCCAGAGGCCACACATCTGCAGTGACTGCGGCAAGAGCTTCCAGGGGAACTCAATGCTCATCGCTCACTGGCACGTCCAAACCAACCAGAAAGCCTTCACCTGCGCCGACTGCGGCAAGAGCTTCAACATGAGCTGCCAGCTCTTCCGGCACCGCCGCATCCACACCGGTGAGAAGCCCTACTGCTGTGCTGGCTGTGGCAAGAGCTTCCGCTGGAGCAAGACCCTCATTACTCACTGGCATGCCCATAGTGGCAAGAAGCCCTTCGCCTGTACTGAGTGTGATAAGACCTTCGGCCATGTCTCCCAATTCTCACAGCACTGCTGTGGGCACACCAGCAAGAGGCTGTGCAATCCTGACACCTCCAGGGAAAGGTTGAGTCACAGGTCAGACCACAACCTCAGCAACGACCTCTCCGAGGGCCACAAGCTGCCCAGCAGAGAGAAGCCAGCAGCCACTGAAATCGCCAACCCCTGCAGCAAGTGTCAGCAGAGCTTTGCCAGGCGCTCAGACCTGGTGAGGCACATGCGGATCCACACTGGGGAGAAGCCGTATGTCTGTGCCGTCTGTGACAAGAGCTTCAGCCAGGCCTCCAACCTCACCCGACACCGCCGCATGCACACAGGGGAGAGACCGTACCACTGTGCTGACTGCGGCCAGAGCTTCAGCTCCAGCCATGCCCTCACGCAGCACCACCACACTCACAGCGGCAGGAAGCCGTACCGCTGTGCTGACTGTGGCAAGAGCTTCTCGACGAGCTCCACCCTCCTCCAGCACCACCTCATCCACACTGGGGAGAAGCCCTACCGCTGCACTGCCTGTGGCAAGAGCTTCAGACATGGTGCCACCCTCAAAAGTCACCTCCATGTCCATACCGGCAAGAAGCCTTTCACCTGTGCCGACTGTGGCAAGAGCTTCAGCCAGCGCTCCCAGCTGCTCTGTCATAGCCGCATCCATGCCGGCCAGAAGCCCTACGTCTGCAGTGACTGCAGCAAGTGTTTCACTCACAGGTCCACCCTCAGGCGGCACCGCCTTGTTCACACAGGTGAGAAGCCCTTCCACTGCAGCGCCTGCAGCAAGAGCTTCCGCTGCAGATCGAACCTCAGCCGGCACATGCACATCCACGCCAGCGACCAGCCTGTGCCAGGGGACACAGAAGAGCACTGACCCCCAGCACTGCCACGGTAAACATCACCCCCATAGGGGACCTTTCCCAGCGGATTGAACCAAGATCACCTCATTTGCACCCTGTTTTCTCAGACTCTGGGGGCTCCAGCAGGAACAAACACCCCACTCTCCCTAAACACCAATTAGTGATGATGAGACTAATTAACAGTGATGAGTCAGCACAGCCATCACCACCACTGAAGCTGCACTGAGCTTTGCTGGGATGTGTATGCTTTCTCCCCAGAACTTTGGGTTTCCCCAGGCTGAATGCCCCTTTCCTTTGTCCCTTGCCCAGCTGTAATGCTAATACCCTCAAATTAACAGAATCTTGTCTTATTTTGATTTTCTTTTAGACATTCCTGTCCAAAATGCCTGATTCTTGGGGACATTTCTTTCCTAGGCCTGAGGCTGGAGCTGTGTGCCCAGTTCAGGGAGGTCTTTGGTGAGATTTTCATCAGTCTTGATGGTCTGTTGGAGGGTCGCAGGGGCATCTCTGTCTTCATCTTTCAGTCCCATCCTGGGCATTTGGTGCTTTTGGGGCACATGTCAACAGAGGCCTTCAGCTTCATGAGGATGGGGGTGTCTGTAGCAGGTAGGACATGGGGATGTCCTGCCCTGCCACCACTGCCAGCTCAGCCATGTGTCTCCCAGGGAGTGAAGCACTGTGATGGGGCTCTCACTTCAGAAGGGAACAAATGTCTCGCTGAAATCCTGCAACCACCACAAGAAGGGACCGGAGCGGCCCCCAGCCCCATCATGTGCCCTGCAGTTCCCCTGATATGAACCCTGGCCTAAGATTTATTAAAAAGTAAATAGATTTAGAAGCAAACATTTATAGTTTTACATATTTATATTGCCCAACCCTTGGACTCTTACCCATTTCTGCTTTTCCATGTGGGTGGAGATGAAGCCACAATCCATAGTGCAAGAGGGATCCAGAGACATCAGGGCCTGGAGACAGCTGGGGAGGGAATCTGGGGCACAGGTTCTTTGCTCCTCTCCCTTTCCATCTGCAGGCAGTAACACTGGCAGAAAGAGACAGACCCATGCTGTGAATCCATGGCCTTGTGGCTGGTGTCACTGCCACAGCTCTGGGGTCTAACAATGGGATGGGCAGCACAGCACCAGGCTTCCTGGGGTCAGATGGGATTCATCTTTCTCCAAGGGAGAAAAGGGTCTTTGCTCAGGAGCTTTCAGGGCTCACTGGCAGGCCTTTAAACTAGACTTGTAAGAGGAGGGGGACAAGATCAGGCTTCCTGGTGACAAGCTATGGAGTGACAAGCCATGGCTAGAGGGAGAGAGAGCTAGTGAGGGCCCTTAGGCTCTTGTTCTGAGCTGTGCTGGAGACACTGCAGCACACTGAAGTCCTGTGGAGATGAGCCAGGGGGTCAGGATCCCCCAGGGACTCCTGGGGATTTGAGTAGGGAAACATTGGTTGAATCACTGCAGGCCATTGGACTAGAAGACCTGTCAAGGTCCCTTCCTAGCCAAACCAGCCTTTGATTCTATGATTGCATACTGTGGAGATGTCCCAAACATATTGACACTAGGGCTGTTCACTATCCTCATCAATGACACACTGAGATTGAGTAACACACAAGAATTTTGCAGATGATACCAAGCTGAGTGGTGTGGTTGATAAGAAGGAAGGACAGGATGGGTGCCATCTGGAGGATCTGGACAGGCTGGAGAAGTGGGCTCAAGAGCTATTATGTCATAAAAGAGGAATAGTTGAAGCATGTTATGTTCTCAAATTTTCCTTTTGTATGTGGTTTCAAGTGTGATTTAACAAAATTCATGGAGGATATAAACATTTTGGAGGTTTTAGTTGGCAGAAATTTGAAAGAAAAAACAACATTAGGCCAAAGTTAGGATCAATAGGACTCAGTACCTTTCCTTAGCAAAAACAAAGCATTGAAAGATCACTATGTTAGGGTGAGGAAAAATGGATCATTATGTTATGTGCAATTTTACATTGGGTAAAGCAATGAATATTCAGGATGTCATCCCTGACCCAGCGAAGGAGCCTTTTCACTCTTGCTGTTTGCCTGCAAGTGTTTTCTTTATCTGTGGAGCTAGAACCTGGCCAGATCTACCTTTACAGATCAAGGAAAATCTTGCTAACATTAAACAATTTATGATTTTTTACTATCTTAGAAAAGTAAAGCTGTAACATACCTTTAGAGCAGATTGTAAAAGACAGTGCTGAGGATTGTGTTTGTGGATCTTTGTATCTTGATCCCTGTGTGTTCAGGCCTAATCAGATCTTCTTTGTTAATAAGAAGAGTGAAATGTAAAAATTTGAACTAGTAAGATCTAAGTTCATCTTTGGGAGATCATGCAGGTGGCAAAGAAATAAGTTCAAAGCTGTGAGATGAAACTGTCTGAGAGAAGCAACTGTTCTGTGTTCTGACCTTGTAAGATAAGTGGAAAGGAATGTGTGCTTGCTAATAGAAGGTTTGTTATCTTTAACCATATATTATGCCAGTTCTGATAGAATGTTCTAATTAGCTCAACCTAAGCATTGTGTCTTGTATGGCTTACATCAGTCTTAGACACGCTGCGTTACACAACTTCTGCTTTTGCTATAGAGTTAGATTTAACTTGCTTGCTTCTATGTATGCAAAGAATGTTAGAAAGGTCAATTAAAAGTGTTCTTTTATTAGGGAAAAAAAAAGGGGAGAAGGTTGTTTTTTGATAGCTTTGGTAGGCTAAGGAGATTTGCCTTTGCTTGAGTTAGAGAGGATATGTTTAGTCATTGACTCTGAAAAGAATGCAAACACCTTGTAACTGAAAGAGAGAAATTAGGCAGAATTTGGTTGGATGTGTTAAAATATTGTTTTGTTATTTTGACCTATTGTATGCCTTAATGACAGGCATGCCAGTAGAGAATGACCAATTGGGATGTGAGAGAACCTTGCTGCGTAACGTAATAAAGGTCTTCACTTGCTTACATCTTGTCCTGGAATCTGCTCGGGGTGAATAAAACAACTACATTACAACAGCCACACTCTTCCAAATGTACTCCAGAATCCCATTGGCCTTCTTAGCCACCACGCCACATTGTTGTCTCATGCAGATCTTGCTGTCCACCAGAACTCCCAGATCCTCCATGGAGCTGCTCTCTAACTATTTGTTCCCTTGAGTGCTGTAGGATTCACATTGCTCTGTACATTGCATGGTGCAGATTACCTCTAGTGAATCTGAGGCTCCCCAGAAATTGCCACTGGGTTCTTCTTAGTCACATGGATCCTGTCCCATCAGGCACTAGTGCAGGAGAAGGAACACCAGACTGAAGAGAAGGAGAAAGAGAACTGAAAATCTCATCACCTGAATCTAGACAGAAATCCCTTGGTAGCAAATGTCCATTTTGGATTGACACAGAACACAACACAGAGAGATGATGAGAGCAACTGCTGGGTGTGTAACAACTGCCCTGAGAACCCTCGGGAAGGGCTGGAGGGGGAAGGTTATTCACTGGAATTCCAATACCTGATAATACCTCTTGGACATACGGAGAATCACAGAATTTTCAGGGTTGGAAGGGGCCTCAAGGATCATCCAGTTCCAACCCCCCTGCCATGGCCAGGGATGCCTCACACCAGAGCAGGTTGCTCAGAGTCACATCCAGCCTGACCTTAAAAACCTCCAGGGATGAGAATTCCACCACCTCCCTGGGCAACCTGTGCCAGTGTCTCTCCACCCTCATGGTAAAGAACTTCTTCCTAACATCCTAACAGCCAGCACGGATTTAGGAAGGGCAGGTCCTGCCTGACCAGCCTGATCTCTTTCTATGATCAGGTGACCCGCCTGGTGGATGTGGGGAGGCCTGTGGATGTGGTCTACCTGGACCTCAGCAAGGCCTTTGACACCGTCCCCCACAGCAAACTCCTGGCCAAGCTGGCAGCCCATGGCTTGGATGGGAGCACACTGCGTTGGGTTAGGAAGTGGCTGGAGGGCCGAGCCCAGAGAGTGGTGGTGAATGGTGCCACATCCAGCTGGCGGCCAGGCACTAGTGGTGTGCCCCAGGGATCAGTGCTGGGCCCCATGCTCTTCAACATCTTTATTGATGATCTGGATGAGGGCATTGAGTCCATCATCAGTAAATTTGCGGATGACACCAAGCAGGGGCAGGAGTTGATCTGCTGGAGGGTAGAGAGGCTTTGCAGAGGGACCTCGACAGGCTGGACAGATGGGCAGAGGCCAAGGGCAGGGGAGATTGAACACATCCAAGTGCCGGGTTCTGCACATTGGCCACAGCAACCCCATGCAGTGCTACAGGCTGGGGTCAGAGTGGCTGGAGAGCGGCCAGGCAGAGAGGGACCTGGGGGTGCTGGTTGATGGGAGGCTGAACATGAGCCTGCAGTGTGCCCAGGCAGCCAAGAGGGCCAATGGCATCCTGGCCTGCATCAGGAACAGTGTGGCCAGCAGGAGCAGGGAGGTCATTCTGCCCCTGTACACACCTAGAGTACTGTGTCCAGTTGTGGGCCCCTCAGTTTAGGAAGGATGGTGACTCGCTGGAATGTGTCCAGAGAAGGGCAACAAAGTTGGTGAGGGGTTTGGAACACAAGCCCTATGAGGAGAGGCTGAGGGAGCTGGGGTTGCTTAGCCTGGAGAAGAGGAGACTGAGGGGTGACCTTATTGCTCTCTACAACTACCTGAAGGGAGATTGTAGACAGGCAGAGGTTGGTCTCTTTTCCCAGGCAGGCAACACCAGAACAAGAGGACACAGTCTCAGGCTGCACCAGGGGAGGTTTAGACTGGATGTTAGGAGGAAGTTCTATACAGAGAGAATGATTGCCCATTGGAATGGTCTGCCCAGGGAGGTGGTGGAGTCACCATCATTGGAGGTATTCAGGAGGAGACTTGATGGGGTGCTTGGTGCCATGATCTAGTTGTTTAGGTGGGTTGGATTGGTTGATAGGTTGGACGCGATGATCTTGAAGGTCTCTTCCAACCTGGTTTATTGTATTATTGTATTAAAATACCCAAACAGTTTTACCTAACAGATTCTTTTCTCTAAAAACAGGAACCCTATCACCTTCAATTTTCTGTAGCAGATCTGAGTGTGTAGGTCCAGCTCAGTTCACAGAATCTCTACTATTTACCAGCCAGGTTGCTTGTGCTAAATGTTTTTCCCAGTTTTTCAAAGATCCACCCCCCATGGCTTTAAGAGTGGTCTTCAGCAAACCGTTGTAGCGTTCAGTCTTCCCTGCAGCTGGTGTATACTAGTGAATATGGAATATCCACTCAATGCCATGCTCTTTGACCCAGTTCCTTACAAGGTTGTTTTTGAAGTGAATTCCATTGTCTGACTCAATCCTCTCTGGACTTCCATGTCTCCACAGGATTTTTCTCTACAGACCCAGCATGGTGTTGTGTGCAGTTGCATGTGGAACTGGATAAGTTTCCAACCATCCAGTGTTTGATGGCATTCAACAAATCCCAGGCACTGGATCTCTGTGGCAGATCCTTTCACCTTGTCTCGCTCGATGGCGAAACCTGCGCTCAGGAGAATGTCAATGACTTTGTTACCTTTCTTGAAGATTTCCTCAGCAGTGTTACCCCAGATGATGAGATCATCAATGAACTGGATGTGTTCTGGAGCACCACCTTTCTCCAGAGCATCGTGGATCACTGCATGACAGATGCTGGAGCTGTGGATCCAGCCCACTGGCAATCTGTTGAAAGTGTACTGGATTCCTCTCCAGGTGAAAGCAAACTGAGGCCTGCATTCCTCTGCTATGGGAATAGAGAAGAAGGCATTAGCAATGTCTATGGTAGCATACCATTTGGCCTCTTTGGATTCCAGCTCATATTGGAGTTCCATCATGTCTGGTACTGCTGCACTCATAGGTGGAGTTACTTCATTCAGGGCTTGGTAGTCAACTGTCAGACGCCAGTCTCCATTCTGCTTTCACACAGGCCACACTGGACTGGTGAAAGGTGAATGAGTTTTGCTGATGACCTTCTGACTCTCCAACTGACGAATCAGATTCTGGATGGGCAACAAAGAGTCACAGTTTCATAGTTTCATAGTTTCAGTTAGGGTTGGAAGGGACCACAAGGATCATCTAGTTCCAACCCCCCTGCCATGGGCAGGGACACTCTACCCTAGATCAGGCTGGACAGAGCCTCATCCAGCCTGGGCTTAAACACCTCAAGGGACGGGGCCTCAACCACCTCCCTGGACAACCCATTCCAGGCCTTTACCACCCTCACGGTGAAGAACTTTCTCCTCATGTCCAGCCTGAATCTCCCCACCTCCAGCTTCATCCCATTCCCCCTAGTCCTATCACTCCCTGATAGCCTGAGAAGTCCCTCCCCAGCCTTCTTGTAGGCCCCCTTCAGATACTGGAAGGCCACAATGAGGTCACCTCGGAGCCTTCTCTTCTCCAGACTGAACAGCCCCAACTCCCTCAGTCTGTCCTCATAGGAGAGGTGCTCCAGCCCTCTGATCATCCTCGTGGCCCTTCTCTGGACACGCTCCAGCACCTCCAGATCCCTCTTGTAATAGGGGCTCCAGAACTGGACGCAGTACTCCAGGTGGGGTCTCACCAGAGCTGAGTAGAGGGGGAGAATCACCTCCCTTGACCTGCTGGCCACACTTCTCCTGATGCAGCCCAGGATCTGATTGGCTTTCCGGGCTGCAAGTGCACATTGAGAGCTCCTGTTGAGCTTCTCCTCCACCAGCACCCCCAAGTCTCTCTCCTCTGGGCTGCTTCCCAGCCAGTCCCTGCCCAGCCTGGATTTGTGCCTGGGATTGCCTCGACCCAGATGCAGGACCCTGCACTTGGTCTTGTTGAAGCTCATGAGGTTGGCTTGTGCCCACCTCTCCAGCCTGTCCAGGTCCCTCTGGATGGCATCCCTTCCCTCCAGCGTGTCTGCTGCACCACACAGCTTGGTGTCATCAGCAAACTTGCTGAGGGTGCACTCACTGCCACTGTCCATGGCACCCACAAAGATGTTGAACAAGACTGGTCCCAGGACTGATCCCTGAGGGACTCCGCTTGTCCCTGGCCTCCACTGGGACATGGACCCGTTGACAGCCACTCTTTGGGTGCGGCCATCAAGCCAGTTCTTTATCCATCTGGTGGTCCATCCATCAAACCCGTGTGTCACCAGCTTGGAGACCAGGATGTGGTGTGGGACAGTGTCAAAGGCTTTGCTCAGGTCCAGGTAAACGACATCAGTTGCTCGCCCCTCCTCTATTAATGCTGTCACTTGTTCATAGAAGGCCACCAGGTTTGTCAGGCAGGATTTGCCCTTGGCAAAGCCATGCTGACTGCTCCCAATCACCTCTTCACTACTCTTCTGAGTCAGTAGTGCCTCCAGGAGGATCTGCTCCATGATCTTTCTGGGCACAGAGGTGAGACTGACCGGCCTATAGTTCCCTGGTTCCTCCTTCTTACCCTTTTTGCAGATGGGAGCAATGTTTGCCCTTTTCCAGTCTGTGGGGACTGCCCCAGGCTGCCATGACTTTTGGAATATAATAGAGAGGGGCTTAGCAACCTCATCTGCCAGTTCTCTCAGCACCCATGGGTGTATCCCGTCGGGTCCCATGGACTTGAACACTTTCAGGTTCTTCAGGTGATCACCAACCTGAGCTTCACTTATGAAGGGCAGTTCTTCCTCCCCGTCCCTGGCATCGTCTGCCATGACTCCAGGAGTGTGGCTGGAGGCCCTTGCAGTGAAGACTGAGGTAAAGAAGTCATTGAGTAGCTCAGCCTTTTCCACATCACTTGTGACCAATTCACCAGTTTCCTTTCTGAGGGGGCCCACACCTTCCCTACTCTTCTTCTTACCATTAATTGGTTCTGTATTGTCTCTGATGCACAGGCTGAGAAGCAACCGGCAATTTAATGTCCTTTATCTTGTGTTGTCCCACAACTGCAGATTCATCAGAAAGCTCAGGTCTAACAGACAGCTGCAGTTTTTGTCCATCAATTTCTACAGATGCTACTCCGAAAGCCCATTTGTAACCTCTAGGGTCTTTGAAACGCCCTTCTCTCAGAAAATCAATTCCCAGAATACAAGGTGCGTCAGGTCCGGTCACAACTGTATGCTTCCTCCACTGTTTCCCAGTTAAACTTATATCAACCTCCACCTTACTTAACTCTTGAGATCCACCAGTGACTCCCAGAATAGTTATAGGCTCTCATCCCTGATAATTTGATGGCATTATGGTGCACTCAGCTCCCGTGTCAACCAAGGCCCTGTACTTCTGAACTTGTGAAGTGCCAGGCCACTGGAAGTACACATCCCAATAGATTCTGTTATCTCTGTTACCCCTCTCCTCCCCCTGGCGGGAGGCAGGGCACCCCTAGTTATGGGGAACATGCCCACATGTGCAATGAGCACAGTGTGCAGTGTTAGAACTGGAGCCACTGTTGGAGCTACTAGAGTTGTCCTGGGGAACTGTGGAAGTAACAGCTACCCTTCTGGTATTGCTACCTCGGGCTCTGCCACTTTGCAGTTCCCTCAGTCTCCTGAGAAGATAAGCAGTTGGTTGACCATCCCATCTGTTCATGTTCTCACCAAACTGATCACGCAGAGTTATCCAAATACTCCCATGTGATTGCCTTGGTGGTCTGTTTTGGTTTGATCTGCTTTGGAATGTCCTCTTGGAAGACGTCTATTCCTCACAGATGAAACTTGTAACCATCTGGAGGAGGAATTGGAATTATTTCCTTGCATCAATTGGGATATGGAATCCTTCAGCTCCTTCATGCAGTTCTTTATCTCAGCAGACAGAGTTTCAATGGCTGAAACCAAAGAAACACGTGTCAGTCTATCCTCCAATTGTCTCATTTGATCAGTGAATTGGCCAACCGTAGGAGGAGCTCCACCATAATTTCTTGCCACAATTCTGCTTGCCAGAATATCTGCATAATTAGAAGAAGCAAGTTTGATGAGCTTTTTAGCAAGACCGTTTCCTACAGGAATTTCATCAGGATTCAGAGTTCCATGGTTACCATAGAGTACCTCTCTGACAACAAATTCTCTTAGATGTTTAATTTCCTCATCTATGGTAGTCCAGGGTTTAGGATTCCATGGAAGATCATCTCGGGATGGGTATCTCATGAAAGCTGCTAATAAAAGGCATACCCACAGAGAAATCTTACCGAGACACCTGTCTAGATGTCGATTCACTCCATTATCTTTTAAGAGAGTTCCTAGCTGTGCTGCTGACTTGTCTCCAACTTTAAGAGCTGGTGCACCTGTATCAAAACATCTACCAAGACAAGCTAGAACTGGCTCATTCTCTGCTCTGATGTAATCCTTCCGCACATGTCGCAACTCTTGGCGCAGTGCTGAGGTGTTCTGAATATCATCCTCCTCCTCATCTGTCTCATCCTCCTGTAGTTGTCCCCATGCTCCTGCTGCCACTCTCCTAAGGATGTCTTTGAGCTCAGATGCACTTCCACTAGCTGCTGTCCTACCAGGACCTGCAATTTGCCCTGCTGGATCCCCATCCTGTGATGGTCTCAGAGCTACTAACAAGAACACATTAACCACCACCTGCAGCCCAGTTACACACATAAAATAAATCATCTTTGGATCCCAGCCATCACTTAAAATTACTCTTTCACCTACTGGAATCTTAAACTCCCATATCTTGATGGGCAGAGTCGTATAAGTTTCATTTCTGTACCTATTGAGCCAAAAGAATCCCAGACACTGGTCATAGAGAAGCTGAATCTTATACTTAAACAATAAATATAATTTGTACATTAAGTACCTGCCTAAACGATCACAAACTAATTCTAGCAAATACTTATAAATCAATACACTACAAATTGAGAAGACTAGACACTCAAAAATCCAAAACACTTTCATTTTTGCAACTCCAAGCAGACAATAATCAAACAAATTTTGCCCTGTTTCTGGACAGCAATTATCCACAAGCCTCGTGTTGGGCTGCTAATAAATTTATGTGGTGGTGAGAGAAGGTTCAGGTCTCCCACCCCCAGAAAACCATTCTCACAGTCAGAGAAGCAAAAATGGAAGGGCTCTATTTTACAAACAGGATGAAATACAGTGAATATATACACAATATACAGTATTTACAATATATACAAAAATATACAGCAAAGAATGTAACACAGGAAACCAGCCCTCCTCCAGCGAGGAGCGTCCCCCCAAAAACTCCCTTCTGCCCCTTCCCCCCTTTTTTCCCAAAAAGGGTTAGAGAGAGAGAAGTAATTATTAAGGAGGAAATTCGGTTAGCTCAAAGCGTATGTTAAGGGAAGAAAATAATTAGTTTCTTATCTCGTTAGCTCAAGGTCAACTCCATCAAGCACAGAGGAAAGATAGCAGCTGCTCAGGCAGACTGAAAACAACAGACTGAACTGACTGAGATTCAAACTGAACTAAAACTAAAATTTAAAGTTGCATTCTATCAATCTGCCAATGAAATTCATTTATAATTTTCTTTGTTTTCCTTATTACACCAAAACATTCAGCCAGAGTGTTCCAGTAACTGTCCCTTTCTTAAAGGTCACACCACATCCTTTGCTTCTCTCAAGATCTTCTCTGTTATTCTCGCAATACACTCCACAAAGAACCTCTGCCTCTCCTGGCTTTGACTTCTGGTGTTGTACCTTCTAATGGCATTTCTGAGGTTTCTGTAGTATTTACCCCCTTGGGTGGCAACTCCATGGAACAATTTTCATTCTATCCCTGTAGTGTCCTACACTCCCCCACACTGTTAACTTGTTTGAGGCACTGGCCCTCTAACGTTAAATGCTGTCATGCTGGGATTCCAGATCACAGGTACCTTGACACGTGAGTGGATTTGGCCATCAAAGGCCTCCTGAGGTTTGACAAGACCAAGGCAGGCAAGGTCTGCACTGGGGCAGAACAACCTGATGCCTCTGGACAGGCTGTTGTGTGACCCACTGGGCAGAGTCCCTGGGAGGGGGGCATGGCAGTCATGATGGAAGCCACACCAGATGGTGAGGTTCCAACTTCTACAAGAGGGTGGAGAAACTGGAGAAGTGCAGAGAAATTCTCTCATGTAGGGCTTAGGGCCCCACAGCATGAGCTGTGTGGCAAGCTGGAGGCAGCTGGGCCTCTTTAGCCTGATGAGGGCAGGCACAGGGCAGTCTCAAGGCAGACAGCACCTGCCTGGAGAGGTGGTAGAGCCAAGCTCTTCTGTAATGGCAGATGGCATGGCAGAGACAACAGCTACAAGGTACTTGCTCCTAGGAGCTTTGCACTTGGCCTTAAGCAAGTTGGTGTCTGTTCAGTTTTGTCTGTTTTGTGTTCCTGGTGGTGTCCCATGTGCAGATCTTCAGGGCAGTGCTGAGGATCCCCTCTCAGCAGAAACACCACAAAGCCTTTGCCACCTGCCTCCCTCACCTGGCTGTGGTCTTCCTGTTTGTCAGCACTGGTGCCTTTGCAACCCTGAAGCCTTCCTCCATCTCCTCTCCATCCAAAAACTTGGTTGTTTCCATTCTGTACTCAGTGGTGCCTCCAGCAGTGAACCCTCTCATCTACAGCCTGAGGAACTAGGAGATCAAGGCTGCCCTGAGCCAACTGATCCCTGGATGCTTTTAGAAGCAGTAACTCTTTGTCTTTTCCTGCAGAGCAGCTCTGATGTCACACAGTGCAGGCCCAGCCTGGCTTCTATGCTTTCTGGTGGGGGAGTCTAGATTTTTGCTCTTTTTGTCTTCATCCTACACTTTCTATTTCACTCTTTTTCTGAAGTAAGCAGAAGTGGACCTCTGCTCCTTGTTTGTTTCAACAAAACAAAGGGCCTTTCAGTAATCTCTTTTCTCCTGAGATCTTTCCTCCAAGACTTTTCTGTAGCTTTAGGGGCCAGCCCCTTTGTGCAGAGTTGGAGAAGAACAACATCTCAGCACAGCAGCAGCTCCAAGGAGCATCAGCACTTGTTTGTCCAGGGCTGTTCTCTTTCCACTTCCACACTCTCGTCCTGAGCCCCTGTGTTGGGGCAAGGCCTGAGTGCTCTGGCAGCTTGGGCACCATCCTGCTGCATGGCAGTCCCATGACCACAGGCAGACACAGGACATGGGAACTTCTTTAGCTCAGATAGCCTCCACAAGAGCAGTTCCACACAGACAGGTGAGCTGCTTAGGGCAGTGCCGTGATTAAGAGATGGGACTCAGCCTGATGCAGGCCAGGTGTCCACTTTATTACACAAAATCCTTCTTTATAAAAGCTTATACAATACAAAAGCAGCCTACTACTGGAACAGGGACTCTGTTATAACAATCTGGTATGTCTCAAGTCTTACACACTCCAGTCATAATAACCATTCATCATCAAATATATGCCCTCCTCCAACCACACTGCTGCACCGTAATTCACAAGCCATCAAGGCCAACACTATCTTCTCTTATCAGTCCAGCAGTGCTTGGAGCTCAGCTCTCCAAGATTTAACCCTTCAATTCTCCCTTCTGTTATATAACAAGAATCCCTTTAACAAAGCAATTAATCAAATTCTATAAGCATTACAATAAACAAGGCAAAAAAAGGTAGCAAAAAGAATAAAGCAGTAAAAGCATACATAATTGTTCTAAGAAAACTACAAATCCAGAGAAAAAGTCCCCAATTACCAAGCAATTTCAAAGATGAAGGAACTAGCCACTTATCCAAAGACAGTCCTACTAAACAAGTAGAAAAAAGGGGTTCTCGGAAGATTGACCATAAATCTGCAGCTCACTGTCTCTCAATATCAATTACTCCTGTTCAACTTCCTCCTTTGAAGATGATAAAGGCTCCCGAAAAGGTCTAATGTTCTTAGCTGGAATCCACCAAGGGTCTCTTTCTGTGGAAACACAAGCATACCCTCTACCCCATGTTACTAAAGGGTATGGCCCTAAAATCTTTCCTGATTCAGGGTCTCGAATCAGCACTAGTGCTTTTTCTCGTGTTTCCAAAGAAGCATTACTGCTAAAATGTCGAATGATAGGAGGATTACTATCTACTAAGGAGCAATTTAAAAAATTAAATACATACAGAACTTTCTGCAATCTTTCCTCTGGTGTTGTATTTCCCATTCCCCCTTTCTGTTGTAATAAACAACACTTCAATGTTTGGTGAGAACGTTCAATAAGTGACTGTCCAGTGGGAGAATAAGGAATACCTGTGATAGGAACAATTCCCCAAGAGTCAAAAAAAGATTTAAGCATTGCAGAGACATATGCTGGTCCATTATCTGTTTTCATCTGAACAGGAATACCTAATGTGGCAAAGGCTCGCACAAAATGTCTGTGGGCATCTTGTGATTTTTCCCCTGTATGACAAGAAGCACACAAGGCTCCAGAAAAGGTGTCAATAGAAGAGTGAATATATTTAAAATCACCAAATTCGGAAAAGTGAGTAACATCTGTTTGCCACAATTGTAAACTCTGCAATCCTCTTGGGTTAACTCCACTGGCAACAGAAGGAAAAGAATGTTTCTGGCAGTCAGGACATAGAGCTATGATGTTAGCAGCTTGCTGTGAAGACAGACCAAACTGCCGTTTCAGTCCTCCTGTGTTTTGATGGAAAAAGGAATGACTAAGCCTAGCTTGTGCAATGCGATCTGGCAATACCTGCACTGTTAATGTCATAAAATCTGCTTGACAATTTCCTTCTGCAATAAATCCTGGTAAAGTAGTATGAGATCTAACATGCATGACAAAATAAGGATGCTTCCTTGAATCTAGGAAAAAAATCAGCTTCTGTAACAGGTCAAACAATTGAGGATTATTCACCTCCTTCAATACTGCAGCCTCAGCTCGCTGAACAATATCTGCCACATGAGCAGAGTCTGTAACAAGATTAAAAGACTCTGACCCCACTCAATTAAAAGCAATGGGTCTGTTTTACCTGTATCCCACTGAAAAATCAAGGCATATGGCTGTTGAGCAGGATTTAACAGAATTAAGGAAAAAGGTAGTTCAAGTGCACATCGATGAGCCTGCCTCAAAGCAATAGCCATGGTCACATTCTGCAAAGACTGAAGTGCTTCAGAATTCAAAACTGGAGGAGAACACAAATTAGTGTTTAGGAGTTCAAACAAAGGACTTAAATCTGCATTGGAAATTCCCAAAAGAGAATGAACCCAATTTAGAGTTCCCAGCAATTTCCGAACATCATGAAGTGGTTTCACATGTGCATTGATTTGTAGAGGCTGTGGAACAATTGTTTGGGTCCAAATTCTCCACCCTAAATATTTCCAAGGTAGTACATTCTGTATTTTCTCAGGTGCTACACAAAAACCCATTTGAGTCACAATGGATACAGTAAGGGCTACAGCTTTCTCCATGAGCTCGGGGCTTTGTTCTGCCACTAGGATGTCATCCATGTAATGATATATCAGAACATCAGGAAATGCCTCTCGAACAGGAATAAGAATTTTTGCTACATACCACTGACAAATTGTAGGACTATTTTTCATTCCTTGTGGAAGCACAACCCAATGGTATCTCTGCAAAGTTTGTTGCATGTTGATGTTTGGAACTGAAAAAGCAAATTTAGGAACATCATCTGGATGTAAAGGAATGCTAAAAAAGCAGTCTTTTAGGTCAATAACAGTTAAATGCCAATATCGTGGTATCATTGTGGGTGAGGGTAGCCCTGATTGAAGGCTCCCCATATCTTCCATAATGTCATTAATCTTTCTGAGATCATGCAGCGCCACTTGCCTGTTTTGTTTTTTGATGACAAAAATAGGAGAATTCCAAGGACTTGTGGAGGGTACAATATGCCCTTTTCCCAATTGCTCTGTGACCAGTTCTTGAAGTGCATGAAGCTTTTCCAATGGTAGGGGCCATTGATCCACCCAGACAGGGGTATTTGTTTTCCAAGTTAACTGAAGGGCAATGGCCCCCTCTAAAAATGGGTGTTCATGGTCATCCCCCATTGTGAAAGCACATCACGACCCCATAGCACCATAGGCACAGGTAAAATAAAGGGTTTCACAGGAGCTATATGTCACTCTGGTCTCTGAATCTGAATGAAATTCAGGCTCTGATGACCTTCTCCAGCTCCCCCTATGCCTGCCAGCACCTGACCTCGTTTCCCACAGCCATAACAAACTCCTGTATTCATTGGACCATTCAGAGCTGCAAAAGCTGCAGCCATAGCTTCATACTTATATTCCATCATACCTACCTTATTACATGCTTCAATCATTTCTAGCAAGGTGGAATTTTGATTAGACAACGATTTTAACAGCTTCTTACAATCTGCGTTTGCATTTTCCACAGCTAATTTCAACAGTAATATTTCCCTTGCCTCTCCATTATCAATTTGGCATTCTAAGGCAAATTTAAGCCTATCTATGAATTGCATGTAAGGTTCCCGTGGTTCCTGAACGATATTCGTAAAAGCTTTTTGTGGCTTTTGAAAGTCTGGGACTTTAAGAGAAGCCTCTCATGCCTCCTCTCGCGATGTTTCCAGGGCTTCCCGTGGACAGTCACGGGCTTGCACTGCCGGGTCGGTGTGTTGACCTGTGCCCATGAGGTGATCCAACATGAGTGCCGCTAAAGCCTGATTGTTATGTCCCGCATATGTAAGTAAGACCACCTGGAGCCCTTTTCTCCACTGGAACTCCCATAAAGTATACTGAGACGGAGCTAGCAACAGCTGTGCCAGAGATTTTAAGTCGTATAGTGTCATTACATGATTGTTGAGTATAGATGTTAAAAGATTAGCAAAATAAGGAGAAGACAGCCCGTGCTCAGCGGCAGTACGACGGAGTTCTTTAATCACTGGGAAGGACAAAGCCTCCCATTGAGGGTTACCCCCTCTATCCCGTACAGTACAGGAGCCACAATTCTTGCGGCAACCTCAGTGTCTCCATCCTGCAAAGCTTGGCGCTTAATAGAAGCCCACACATTTTGAGGATCCCGGAGAAAAAGGTCTGGTTCCCGTTCAGGATCAACAGGACCTGGATCTAGGAGGTCATCCTTGGCTTTGGTGGCAGCTTAGAGGGTAACGGAGGAGGAGTCTGAGCTCCCTCAATACTCTGTTCCAAGTTCCCTTCTTGCGCTTTAAGCATCTCGAATATAATTTGCCACCATGGGAGCATACACTGCACCTCAACATTCCCTGTGGTAGCAGCATCCCATAATACAATACAATACAATACAATAATACAATAAATGCAGGTTGGAAGAGACCTTCAAGATCATGGCGTCCAACCCATCAACCAATCCAACCCACACAAACAACTAAACCATGGCACCAAGCACCCCATCAAGTCTCCTCCTGAACACCTCCAATGATGGTGACTCCACCACCTCCCCGGGCAGACCACTCCAATGGGCAATCACTCTCTCTGTATAGAACTTCTTCCTAACATCCAGTCTAAACCTCCCCTGGTGCAGCCTGAGACTGTGTCCTCTTGTTCTGGTGCTGGCTGCCTGGGAGAAGAGGCCACTGCACTGGTTAGGCCACACCTAGAGTACTGTGTCCAGTTGTGGGCCCCTCAGTTTAGGAAGGATGGTGACTTGCTGGAACGTGTCCAGAGAAGGGCAACAAAGTTAGTGAGGGGTTTGGAACACAAGCCCTATGAGGAGAGGCTGAGGGAGCTGGGGTTGCTTAGCCTGGAGAAGAGGAGACTCAGGGGTGACCTTCTTGCTCTCTACAACTACCTGAAGGGAGGTTGTAGCCAGGCAGAGGTTGGTCTCTTTTCCCAGGCAGGCAGCACCAGAACAAGAGGACACAGTCTCAGGCTGCACCAGGGGAGGTTTAGACTGGATGTTAGGAAGAAGTTCTATACAGAGAGAGTGATTGCCCATTGGAGTGGTCTGCCCGGGGAGGTGGTGGAGTCACCATCATTGGAGGTGTTCAGGAGGAGACTTGATGGGGTGCTTGGTGCCATGGTTTAGTTGTTTGTGTGGGTTGGATTGGTTGATGGGTTGGACGCCATGATCTTGAAGGTCTCTTCCAACCTGGTTTATTGTATTGTATTGTCCCTACACAGGAGGACATGGCCTCAGGAAGTCAGCAGTGCCTGTTTGCATTGTGCAGATGAGATGTCAGCAGATGAGGTGAGGTGAACCTGAGTGAGCACAAACACCATCAGTTATTGCTGGGGGTGCCAAGGCACTGGAGGTTTAAGGAGCCTCCCAGCCTCTGGCAGGGGCAGCAGGAGGCCAGGGAGACTCTGACTGCTGCAGGGCAGGGCCTGTGTGAATGATGGGGAAAGACTCTGTCTCTACACATCCCACACTCCATTAGGGGTCCACGAGGCCAGCTCAGATATGGACACCTGACAGAGCTGGACATTTCTGTGTATCACTCCAGAACAATCCCTACTGGCCCAGGGACATTCATCTCAAGTGTCTTGGACAGGCTCCTGTCTGCACACATCACCCTTTCTGGACTGTGTCCTGAGATGTGCACAGAGCCATCCCAGAGGTTCTGGGCTCCTTGGAAAAGGCCTCTTCAAGAACATCAAAAAGGAGGATGGGGAACATTGCAGGCTGGTCACCCTCATCACAGTCCCTGGGAAGGTGAAGGCTTCATGCATTCATGTCTTCATGAACTCCCTGCACCATCTCCCAGGGCCTTTGCAGGTCCTCTGAAGATGAAGCCAAACTGGGCAGAGCCCTTGAGGGACCTCATCTGCTTAACCCTGCCCTGAGCAGGATCATTGGACAAGATGATGTGCAGGAATCTCCTGCACAAATGCAGCAGGACAGAGCCAGCAGCTTCTCCACTCAAACCCTTGGTAGGAAATCTACCAGATGGGTCTGGTGAAACTTTGCTCAGGCTCTGGCCACAATGAGGCTGGTGGCTGAGTGTGCAATCATGTGCTCAGCTGTGTCTCAGGAACTCACCATTCAGTGGGAAGCCAAGGACTGTGACGGGGGAGGTGAGACCACTTCTGCCTCATGAGAGGATTGGCCAACAGCAGGAACACCGCTGGGAAAGGGACTGTGAGGTCAGTTGTGTCTGCAGGAGCTGATAGGGCAGCCCTGGCCTCATGGCTGGCAGATGGGCACAGTGATCTGTGAGATGCCCTCTGCCAAAGGGCCTGGGCTGACTGCAGGAAAGGGCTGATGGTTTGGTTGCTGTGTCTCTGCTGCCTGAGTATCTGATGGGACAGCAGCAAGCACAGGGCTTGGTGCTGTCTAGACAAGAAACTGCAAGGCCAGCAGCCTTGGGAGCTCCTGGTGAGGTAGGAAAGAGCAGGAGAGAGGAATACTGCCATATGGTGCAGCCTGGCAGGTGGAGACTGTCCATGAGGAGCAAGAAACCTCTCTCAAAGGGTAGTGCTGTGGCCTGAGAAGTTCTCCAGAAGGAGTCTGGGATCAGCCTTTCTCTTTGTGTCCCAAGGAGCAGAGGGTGAGTGTGGGCAGGTGTCAGTGAAGGCATGGAAAGGCCAAGGTAGGGAAGTGAGATGAGTGTCTCCAGCCTGCAGGGAAGGAGCAGCAGCTGTGAGACAGTGCAGGACAAAGCTGTGGTAGAGATGCCAAAGGGCAATGGCAGTGGTGGGAGTGATCAAGAGAAGCCAAGGCTGTGCCCTCTTGACTATGCCAATTCTCTGCCCCTGAGGCCTGTGAGGAGATGTTGTCCTAAGGCACTGGGAGGGCCTCACTGCCTCTTTCCACAGCCCCAGGGAGGCTGGGAACTGTCAGGCCCTTGTCCTCCACTCAGCATCACAAACCCCATAGGGATCCTAAAGGAAGGCTGATGGTAAACTATTTGATTCTTTCTCAGATGGGGGCAGAGGTGACAGCAGCATCCACCAAGCCAGAATGCTGCAGGGTGTCTGCTCAGGAGGTCTGGACTGGGAGGAGAAGCTGTCCTTTGAGGGCTGACATTGAGAGGAGAACCCTCCCAACTTCCCCATTGCTGTCCCTGGCCTTACATCCCTGCTCCTTGCATCAGACTTCTCCACTGCTCTCTGCAGCTGGAGCTCGCAGCTCCATAGCATCAGCTGCCCCCTGCTCTCCTTAGAGAACTGCCTGCACACAGCCACAGAAGAATTGTTGCTCTTTGGAATCAAAGCAAAGCCAAGGCTGACAAAGTTCTCTCAGCAATCCAAGGCCTCTGGAATCATCTGCTCAGCACAAGCTGTCTCTCAGCAGCTTGTCTGTCCACAAGGATAAGGCAAAGCCAACAAGTTCTGACATGGCTGTGATTTCTCAGCCAGTCAAGAGTCCTTGAGAGTGAGAAGCAGAGGAAAAGGTTGGATCCTAGCAGCCCTTCCTCACAAACCAATACTGAATTCAAATCTCTTTCTGTGGCTGCGCCTGGAGAGAAGCACCAAGCACACAGATACAGGGACAGAGCTGGCTGCCTCCAGTGGAATGTAGAGCCCCCAACATGGTGACAGCAAAGTGTCTGTCCAAAAACACAGAGAGGTGGAGAGGTTGCTGGCAGAGAGGCTGCCCTGGAGTTCAGTTTCCTTCTGCTGGAGCTCAGGGCAAACACTCACAAAGCTTCAACATTCTCAGAGGATGAGAACTGAGCCTGGAGAAGCCTGACTTGGTGCTGGTCCTTGGTGCAGGTTGTGGGGAGATGCTGGACACAGTTGCTGTCATCCAGGAGAGCTCCAAGGCTTATGGCTTTAGGGTCACTGTTTTCAGAGGTGGAGATCATTGACTTTCATCAGGTGTTTCTCTGATCTAGAGAACCTTGGATGCTGAATCATCCTGGGATCTTTTGCCACTTGTACAGACCCTGAAGGTTTTGATCTCCAGAGTTTTCTATCACCTCCCTGTTGGCTGTGATCCAAGCACAGATGCACCAAGCTGGCAGGAGGTCACAAACCCCCAAGCCATAGGGAGAGCAGTGCAAGGCAGGGAGAGCCCTGGTCAGGGCTGAGCCATTCCTTGCAAGTCAGTCCTCTCCTCTGAACCCTTTGCTTCTCTCTGGCTGGGGTCATATCCTTCTCTTCTCTCCATCAGCCCTGCTCCTCTGTGCTGGGTAGGAGCAAAGTTTGCAGATCTGGTCCTTGGAACAGGCCAGAAGGTAAAGAACCCAACTTTGGGACAGCAGCAAAATCCCAGACTACTGATGATCCCTGAGCACTTCTCAATCACCACACTTCACCACTTGTGGAGCTTTGAGGGTCACTGGCTGTGATGGGAATTTAGGAGTTCATCTCCCTGAGCCCCAGGTGGTCAGGTATCAGTTGCATGGCCAGAGGAGGATGGTTGGATGGCTATGTCCTGGGGGTGTCAGCCCCCACAGACTGGATCCAGGGGACTCAGCACAGGAGTTAGGGCTCTGATCCCTCCATTGCAAGAACTCACACAGAGTGTCCTTACTTCTCAGTCACTTGGTCCCCAAGGATTTATGAAGTATATGAGGATTAGGAGGAAGACGATGTCAATAATTATGAGGAGGACAAAGGAGATGATGTGGAAGAAGAGAATGATATGGAATAGGAGGGGAATGAAGAGAAAGAGGAAGAAGATGGCAAACCCATATTAGCCCTCTGTGCCACCCAGGCAGCCACATCAGTACCCTGAGTGTGGGAAAATCTTCCCACTCAGCTTGGAGCTGCTGAAGCCCCACTGCCCCCAGCCCAGTGTCCAGCCTTCTGTCTGTGGTGACTGCAGCAAGAGCTTCACCCTCAGTTCCAACCTCATCCAGCACTGCTGCGTCCACAGCCAGAAGCAGCTGCTCCTCTGAGGTGCCTGAGGCAACAGCTTCACCCAGACGGCCACCATCAGACAGCACCGCTGCACACACACCGGTGCCAGCTTTTCATCTGCACAGGCTGCAGCAAGGGCTTCATCCGCAGCTTCCCCCTCACCTGACATATTCACCCCCATGCCGGTGACCAGCGTGCACCAGGGGACACAGCAATACATCGACCCCGGCACTGTCAGGCCAAACGTGACCCCCCTGGGGGGGCCTTCTCCAGCAGCTTGAACTGCAATCTGCTCTTTTACACCTTCTTTTCTCAGAATCAAATGTGCCCCTGCCCTTCTCTGCACCAGCCAGTGCTGAGGAGCGTAATGACAGTGCTGAGTCAGCACAGCCAGTGCCACCACTGCAGCTGGGCTAGGATTTGGCTGCTTTCCCCCCAGCACTATGGGTTTCCTAGAGATAAAAGAAAAACCTCATCCCAAGGATAATGCCTAATTATAATGGAAACTCCCAACCCTAATAAAGTATTCTCTCTTGCTGCTTTTTCCTTGACATCTATTTCCCAAAAGGACACTTTTGGGGGCACTTCTTCCCCAGGGCTAGGAATGGAGCCATGTGACCATTGAGGGGTCCTGGGAGGGTCTTGAAAGTGAAGTGAGGAGGTCAAACTCAGTGCCTCCCGTAGCCATTCAGCAGTATCCTTCACTAACCTGCATGGACATGGAATGATAGCTCCAAAATGTACCTGTGCTGAAAAGGTTAACCACGGTCCTCATCTAAGACTCAATAACACACATGCATGAGAATGCTAAAAACATAATTGCCAGCTAAAGTCCTTCCATGTCCTGGTCTTTGCTGCCATCTCCTGTCCTTTTAACAACACTGCAGTCCCCCATGGCTTCTTTCTGGTATTTTTCCTGTTGGTCCTCCACCATGTATAGGAACCATGTGCTTCCCATATTGAGGGTTCAGACCTGGATGCAGTATTCTATGGGAGGTCTCACCACAGTAGAGTAGTGGCAGGATCCTCCCTGTCCATCTCTGGCCATGTTGCTTTAGATGCTACCCAGGTTGCCCTTGGCCTTCTGTGCTGCAAGTTCACACTGCCTGCTCCTGTCCAGCTTCTTCCCCACCAGCACCCCAAGAATAAAGTAGAAGGTTCCTCTCTCTCCAGTTTCTGAGATGGGATCAGGGCATCAGTTTGTACTTGGACTCGGCCCAGTCTGTACTGGGAGGGAGTGAGAAGATGCAATTTGTACTGGGAGGGGGCCCAGTCTATACTGCTTTGGAACCAGAGTACACAGTTAACATGGAGGCATGCAGTAGGTACTGGGAAGGCACCAGGGAATCCACTTTGCACTGGAATGGGACCCAGAGTGTCCTGGGATGGAGCAGGATGATGCAGTTTGTGCTGGGATGAGGCCAAGGGGATTCAGCTTGTTTTGGAACAAGGCCAAGTCTGTACTGGGAGAGCACAGGTTAGTTCAGATTGTAGCTGGAGGAGCCCCAGTCTGAACTGGGATGGCATCAGGGAATCAGTTTGCAAGGATGGGTCCCAGTCTGTGCTGAGATGAAATCGGGGTTTCAGGAGATGCACTTAGTACTGGGATGAGACTCAGACTGTGCTGGGAGATGGCAATGGGATCCCACTGGTACCAGGACCAGGCCACAGATGCACTGGGATCAGGATATCCACTTCGTGTTGTGCTGGGCGCAGCTGGGACTGGGAAGGGGTTGAAAGGATGCACTTTGTAGTGGCACAGGAAACTGTATGGGAGATGGCAAAGCAATGTAGTTTGTACTGGGATAAGACCACATCTGAGCTGGGAGGGGCTGAGGAGATGCAGTTTGTACTGAGATGTGACCAGGTCTGTACTGGGAGGGGTTAAAAGGATCCCAAATTGTGCTGTTCAGGGCCCAGAATGTCTGAGAAGATGGTCAGGGAATGCAGCTTGTAGTGCAAAGGAGTCCAGTCTGTACTGGGAGGGCATAAGGGGATCCATATTTTACTAAGACAAGGCCTAATGTGTACCTGGAGGGATGAAAGGGATCCTGTTTGGACTGGGACAGGGCACAGACTGTACAGGGAGGGCGTGAGGGTGTGCAGTTTGTACTGGGATGGATGCAGATGGTACTGGGAAGGGAGCCAGGGGATCGATTCTGTGCTGGGATGGGACCCAGGCTGCAGTGCTAGAGGACAGTATGATCCAGTTGGTACTGGAATGAGGCCACATCTGTACTGAGAGGGGTTAAAGGAACCATGTTTGGACTGAGTCGATACTGGAAGGGGGTCAGGGTATCCACTATGGACTCTGAGGAGGTGCAGTCCTTAATGGGAGGGGGTTGGGGCATGAAGGCATGAGAAGACCTCCTGTTCTGATGGCAGTACTGCTCTGGAGCCCAGCCCTGTGCCAGGAGCAGCTCTGGGCTGTCCCTGACTGCAGTCCCAGCACTGCCACACAGCAGCACAGTGCCCAAGCTGCCAGAGCACTCAGGCCTTGCCCCAGCACAGAGGCTCAGCAGGAGAGGGTGGAAGGGAAGAAAGAGCAGCTCAGCACAGCCCAAGCTCTGGGGCTCCCTGGCACTGCTGCTGTGCTGGGACTCTGCCCTCCACCTCTGCACACAGGCACTGCCTTGCAGCCCCACAGAAGTCTTGGAGGAAGGAGCTCAGAGATGCAACTCCTGCAGGGTTCTTTATTGTGTTGAACACACAGGGAGCACAGCTCCTCATGTCTGCAGCCTCTGGGTCACACCAGACAGGACAAAGAGTTTATTGCTTCCAAAATCATCCAGGGATCAGTTGGCTCAGGACAGCCTTCAGCTCCTGATTCCTCAGGCTGTAGATGAGAGGATTTACTGCTGGAGGCACCACTGAGTACAGAACTGACACCACCAGGTCCACGGATGGGGAGGAGATGGAGGAGGGCTTCAGGTAGGCAATGAAGGCAGTGCTGATAAACAGGGAGACCACAGCCAGGATGCAGGTGGCAAAGGCTTTGTGGCATTCCTGCTGAGAGGGGATCCTCAGCACTGCACTGAAGATCTGCACATAGGACACCACAATCAACACAAAACAGACAAATGATAAACAGATACTGAGCACAAGAAGCCAAAGTTCCCTGAGGTAGGATGTGGAGCAGGAGAGCTTGAGGATCTGGGGGATTTCACAGAAGAACTGCTCCACAGCATTGCCCTGGCAGAGGGGCAGGGAAAATGTATTGGCTGTGTGCAGCAGAGCATAAAGCAAGCCACAGGCCCAGGCAGCTGCTGCCAGGTGGAGACAAACTCTGCTGCCCAGGAAGGTCTCATAGTGCAGGGGTCTGCAGATGGCAACATAGCGATCGTAGGACATGGTGGAGAGGAGAGAATACTCTGCTGTGAAAAAGAGAAGGACTAACAAGACCTGAGCAGAACATCCCAAGTACAGTATGGTCCTGGTGTTCCAGATGGAATTGCCCATGGATTTAGTAACAGTGGTGTAGATGGTACCCAGGTCAAGGAGTGAGAGGTTGAGGAGGAAGAAGTACATGGGGGTGTGGAGGTGGTGGTCCCAGGCTATGGTGGTGATGATGAGGCCATTGCCCAGCAGGGCAGCCAGATAGATGTCCAGGAAGAGCCAGAAGTGCAGCAGCTGCAGCTGCCTTGTGCATGGGAATTTCAGCAGGAGGAAGTGGGTGATGGAGCTGCTGTTGGACATTTGTGCCCTTTGTGCACAGTGCAGTAGCCAAAAGGGAAAGGCAGTCACAAGTCAATGGAGCACAATCAAAGCCATTTCTCAGCCCCTGACACAGAGACTTAAGTTATCTTTTACAGGAGACCTCCCTCCAGCTCTGTTGCTAGACTCTTTTGTGCTGACTGAGCATGCAGGGAAGAGCAGAGACTCATCCTGCTTACTGCTGCTGAGTCAGTCCTGCTCTGCAGAGGGGAGTGGTGGAGGCAGCAGCAAGGTCTGGTGTCCACTTCCAGATGAAAGAGTTCCAATGTAGAAGTAGAAAAAGGCTGTTTCTGAATGAGAGTGAGAGGAGCTGCTCTGGCCCTGCTGCCACTTCCTCACTTCTCTGGGCTTTTGCCCTGCTGAGCTGGAGGTGATCACACTCCCATGTGCCCCTGAAAAGCCACCAGACACTGCTGAGAGCAGAGGGATCCACCACAGACCACTCAGTGTCTCAGCCTCTCTCAAGGTCTCAGCACCACACTTCCAGCCCAGCACACTCAGGGCTCATTGCAACACCCAAAGGCATTTCCTCTCCTGTGGCAGCTCTGCCTCTGCTGGAGCTCTGGCTGCAGACAAGGTACTTCACACCTTGGAGCCCACGACCCTGAGGGCAGAGGCTTTTCTGGGGGAAAGAGGAGGCCAAGGGCCTTGACCAGAGGATAGGTCTGGCTTGGAAGGGATCAGATGGAGATGTCTGAATGCTCCTTCCCACAACATTGCTGGGTTCAGTTACCTTTCCTTCCCTGATCACATCCCTGCTGCCTGGAGGTTCTCACCCTGGCAGGAGTGTGCTGGGTGATGGATTTGTCCTGCTCACAGACCCCATCCTAGCCCCTCTGCTCTCACCTACAGAAACCTGCCTGTTTGCAGGGCACTGGCTGGAGCAACCTGAGGAGTCCAGCCAGGGTGCTACTGGTGCTGTCCACAGGCAGAGGAGTGGCTGAAGGCTTCTAAGGAGGCTCCTAGCAGACCTCCTGACCACTCCAAGATACAACTCCCCAGTTTCAAGGCCTTGTTCCAACCTGAATGGTCCTTTGCTTTGTTATGTTCTCTCATGTTGTGCCCTTAATATGCCACAAGTGGCAGGCGAATCCATGGGAGCCAGGCCTGCTGCTGTCACAGCCCTGTTTCAGGGTACTGATGGAGTCACAGCAGCCCCTGAGAACAGGCTGCCACTGGGTGAGGAATGGATGAACCCCGACCTTGGATAAAGAGATTCAGAAATGCAGAGAGGAGAGAATCTCAGCAGTGCTCTCAGAAGTCCTTTATTACAGCCTTGGCAGAAATCCACAGCATGACAGAGTCTCAGAGTGGCCTTAACAGAAAACCCAGAAGCCCTTAACAGAAGAAGTAGCTAACAGAAGTCCCTAGCAGCCCTCAGACCCCAATGGTCTCTGTTGCTCCATAGTAGCTGTTGAAATTCTCTTTCTTATCAATCTCTTAACCAACAAACTCCAGCCACATCTGGAAGTTAAAATAATTTCCCAGAAAGCACTATCATGAATATGAAGACGAAAACCATTCTGTAATATCCTTGTTCTAAGCATGGATTTAGGAAGGGCAGGTCCTGCCTGACCAACCTGATCTCCTTCTATGATCAGGTGATAGCCTGGTGGATGTGGGGCAGGCTGTGGATGTAGTCTATCTGGACTTCAGCAAGGCCTTTGACACCATCCCCCATGGCAAACTCTTAGCCAAGCTTGGACAGCAGCACTCTGAGCTGGGTTAGGAACTGGCTGGAGACTGAGCCCAGAGAGTGGTGGTGAATGGTGCCACAGCCAGCTGGAAGCCAGGCATTAGTGGTGTGCCCCAGGATCAACATTTTATTGATGATCTGGATGAGGGCATTGAGTCCATCAGTAAATTTGCAGATGATACCAAGCTGGGGGCAGGTGTTGATCTGTTAGAGGATAGAAGGGCTCTGCAGAGGGACCTTGACAGCCTGGACAAACGGGTGGAGTCCAAAATGATGGCATTTCACAAGTCCAACTGCCAGGTGCTGCACTTTGGTCACAGCAACCCCATGCAGTGCTACAGGCTGGCGACAGAGTGGCTGGAGAGCAATCAGGCAGAAAGGGACCTGGGGGTACTGGTTGACAGCAGCTGAACATGAGCCAGCAGTGTGCCCAGGCAGCCAAGAAGGCCAATTGCATCGTGGCCTGCATCTGGAGCATTCTGGCCAGCAGGAGCAGGGAGGTCATTCTGCCCTGTACTCAGCACTGCTTAGGCCACACCTTGAGTCCTGTGTCCAGTTCTGGTCCCCTCAATTTAAGAAGGATATTGAGACTCTTGAACATGTCCAGAGAAAGGCAACAAAGCTGGGGAGGGGTCTGGAGCACAGCCCTGTGAGGAGAGGCTGAGGGAGCTGGGGGTGTTTAGCCTGGAGAAGAGGAGGCTCAGGGGAGACCTTATTGCTGTCTACAACTATCTGAAGGGCAGTTGCAGACAGGTGGGGGTTGGTCTCTTCTCCCAGGCAAGCAGCACCAGAACAAGAGGACACAGTCTCAAGCTGTACCAGGGGAAGTTTAGGCTTGAGGTGAGGAGAAAGTTCTTCACAGAAAGACAGATTGGCCATAGGAATGATCTGCCCAGGGAGATGGCAGAGTCACTGTCCCTGGAGGTGGTCAAGAGGGGATTGGAAGTGGCATTTGAAGCCACGGTTTAGTTAGTCAGGAGGTGCTGGGTGACAGATTGGACTTGATCTCTGAGATCTCTTCCAACCTTGTTGATTCTAAGATTCGATGATTACCCCTGTAGGTGGGTCTATCTCTACCTCCCCTGCACTGTGGGCTCATCACCAGTGTGCGTGAGGCGATGCTTGGTGAGCTCTGAGCTGCTCCTGAAGCTCTTGCTACAGTCAGGGCAGGTGAAAGCCTTCTCACCAGTGTGGCTGTGGCGGTGGTAAATGAGATTGCTCCTCCGAGTGAAGTTCTTGCCGCAGTCGGCACAGGTGAAAGGTTTCTCACCGCTGTGAGTGAGTTGGTGGTGGATGAGTCTCGTACTCGTGGTGAAGTTCTTGCCACACTCAGCACAGGGGAACAACTTCTCTCCGGTGTGGATGCGGCGGTGGAGAGTGAGGTTGTAACTGCGTTTGAAGCTCTTGCCACAATCCCTGCAAGTGAAGGCCTTCTCAGTGCTGTGCACACTGCGGTGCCTGGTGAGCCCGCTGCTGTCAGTGAAGGTCTTGCCACAGTCAGCACAGCTATATGGGCTCTCACCAGTGTGAGGGCAGCGGTGCTGGGTGAGGACAGACTGGCTGCTGAAGCTCTGTCTGCATTCGGCACAGGTGGAAGGAGTCTCACTGCTGTGCACATGGCGGTGCTGGGTCAGCTGGTATCTACGGGCAAAGCTCTTGCCACAGTCAGCACAGCTGTATGGTTTGTCACCGCTGTGGATGAGCTGGTGCCGAATGAATGAAGTTCTTGTGGTGAAGCTCTGGCCGCAGTCTGCACAGCTGTATGGTTTGTCACTGCTGTGGATGAGTTGATGCTGGATGAATGTGGTGCTGGTGGTGAAGCTCTTGCCGCACTCAGCACAGGGGAACAGCCTCTCTCCGGTGTGGATACGGCGGTGGATGGCGAGGTAGGACCTGCTTTTGAAGCTCTTGCCACAGTCCATGCAGGCGAAGGACTTCTCAGTGCTGTGCACGCTGCGATGCTGCTTGACGGCACATCTATGAGAGAAGCTCCTGCCGCAGTCAGCACAGCTGTAAGGCCTCTCACCCGTGTGAGTTCGACGGTGGGTGGTGAGAGCAGACCTGCTGTTGAAGCTCTTGCCACAGTCGGCACAGCTGTACGGTTGGTCACCGCTGTGGATGAGTTGATGCTGGATGAATGCGGTGCTCGTGGTGAAGCTCTTGCCACACTCAGCACAGGGGAACAGCTTCTCTCCAGTGTGGAGGCGGCGGTGGATCCTGAGGTAGGAGTCATGTTTGAAGCTCTTGCCACAGTCCCTGCAGGTGAAGGACTTCTCAGTGCTGTGAACACTGCGGTGCTGCTGGAGGGAAGATCTCGGAGAGAAGCTCGTGCCACAGTCAGCACAGCTGTACGGACTCTTACAAGTGTGTGTGTGGCAGTGGATGGTGAGGTCACAGCTCCTGCTGAACCTCTTGCCACAGTCACCACAGACAAAGGGCCAGGTGCCAGTTTGGGGGCAGTGGTGCTCTGAGCCAGGGGGGAAGCTCTGCCCACACTCAGAGCACTGATTCAGCTGCTTGAGTAGCACAGAGGGACCTGCCCTGGCTTCATCCTCCTCCATACATTCTCTCTCCTCACCTTCATCCTCATCCTCTTCTTCATACTCATCCTCCTCATAGTCATCATTCTCCTCAGTATCATCATCTTCCATCTTGTAATCTTTTTCCTCCTCCTCCTCTCCCTTGGGACTGCACATTGGCTGCTCCAACTTGATCTCTGGGTGCTGCTTCTCCTCCCAGCTCATGTCTGGGTCATTCTGTGAGGCCATACTGTGCCAGGAAGGGGTCACAGCTCTGCAGTGGGGAAGATGGAAGCACCTGAGCCCAGGATGATCAGAGGGCTGGAGCACCTCTCCTATGAGGACAGACTGAAGGAGTTGGGGCTGTTCAGTCTGGAGAAGAGAAGGCTCCGAGGTGACCTCATTGTGGCCTTCCAGTATCTGAAGGGGGCCTACAAGAAGGCTGGGGAGGGACTTTTCAGACTATCAGGGAGTGATAGGACTAGGGGGAATGGGATGAAGCAGGAGGTGGGGAGATTCAGGCTGGACATGAGGAGGAAGTTCTTCACCGTGAGGGTGGTGAGGCCCTGGAATGGGTTGTCGAGGGAGGTGGTTGAGGCCCCGTCCCTTGAGGTGTTTAAGCCCAGGCTGGATGAGGCTCTGTCCAGCCTGATCTAGGGTAGAGTGTCCTGCCCATGGCAGGGGGGTTGGAACTAGATGATCCTTGTGGTCCCTTCCAACCCTAACTGAAACTATGAAACTAGGACCAGAAACCCTCAGATCCTGCATGGGTCATGACAGTCCCTGACTCCCAACACTTCCCAACACCCAGCTGCAGGAAAGAATGCCAAGGGGACCTCAAACCTTCACTTTTTGGCACGGTGTGGGCTCAAACCTCTAATATCTGTGCTGAGACCCCAGGTTCCTGTGATCAGTGGCCTGAAGTAACCTGGGACTTACAACTCATCTTGTCCCACTCTCCCCAAGCCTGGCAGCATTGGCAGGGTGGTCCCTGGCTGAGGTCCTGTCATTTGATCTCTCCTGGCTCAGACAATGGAGGCAGCAGCACTGACCAAGGAAGAGCAAACTACCTCCAACCTTCTCCCACCATTTTCCACACCCCAACCCCAACCAACACCTCCTGCACACAACTGCCCCAGCCTGAGGAGTTCCCAGATTCGCACCACAGCTGATGTCCTTCAGAGGCTCTGGAGAGATGAAATGTGGTGAGCAGGATGGGCTGTAGGAGGTTGGGAGGTGCCCTGTGGGCTGGGGTCCTGCTGTTGCCCCACTCTGGGTTCCTTACCTGCTAGGCTGCTCCAAGGGGAAGGCCTGCAAACTCTGCTCTTCCCTAGCACACAGGGGCAGGGATGAAGGAGAGAGAGGAACACAGCTCCTGCAAGAGAGAAGCAAAGGGCTCAGAGGAGAGCACTGACCTGCAAGGAATGGCTCAGCACTGCCCAGGACCAGGCAGCACAGCTCAGCCTTGCTGGGGCAGCTCCCAAGCCCAGCAGCACAGGCACAGCACACAGCCAGGGCTGCTCAAGATGGGAGGCTTCAACAAGTGCAGACTCAGCTCCTTGCCCAGCACACAGCCCCCAGCACACAGCTGCAGGGCAGCACCACAACACAGCTGCCTCCACACAGCCTCTCCCAGGCCTTGCCTGCAGCTTCCTCCCACTGCCTGCCCAGGCCTCTGCTGCCTGCAGATGCATTTGACAGCAAATCTTCCTCTGGTCCCAGCTCTCCTCCTTGGCCCTGCCCCCACCACACCCACTCTGTGCTCAGCTCTGCCATGCACACACCTCTCTGATGGCCACTCCCCAAGAGATCAGAGTAGCCCTCAGGATACAGACAAAGGGAGGATCATGATCCCTGGAGATGCAGCAAAGGGGGAAGGGACTTGCTCAGCTTCTTGCTCAACCTCTTCAGCCCTCACTGGGATGCTGGAGGAATCTGTCTCCAGCCCAAAGCTGCCTCCTCCAACACCCTTCACACACCTGCAGCCCAAAGAGACTGCCAAATACTGGCATTCCCTGTACACACATTTGCCATCTGGGCCCTGGATCCTCTCCCTTTTGGGGGGGACAAGACCTAATTCCTGCCTGAGCACTCCCAGGCCCTTCCCTCATTTCCAGCCCACCCACGTCCCTGCTGCCTTGGCTGTCCCATGGCCCTGTGTCCCCCACCTCCACTGCCAATGCAGCTGGAAGGGTGGAGTGGGAAATGCTGTGGCTGAGGAAGCATCTAAGGAACTGGGTTGGAAGCAGGAGCACAAGAATGGAAGGGGGCTGAGACTAAAGTCTGGGATCAGCTGGAGGGCTGAAAGAACAGCAACAAGCCAAGTGGGGGGAGGTTCAGATGAGGGCTGGGGAGGGACCCTGCAGCCACCTCATGCAGGAACTGAGGAGAGGAAGCGAGTCAGAGAGGGAGTGAGACCTCATATGACTCCTGCCTGCTATGGGGCATGGCTGGGGTGTGTGACTAGGAGCCCTGAGTGCCTGCGTGGGCTGTGCTGGATGTCAAGAGGTGTCAGGGAACTGTCCACAGCCAGGCAGGGTTTGGGGCTTTGAGCTTCTGGGATCAGCTGCTGCCAGCACTATTGTAGGTAGGAGCCAGGCAGAGCCACACAGCTGCTGAACTAAGCCCTCCCACCCCCTGCAGCCTTCACACTCCATCTCTCCATCCAGTGCTCCATCTCCCCTCACTTGCTGCCCTATGAGACACCCCAGGGCCCCATCAAGGCCCAAGGGCTGATCTGCACAGCCAGCAAGGTCCTACAGAAGCCCCTGGATGAGAGCATGGAGGAGAAAACCTGTTGTGGGTGGAAGGCACTGGGATGTCTTACACCAGAGAGTAGAGACCTCCAGAAGGGACAGCAGGGTCCAGAGGCACACCAGAAAGCGTTGTCTGTCTTAGTTCATTCCCACAAGGCCTGCACCCACTCTTTACAAAGGAACAGCACAGGCTCTCCAGCCTCCTTTTCTCTTCCTCTCTGCTCCCAGGAACATCTTCTGTGATCTCTCTCTGCAGTGGAGCTTTGAGGCCTTGGCAATGCTGCCAATTGCGGCCTGGAGCGGCCTGGCTCACCTGGGAGCTGCCTACCAGAATCTGTAACTGCATCGATTGGGTATGGGGGAGGAGGGGCAGAGAGGCATGGGGGAGGGGGAAGGCATTTGGGGCCTGGGGTTCTGGCCTGGTTTGGAGGAGCTTTGGAGGAAGCTTTGGCCTAGGGAGGCTGCTTGGGTCCCATGGCAGAGGCACACTATGGATTGTTGTGGTTTGATGCTTTGCACTGCAGGATGCAGCTCTGAACAGCACAGCCATGGAAACTGCCCAATTCTATCCAACCCTCCGGGCACAGCTTTGCATCAACTCCATTGACAAGGCTCAAAGAGAGCCACTCTGCCTCCTTGAACCTAAGGCAATACCCTGCAGAACAAGTTGGAGGAGCTCAAGGGGACAAGCTGAAGAGGTGGCCCAGGGCAACCTCGTGAGGTTCAACAAGAGCAAGGGCAGGGTGCTGCCCCTGGCCTGGGACAAGCCTCACAATCAGGACAGGCTGGGGGAGGAGGGGATAGGATGCAGCCCTGCAGAAAAGGACTGGGGGGTGCTGGTGGACAAGAAGCTGGACAGGAACAGATAGGGTGAGCCTGCAGCCCAGAAGGCCAAGGGCTCTGATGAGGCTTCACCTGCAGCACTGCAGCCAGCTCTGGAGCCCTCAACACAGGAAGGACATGGACCTGATGGAGAGGGCCCACAGGAGGGACACAAAAATGATCAGGGGCTTGGAGCAGCTCTGCTACGAGGACAGGCTGAAGGAGCTGGGGGTGTTCAGCCTGGAGAGGAGAAGAGAAGACTCTGGGGAGACCTGAGAGTGACCTTCTGGTACCCAAATGGGACTACAAGAAGGCTGCAGAGGGACTGTTTGCAAAGCCTGCAGGGACAGCACCAGAGGCAATGGCTTCAAACTAGAGCACAGCAGATTGAGATTGGATGTGAGGAACAAGTTTCATAGTTTCAGTTGGGGTTGGAAGGGACCACAAGGATCATCTAGTTCCAACCCCCCTGCCATGGGCAGGGACACTCTACCCTAGATCAGGCTGGACAGAGCCTCATCCAGCCTGGGCTTAAACACCTCAAGGGACGGGGCCTCAACCACCTCCCTCGACAACCCATTCCAGGGCCTCACCACCCTCAAGCTGAAGAACTTCCTCCTCACATCTAGCCTGAATCTCCCCACCTACAGCTTTATTCCATTCCCCCTAGTCCTATCACTCCCTGATAGTCTGAAAAGTCCCTCCCCAGCCTTCTTGTAGGCCCCCTTCAGATCCTGGAAGGCCACAATGAGGTCACCTCGGAGCCTTCTCTTCTCCAGACTGAACAGCCCCAACTCCTTCAGTCTGTCCTCATAGGAGAGGTGCTCCAGCCCTCTGATCATCCTCGTGGCACTTCTCTGGACACCTTCCAGCACCTCCAGATCCCTCTTGTAATAGGGGCTCCAGAACTGGAGGCAGTACTCCAGGTGGGGTCTCACCAGAGCTGAGTAGAGGGGGAGAATCACCTCCCGTGACCTGCTGGCCACACTTCTCCTGATGCAGCCCAGGATCTGATTGGCTTTCCGGGCTGCAAGTGCACATTGAGAGCTCCTGTTGAGCTTCTCCTCCACCAACACCCCGAAGTCTCTCTCCTCTGGGCTGCTCCCCAGCCAGTCCCTGCCCGACCTGGATTTGTGCCTGGGATTGCCTCGACCCAGATGCAGGACCCTGCCCTTGGTCTTGTTGAAGCTCATGAGGTTGGCTTGTGCCCACCTCTCCAGCCTGTCAAGGTCCCTCTGGATGGATCCCTTCCCTCCAGCGTGTCTGCTGCACCACACAGCTTGGTGTCATCAGCAAACTTGCTGAGGGTGCACTCACTGCCACTGTCCATGGCACCCACAAAGATGTTGAACAAGACTGGTCCCAGGACTGATCCCTGAGGGACTCTGCTTGTCCCTGGCCTCCACTGGGACATGGACCCATTGACAGCCACTCTTTGGGTGCAGCCATCAAGCCAGTTCTTATCCATCTGGTGGTCCATCCATCAAACCGTGTGTCACCAGCTTGGAGACCAGGATGTGGTGTGGGACAGTGTCAAAGGCTTTGCTCAGGTCCAGGTAAACGACATCAGTTGCTCGCCCCTCATCTATTAATGCTGTCACCTGTTCATAGAAGGCCACCAGGTTTGTCAGGCAGGATTTGCCCTTGGCAAAGCCATGCTGACTGCTCCCAATCACCTCTTCACTACTCTTCTGAGTCAGTAGTGCCTCCAGGAGGATCTGCTCCATGATCTTTCCGGGCACAGAGGTGAGACTGACCGGCCTGTAGTTCCCTGGTTCCTCCTTCTTACCCTTTTTGAAAATGGGAGCAATGTTTGCCCTTTTCCAATCTGTGGGGACTGCCCCAGGCTGCCATGACTTTTGGAATATAATAGAGAGGGGCTTAGCAACCTCATCTGCCAGTTCTCTCAGCACCCGTGGGTGTATCCCGTCGGGTCCCATGGACTTGAACACTTTCAGGTCCTTCAGGTGATCACCAACCTGAGCTTCACTTATGAAGGGCAGTTCTTCCTCCCCATCCCTGGCATCATCTGCCATGACTCCAGGAGTGTGGCTGGAGGCCCTTGCAGTGAAGACTGAGGTAAAGAAGTTATTGAGTAGCTCAGCCTTTTCCACATCACTTGTGACCAATTCACCAGTTTCCTTTCTGAGGGGGCCCACACCTTCCCTACTCATCTTCATGCCATTAATATACCTGTAGAAATTCTTAGTGCTCCCTTTGACCTCCCTGGCTAGATTCAATTCCAACTCTGCTTTGGCTTTCCTAACCAGGCCTCTTGCTGCTCGGGCAGCTTCCTTATATCCCCCTGTTCTATCTGTCCTTCCCTCCACTGCCTGTAGAGTTTCTTTTTAAGTAATAGTGTGTCCAGGAGCTCCTTGCTCATCCAGGCAGGCCTCCTGGCATTCTTCCCTGCTTTTCTCTTTTTGGTATACATAGCTCCTGGACACAGAGGAGGTGGTCCTTGAATACTGACCAGCTGTCCTGGGTCCCTCTTCCCTCCAGGGCTTTGTCCCATGACACTGTGGCTAGCAGATTCCTGAAGCGATCGCAGTCTGCACGCCTAAAGTCTAGGGTCATAAGCTTAGAATAGGTCCTCCTGATAGCCCTGAGGATATTAAATTCAACTGCTTCATGGTCACTGCAGCCAAGGCAGTCTCTGAGCCTCACATTGTTTACCAGCCCTTCCCTGTTGGTGAGAACAAGGTCCAGCAGAGCACCTTTTCTTGTTGGTTCCTCTACCATTTGGAGGAGGAAGTTGTCTTCTATGCAGTCCAGGAACATCCTGGATTGCTGGTGCCTTGCTGTGCTGTCCCTCCAGCAGATGTCAGGGTGGTTGAAATCACCCATGAGGACCAGGGCTTGTGACCTGGAAGCCACTTCTATTTGCCTGTGGAGGGCCTCATCTGCTTGGTTCTGCTGGTCAGGTGGCACCAGGAGGCTGCTGGAACACTGCAACAGGTTGCCCAGGGAGGGGGTTGAGGTCCCAGCCCTAGAGATGGTGAAGGTGAGGCTGGACAGGGCTCTGGGCAACCTGATCCAGTGCAGGATGTCCCTGCTGAGTGCAGAGGGGCTTGGACTGCATCACCTTTGCAGGGCCCTTCCAACCCAAACCACTCTAGGATTCTAAGTGCAGCCTCCAGGGAGAGGAGAATAAAGATGAGGCAGAGGAGGACAATGAAGAGGACAAGGAGGAGGAGAACCAAAATCCCTTCCAAACTCCTCCAAAACTCTGCCACATGCCTTGAAAGCTCTTCAAGCTCTGAAGAGGTCATTCTGGAGAGAGCTGAGGGAGTTGCTAGGCTCAGGGACGTGTTGCACACTCTTCACAAATGCTCAAGAAGCTTTCCAAGTGCCCTCAAAACCATCAGCACAGTTCTGCTAGCACAGAATGCCAGGCTGCAAGGGACCCCAAGGCTCAGCTGCTCCAACCTTGCCAGGGGACACTGGACTTGAAAGGAGCTGGCCCAGCCCCCTGCCAAGCTGAGCCTTCCAACTCTGCCCTGCAGGGGAATCCACCACTGCCCTGGGGAGATGATTCCAATGGCTGACTGGGAGGGAAAAGCTTTTTCCTCTGCAGGGCACTGTTCCACTTCAGCCCAACTCTTGCAGCAGCTCTTTGAGATCTGCCTTTTGAGCATCACAAACTGAAGCACTGCAGTGAAAAGCAGCTCAGCTTCAACTTCCAACTGGCTGAACTCTCACATTTTAAATTCAAGGCAGGGGCCAAGCTCACACCAAGCCCCACACTGAAGAACCAGCAACTAAGGTCAGAGACAGCTCTCAGGCACAAGAATCCAGATCAGGAATGCAGAACCAGCTCCCAAGCTCAGAGCCAGCTCCTAAGTTCACATCCAGGCCCCAAGCTGAAGAACTAGCAGCTAAGGTCAGAACCACTTTCCCAGCTCAAGAACCAGCCCTCAAGCTCAGAGCCAGCCCCCGAGCTCAAGAACCACCAACTAAGATCAGACCACTTCTCGAGCTCAAGAGCCAGCCCCCAAGCTCAAGAGCCAGCCACTAAGGTCAGAACACTTCCCAAGCTCAGAGCCACCTCCAGAGCTCACACCCAGCCCCCAAGCTCAAGAACCAGTTTCACAACTCTCTCTCTCTCACCACACCCACTCCAAACAATTTCCTCCCAAGCTCCACTCCGAATCTGCCCTACCCAACCTTCTATCCAGTCTCCCTCATCCCATCAGTCCCAGCCCCTCACAAAAGTCCCTCCGGAGCTCTCCTGCAGCCCCCAGCAGCTACCACAAGGCTGCTCCAAGCTCTCCCCACAGCCTTCTCCTCTACAGCCTCAACAGACACAACTCTTACAGCCACCCCCACAGGGAAGCTGCCACAGCCCTCCCACCACCCCCATGGCCTCCGACACACCTCCTCCAACAGCTCAACCTCTTGCCCAACACCCTCCTGTTCCAACACCCAAGGCTGCACAAAACACCCAGCAAGAGCTTCAAGCAACAGCAGACCTGGAGTTGGGCTGCAAAGCTCTGGAGAAGAAAACCACTCCAGAAGGGGTCCAGTGCCCCAGGGGTTGAAAAGCCCAGGCTGTCACTCTGCTCCTGCAGAAGGAAAGGTTGACTTGGCCACAAGAAGCCAAACACTTCCCCACACCAATCCATGCACACCACTTGACTGTTAACCTCCTTGAAGCCCTTTGCTGGCAGCAGCACTTCCTCAGCCCACAGCTCCAGCAACACAAGGCCTTGAAGGCTCTCCTGCACTCCACAGCTCTCAGCCACACCCACAGACCTTTGCCACCCACAAGCCAAGAAGCTTCCTTCTCACCACTTCTCTTGCCAAGCCTCACCTCCCTTCTGCCTTCTCAGGACACCACAAACTAACCCCAAAAGGCTCCAGCTGACAGTGCTGCTTGCAAGAATCCCAGGCAATTCCAAGGGAAGGCTATGAGCCCAGAGGGAAAACCCAAACCTTTCCCCTCTCCACAGGACTCTCTCCCACTTCCCATTTGTGCCAGCACCTAAGATGCATTTGCTTTGGGGCAGCTTTGTCACACAGACACAATTGGCTGGCCTGGAAAAGACCTCTCTGAGCAGCCCCATAACCACCAGGGCCAGGAAACCATGGCCCCATGGCCACACCTCGCTACAACACGTCCAGGCATTGCACAGAACCCTCCCAGAACAGTACAGACGACGCCAACCGACCCTGCACACCTCTGCCCTACCCCACAGCCCTCCCCCACCCCGCACCCCCGACCACCCCCCACACCGCAGATCCCCAAAGCCACACAGAGGGCCCACAATCACAGCGACCCCCCCAAACAGCACAAACCCCAAACGCCAAGCTTGCAGAGCTCCCCCAGACCTCACAGACACCTCCCCACCCCGTACCCCACGGACCCCCCCCATATTCCCAGAAGCCCCCCAACTGAACCCCAACGACTCCCCCTAGATCCCCGCAGAGGCTCCCCCCCAAGCCCCACCGACCCCTGCCCCATAAACCCTTCCCCAACCCAAGCGACCCTCCCGACCCCTCACAGCCCCCCAGAGAGCATTCCCTGATCCCCACCCCCAACCCCCAACTCAGCCCCAGAGATTCCCTCACCCCACCTGGACTCCGAGACAAGGGGGAAGCAAAGCAGGAGAAGGAGGAGGAGGAAGAACTCAGCGCACAGGGAGCCGTCGGCCCCGGCAGACTGCTGGCGAGCAGAGAGCGCTGGGAGGGAGACCCCGGAACGACCCCTCCGGCTGCCTCGGCCACGTGTGACGGAGAGCGGAAGCAGGTCGCAGTCCGGAACGGAAGTACCGCCCACGAGCGGGCGGCCGCAGCCAATCAGAAGCGCCGAGAGCGCCGCGGCTCCTCCCCCCCACTACCGAGGCACAGCGAGGAGCTGCCGCTGCCGGCCACGGCCGCCATTGTTGCTGCCCCAAGTCGGGCGGCAGCGGAGCTGCGAGAGGAGCACCGCAGGCGCTGGCGGGCGAGCCGCAGCATCCGGCTGGTGAGCCGCGGAGGGGAGGGAGGGGCTGAGGGGGCTGGGGAGCGGAGCGGGAGCTAGGCTGCGGGGCGATTCTTTTTGTCCCCCCCAAGCCGCCGTCCCCTTCCTGCTGTCGGAGCCACGTGACAGCGGTTGGCCCTTCCGATTCGTCCTTCCCCGCGTCACGTGACGCAAGGGAGGAAAGGGGAGGTGGGAGGGGGCCGTGCGCAGCTCTAGCAGGCCCGGGATCGTGATGGGGATCGGGACAAGGACCGGGAGCGGTGCCGGGCTAGGGCCCGGAGCGGAGCTGCTGAGGGTGAGGAGGTGGCGGCAGGGAAGCAGCGGAGCCAGCCGTGACCGAGCCCCGGGGCGGCTCCGGGGCAGGGGTGGTACCGATCCCCATATCACCAACGCCAGGCCCACCGTGGACCCCCCCCCCCCCAGGCTGCCCCGGGACACCCCCAGACCCTTTTAGTTCATCCCAGGTACCTCTAGGACACCCCCAGTCCCCCTCAAACCACCCCAGGACACCCCCAGTCCCTTGTAGTTGACTCCAAGTCCCTTAAGGACCCTCTCCCCTAGCCCCCTAGAATCCAACCCAGGATCCCCTCCTCGCCCCCCAGACCCTTTTCAACCTTTCCAAGACCTCTTGGGGGACCTTACCCCCACACAAATGGCCTTTTGAGCCCCCTCCCCACTCCCCCTCTGCCCCCTCCCCCAGGACCACCATGTCCGACAGCGACGACAGCAACTTCTTAGGGGAGGAGAGGAGCAGCGAGGCCAAAGAGGCTGAGGAGAATGAGGTGAGGCTGAAGGCTCCACCACCGGGGGGGGGGATGTGGGGGTGTGGTGGTCTATATTTGGAGAGCTACCCCCTCTCCAAACCCCTTCTCTGTGGCCCTCCCACCCTCTCTCCCCACCTAGGCCCAAAGAGGAGTGAGGTAGTGCCACAGGCAGCGAGGAAGAGGAAGAAGATGATGATTGGCCTGCCAAGAAGCCCAGGTATGGAGGCTTCATCCTGGGTGAAGCTGGTGAGGCTTTAAGGGGAGAGAATCATGAAGATTATAAGCAGGGGAACACCACATACCCTGAGAGGGGATCTTTCACCACTTTGCTCTTTCTCACCTCTCAGATGTTGATGGTGAGTGCAAGGATGAAGATCAGTAGGAGGATGGAGCTGAGGACACCCTGCCCCTCAGAAGAGGCCTTTGGAGACATTTGGGGGGGTCCTTTGGGTTTTGATGACCACCCCCTGCCCCCCCCCCCCCCAGGGTTTTGTGGCCTTTTGAGTTTGGGACTCCCTTAACCCAGGGCTTTGGGAGCCTCTTAGGGCCTTGAGACCCTCCCCCAGAGCCTTAAGACTGCCCCCAAGGGTTTTAACCCCACCCCAAGACTTTGAGGTGCTTCTTTAGGCTGCCCCCCAGGGATCTGGGGGGGCTTTGGGGACCCTCCCCTAGGGTTTTGCACCCTTTGATGGTTGGGTCTCCCCTCACCCAGGGCTTCGGAAGCCTGTTAGGGCCTTAGGACCCCCCTAGAGCCTTGAGACCTCTCCCTAGAACCTTAAGACCCCCTACAAGGGTTTTAACCCCCCCCAGGGTTTTGAGGTTCTTCTTCAGGCCTCCCCCTAGGGATATGGGGGGGTGTCCCCCCCAGGGTTTTAAGGTCCCCCCAAAGGCTTTGAGGACCTCACTTAGTACTTTTAGAGACATCCTGCCTTGGTCTTTAGGGACCTTCCCTCCCCAAAAGCTTTCATTCTCCCTCCCCACAGGGAGCAGCTTTTGGGGTGGGGTGGCTGGGGGCACAAAGTCCTCTCCCTTTGCCCCCCACCCCCCCAAATCCACCTTGGGGGGGGGGGAGGGAGCAGAAGGGGAGTGGAGGGGTTGGGGGGAGGGATTCCCACCTGCTTTTATCCTTTCCCCCTCCCTCCTCCCCTTTTTTCCATCTCTCCTTCCCCCCCCAATTTCCTCCTTCCCCCCCCAAATTTTCCAATTTCTCTCTTTTTCTCCCCATTTCCTGCAGTGTCTATGGTGGCTCAGAAGAGCTCTCTGGTGATGTCACTCAGCAGCAGCTTTTCACAGGGGTCAAGTGAGTCCAGGGCTGCTTTTTGGAGGGGGGGCCCTGGAACTGTGCGAACTGGGACCAGGCTCCCCCTTAATGGTGGCTTCTTGGCACCCCCACTCCCACAGACACCCCAACCTCTGGACTGTGAAGTGCAAGGTGAGTACTGAGGGGGGCACAGCCTGACCCTAAATGGCCCTTTCCGGGCCAGAATTGGCCCTTTTTACCCTCAAATTTGCCTTTATTATCCCCTTTTACCCACAAATTGTCTCTTTCTGCCCCCAAATTGGTCTTTATTGGCCCTTTTAGGCCCAAATCGACACTTTCTGTTCTCAGTTGTCCTTTATTGGCCCCTTTTGGACCCAAATTGCCCATTTTTTCCCTTTTCAGTCCAAATTTGGCCCAGTTTGGCCCCAAATTGGCCCTTGTTAGTCTATTTCTGGTATTTCTGGCCCCAAGTTGGCCTTCTTTTTCCCTTTTTAGCCCCAAATTGGCTCTTTTTTGCCCAAAGTTTGCCTTAATTGTCCCTTTTTAGCCCTAAATTGGCTCTTCTTTTGCCCCAAGTTGGCCTTTATTGTCCCTTTATAACCCCAAATTGGCCCTTTTTGTCTCCAAATTGGCTCTTTTTTACCCCAAGTTTGCCTTTCTTGTTCCCTTTTTAGCCCCAAATTTGCTCTTTTTTGGCCTTTATTTTCCTTTTTAAGCCCCAAATTTGCTCTTTTTTTGCCACAAATTGGCTTTTTTACCACCAAATTGGCCTTTTCTGGCCTTTATTGTCTCTTTTTGGCCCAAAATTTGCCCTTTTTGGCCCCAAGTTGGGCTTAATTGCCCTTGTTTAGCCCCAAGTTGGCCCTTCTGGGCCCCTTCTAGCCCCAAGTTTTCCTCTTTTGCTCCCAAAGTGGCCTTTATTGTGCCTTTTTAGCCCTAAATTGGCTCTTTCTCGCCCCAAGTTTGCCTTCATTTTGTTTTAGCCCCTGTTGAGGGGCTGAGGCAGACCCCTCCCCACCACGGGCAGAAACGACGACTCAGACAAAGGGATTGGGGAAGTGGTGGAAAGTTTCAATGGGAAGCAGTGAGTGTGTGCCGAGAGCCAGAAGCAGTGACAAATCCCGAAGCAAACCCAGAAACATCCTGTCCCCACCTGAGGGTGCACCCAAGACCCCCAGGGCTCCTTCTTCCCCCCGCCACTGCTAGGCTAGTCTCAGCTGGCCAGATCTGAGACTGCCCATCCCCCATGGCCTTGGGCCTAGCCAGGCCCGTGGCCGGGAGACATCTCCTCCAGTTACCGGGTGGCAGAGAGGGAAGAAAGAGGAAGTGCCAGACCCTGCCCTGGATCTTATAGTGGTGCAGACAATTATGGTATGAAATACCTGATTTCCTGTGTCCACCCACTGGGCTGGACTTCTGGACACAGGAAACACCCCCTGTAGCAGAGGGCACCCAGCCCAAACTGCTACAGCGCCAAATTGGTTCTTTTTTGCCCCAAGTTGGCCTTTATTGTCCCTTTTTAGCCCCAAATTGGCTCTTTTTGGCCTGAAATTGGCCTTTATTGGTTCTTTTTTGCCCAAAATTGGTCTTTTCTGGCCCCAAATTGGCTTTTATTGTCCCCTTTTACCCCCAATTTGTTTCTTATTGGCCCTTTCTGGCCCCAGATTCGCCTTTTTTGGCCCCAAATTCCCTTTAGACCCCAGATCACCTTGTTTTGGACCCTAAATTGCTACTTCTGCCCCCTTCTTGCCCCTTCCTGGTGTCAAATTGCCTCTTTTTGGCCCTGAATTGCCATTTCTGTCCCCAAATGTCCCTTCCTGTCCCCACCCTCTCTTGTGTCCCCGGACTGGGGAGGAGCGAGCCACAGCCATTGCCCTGATGTGGAAGTTCATCACCTACCAGTTCACTGACACAGTCAGGAGGTCCCCAAAGTGTCCCCAAGGTCCCCTCCTGTCCCCCCAGCCCCTGCAGATCAAGTCGGGGTGGCCCCAGAACCCCTCAAGGCGACATCTCCATGGGGTCATACCACCAGAGTTGGCCTTCCCCATGTCCCAAACACCTCCAGTGGGTCTCAACCACCTCCAAGAGGCCCCAGAGTGTCCCCAAGGTCCCCAAAAGTGTCCCCAGGTCCTCCATCCCCTGCCTCCTCCTCTCCCCAACTTTTCTTGGTCTCTCAAACCCTTTTTCTCTCCCCAACCTTCCTCCTCCTCTCCCCCACCCCCCCCCCGGGATTGTGCCCCCCCATGCTCAGCAGGGGCTGTGGCACCCCCTGCAGGTACTGAACATGTATAGGAAGGTGGTGACAGTGAGGCACCAGGTTATGAGCAGGAAAAAGGACAACTGCTTCACCACAGCCCTCGAATCAGAGCAGAACAACATCCATGTCAAGGACCTCATCAGGGTCATTGATGACCCCCACTTGGTGAGGCCCTGGGGGACTGGGGCTTGGGAAGCCAGGCTTGGTCCTTTGGAGGCTTCTGTTGGGGTTTGGAGGGGTCTCAGGGGGGTTTGGAGGCATCTCAGTGGGGTTGGAGGCATCTCAGGGGGGCTGGAGGTCTCTAAAGGGGCTTGGAGGCATCTCGGCGGGGGGTTGGGTGCCCCTGAGGTGCCTGTGGTGTGTGCCCGCAGGCAGCTGCACTCCACACTGCAGCTCTCAGACTCCACTGCATGACGGCAGCAGAACCCCAGCCCAGAGCGGGGCCTGGGACCCCAACACCCCACAACACCCCCTCCAGGTGCCTGCTCCAAGTCCCCCCGAGCCCCAACCCCTACCCTCCCCCCTACCCTCCCCCATCTTTTCTGTCACCTGTGTCCCCTCCATCCCCAACCCCTCCATCCCCAACCCCTCCATCCCCAACCCTCCATCCCCAACCTCTCCATCCCCAACCCCTGCTCCATGGCCACCACCAGGAGTGGCCACCAGGGGGCATCCAACCCTCAGCTCCTCTCCTCCCCCCTCCCCCTCCAGGACCGATGAGGACTTTGAGTGCGGCTTCAATGACAAACTCGCCCCCTCCCCCCAGCACTATGGAGGGACCACCAGCCCCCATGGTACCCCAACCCTGCCTCCCCCCAGGTCACCCAGCCCTACAACCCCCAGCCCCCCAGCATGCTGGCAGCGGAGTGCCAACAGTGCAACCCCTGGCTGCCAGCAGCAACTGCACGCCCACACTCGGCCAGGGCAGGGAGGGAGGGGGGAGCAAGGCTTGGGCTGGGGGGGGACCCCCGAAACATCAACCCTGGGGGGGCACCAAAGGTTGGGCATGGGGGGGACCCCAAAGGTTGGGCATGGGGGGGACACCCCTAAAACATCAACCCCAGGGGAAGCCCCAAAGGCTGGGCATGATGGGAGGGCCCCAAGAGTTTCTCATTCCATCAGCTGGGCAGGAGATGTTCTCCTCGCCTTTCACTACGTGTTTTGGAATCTTGGGTTTGTCAACAGACATTGGTTTGGTCACCAGCTGTGTTCAGACTTTTCCCTTCACCTTCTAGTCACAGAAACACAGAATCAACCAGGTTGGAAAAGACCTCAGAGATGAAGTCTAACCTACCACCCATTACCCCCTGACACCTAAACTATGGCTCCAAGTGCCACATCCAATCTGTTTTTGAACACCTCCAGGGATGGGGACTCCACCACTTCCCTGGGCAGCACATTCCAGTGGCCAATTCCTCTTTCTGGGAAGAACTTTCTCCTCACCATGAGCCTAAACTTGCCCTGGTGCAGCCAATTATTAACTATTAGTAACAACCATAACATAACTCCTTCCAAGTACAGATTGTGCCCACTCCCAGGAAAGGTTACACCACCTGAAGCCCTCCAACCACTCCTCTGTGTCTCCTCCCAGTACAACCTGTATCCCCTTACCCACTCCCTGACAGGCTGGGTCCCATCCCAGTACAAACTGTCTGCCTGATCTTTGGAGCTGGAGGTTCTGGTGTTTCTCAGCCCCAGGCAGAAAGGCACCATAGCATCTGGCAGGAGCCATTCAAAATGCCCTGGGATGGAGCAAACCCTGTACGTAGGGAAGAAGGCCAACTGCAGCTGGGCTGTGGCAGGAATGTGGCCACCCAAACACAGGAGTTGTCCTCCCCCAGACTCAGCACTGCTGTGGCCACATCTGGATGCTTAGTGTCTGGCTTTGGGAATGTCCAGACTGAAGGAATGGAAAGGAACTGCAGAGGCTGTAGAGGAGATCTGCCAGGATGGGGGTTGATATCTCTGCAGAGAGGCTGAGGGACCTGGGCTGCTTCAGCCTGGTGAGTGGAGGCTCAGGGCACTGCCACAGCAGTGTGCACATGGCTGAAGGGTGGTTTCAGAGGATGGAGTTCTTCTGGGGAGTGGGAAGAGACCAAAACCTCCACAAAGTGCAGCTTGGAAGGTTCAGAGTGGAGATGAGGCCAAAGAAATGTCCCTCAAAGGGCAGAGCTGCTATTCATGAGGCCATCCAGAGGTGCCAGGAAATGGCAGAGAGAGCTGAGACAGCTCAGGAAAGGGATGGAAATGGCAGGGGGAGAGCTGGGTGGGGAAGCAAGGTTGGTGTCAGCAGCCTGAAGGGAAAGAGCTGCAGGCATGGGACAGTGGAGGAGAGGCTGCAGTAGGGATGGCCAAGGGCTCTGGCAAGGCTGAGAGGCCCAACAGGACCAAGGTCTTTGTGCTCTTGGCTCTGGCATTTGCCTCTGCCACCAAGGCCTGTGAGGAGAAACTTGGCTTTGAGGTTCTCAGGCTCAAGGGCAGTGGTCAGGGCTTGGCCTTTCTGCTTCATAGACCAAAGAGAAGTTTTTCTCCCCTGCACTTTGCCTTTGTCTCCCTGCAGTCATGACAAAGTTTCATCCTAGAGCTTTGAACATATTTCTTAGCCCCGTGCATGATCTCTCAAAGAACAACTCAGATCTTACCAGTTTCAATTTTTACATTTCACTCTTCTTATTAACAAAGACGACCTGGTTGGGCCTGAATACATTGTACACAAGGATTAAGATACAAAGATCTACAAACACAGCAAACCCAATCTTCAGCACTGTCTTTTACAGTCTGCTTCAAAGGTATGTTACATCTTTATTTTTCTGAGATGGTCAGATATCAGAGAATTGTTTAATGTCAGCAAGATTCTCCTTGATCCACAAGGGTAGAGCTGGCCTGGCTCCATCTCCACAGATAAGGAAAATACTTGCAGGTAAACAGCAAGAGTGAAAAGGCTCCTTTGCTGGGTTAAAGATCACATCCTGAATATTCTTGTTCTGGCCAATATAAAATTGAACATAACAATGCATGTTTACTTAACCTAATAGTACTGATGGCTTGATGCTTTGCTTTTTTTTGCCAAGGAAAAGTACTGAGTCCTCTTAATCCTAATTTCTGCCAACTAAAACCTCCAAAATGTTTATATCCTCCATGAATTTTGTTAAATCACACTTGAAACCACATACAAAAGGAAAATTTGAGAACATAACATGCTTCAACTGTTCCTCTTTTATGACATAATAGCTCTTGAGCCCACTTCTCCAGCCTGTCCAGATCCTCCAGATGGCACCCATCCTGTCCTTCCTTCTTATCAACCACACCACTCAGCTTGGTATCATCTGCAAACTTCTTGTGTGTTGCTCAATCTCAGTGTGTCATTGATGAGGATAGTGAACAGCCCTAGTGTCAATATGTTTGGGACATCTCCACAGTATGCAATCATAGAATCAAAGGCTGGTTTGGCTAGGAAGGGACCTCGACAGGTCTTCTAGTCCAATGGCCTGCAGTGATTCAACCAATGTTTCCCTACTCAAATCCCCAGGAGTCCCTGGGGGATCCTGACCCCCTGGCTCATCTCCACAGGACTTCAGTGTGCTGCAGTGTCTCCAGCACAGCTCAGAACAAGAGCCTAAGGGCCCTCACTAGCTCTCTCTCCCTCTAGCCATGGCTTGTCACTCCATAGCTTGTCACCAGGAAGCCTGATCTTGTCCCCCTCCTCTTACAAGTCTAGTTTAAAGGCCTGCCAGTGAGCCCTGAAAGCTCCTGAGCAAAGACCCTTTTCTCCCTTGGAGAAAGATGAATCCCATCTGACCCCAGGAAGCCTGGTGCTGTGCTGCCCATCCCATTGTTAGACCCCAGAGCTGTGGCAGTGACACCAGCCACAAGGCCATGGATTCACAGCATGGGTCTGTCTCTTTCTGCCAGTGTTACTGCCTGCAGATGGAAAGGGAGAGGAGCAAAGAACCTGTGCCCCAGATTCCCTCCCCAGCTGTCTCCAGGCCCTGATGTCTCTGGATCCCTCTTGCACAATGGATTGTGGCTTCATCTCCACCCACATGGAAAAGCAGAAATGGGTAAGAGTCCAAGGGTTGGGCAATATAAATATGTAAAACTATAAATGTTTGCTTCTAAATCTATTTACTTTTTAATAAATCTTAGGCCAGGGTTCATATCAGGGGAACTGCAGGGCACATGATGGGGCTGGGGGCCGCTCCGGTCCCTTCTTGTGGTGGTTGCAGGATTTCAGCGAGACATTTGTTCCCTTCTGAAGTGAGAGCCCCATCACAGTGCTTCACTCCCTGGGAGACACGTGGCTGAGCTGGCAGTGGTGGCAGGGCAGGACATCCCCATGTCCTACCTGCTACAGACACCCCCATCCTCATGAAGCTGAAGGCCTCTGTTGACATGTGCCCCAAAAGCACCAAATGCCCAGGATGGGACTGAAAGATGAAGACAGAGATGCCCCTGCGACCCTCCCAACAGACCATCAAGACTGATGAAAATCTCACCAAAGACCTCCCTGAACTGGGCACACAGCTCCAGCCTCAGGCCTAGGAAAGAAATGTCCCCAAGAATCAGGCATTTTGGACAGGAATGTCTAAAAGAAAATCAAAATAAGACAAGATTCTGTTAATTTGAGGGTATTAGCATTACAGCTGGGCAAGGGACAAAGGAAAGGGGCATTCAGCCTGGGGAAACCCAAAGTTCTGGGGAGAAAGCATACACATCCCAGCAAAGCTCAGTGCAGCTTCAGTGGTGGTAATGGCTGTGCTGACTCATCACTGTTAATTAGTCTCATCATCACTAATTGGTGTTTAGGGAGAGTGGGGTGTTTGTTCCTGCTGGAGCCCCCAGAGTCTGAGAAAACAGGGTGCAAATGAGGTGATCTTGGTTCAATCCGCTGGGAAAGGTCCCCTATGGGGGTGATGTTTACCGTGGCAGTGCTGGGGGTCAGTGCTCTTCTGTGTCCCCTGGCACAGGCTGGTCGCTGGCGTGGATGTGCATGTGCCGGCTGAGGTTCGATCTGCAGCGGAAGCTCTTGCTGCAGGTGCTGCAGTGGAAGGGCTTCTCACCTGTGTGAACAAGGCGGTGCCGCCTGAGGGTGGACCTGTGAGTGAAACACTTGCTGCAGTCACTGCAGACGTAGGGCTTCTGGCCGGCATGGATGCGGCTATGACAGAGCAGCTGGGAGCGCTGGCTGAAGCTCTTGCCACAGTCGGCACAGGTGAAAGGCTTCTTGCCGGTATGGACATGGAGGTGACTTTTGAGGGTGGCACCATGTCTGAAGCTCTTGCCACAGGCAGTGCAGCGGTAGGGCTTCTCCCCAGTGTGGATGAGGTGGTGCTGGAGGAGGGTGGAGCTCGTCGAGAAGCTCTTGCCACAGTCAGCACAGCGGTACGGCTTCCTGCCGCTGTGAGTGTGGTGGTGCTGCGTGAGGGCATGGCTGGAGCTGAAGCTCTGGCCGCAGTCAGCACAGCGGTACGGTCTCTCCCCTGTGTGCATGCGGCGGTGTCGGGTGAGGTTGGAGGCCTGGCTGAAGCTCTTGTCACAGACGGCACAGACATACGGCTTCTCCCCAGTGTGGATCCGCATGTGCCTCACCAGGTCTGAGCGCCTGGCAAAGCTCTGCTGACACTTGCTGCAGGGGTTGGCGATTTCAGTGGCTGCTGGCTTCTCTCTGCTGGGCAGCTTGTGGCCCTCGGAGAGGTCGTTGCTGAGGTTGTGGTCTGACCTGTGACTCAACCTTTCCCTGGAGGTGTCAGGATTGCACAGCCTCTTGCTGGTGTGCCCACAGCAGTGCTGTGAGAATTGGGAGACATGGCCGAAGGTCTTATCACACTCAGTACAGGCGAAGGGCTTCTTGCCACTATGGGCATGCCAGTGAGTAATGAGGGTCTTGCTCCAGCGGAAGCTCTTGCCACAGCCAGCACAGCAGTAGGGCTTCTCACCGGTGTGGATGCGGCGGTGCCGGAAGAGCTGGCAGCTCATGTTGAAGCTCTTGCCGCAGTCGGCGCAGGTGAAGGCTTTCTGGTTGGTTTGGACGTGCCAGTGAGCGATGAGCATTGAGTTCCCCTGGAAGCTCTTGCCGCAGTCACTGCAGATGTGTGGCCTCTGGCTGGTGTGGACACGGCGGTGCTGGAGGAAGGTAGAACCGCGGTGGAAGCTCTTGCCACAGTCAGTGCAGGCAAAGGGCTTCTTCCCAGCATGGCCATGCCAGTGGGCGATGAGCATCAGGCTGCGAGTGAAGCTCTTGCCACAGCCAGCACAGCTGTAGAGCTTCTTCCCGGGCTGGACACAGTGGTGCTGGGTGAGGTTAGAGCTGAGGCTGAAGCTCTTGCCACAGTCACCGCAGACAAAGGGCTGGGCACCATGGTGGGGGCAGCAGTGCTTCATCGGCTCTGAGCTTGGTGGGTAGCTATGTCCACATTCAGGGCACCGATTTGGCCCTAAGGCTTTGTCTTTCTCCTTCCCCTGCTCTTCCTCTTCATTCTCCTTGTACTTGTCATCATTCTCCTCCTCCTCCTCCTCTTCGTCCTCATCTTCCTCCTCTTCCTCTTCTTCTTCATCCTCCTCCTCCTCATCAGTTTTCTCTTCCTCCTTTTCTTCCTTGGGGCTACACTTCAGATCCTCAAACTTTGCCAGGTGATTCTTCTCCTTCAGGCTCTTGTCCAGGTCCTTCTGGGTGGCCATGGTGGAGGGGGAAGGGGCACCCCTGTGCCCTCAGGCAAGGCCCTGGGGACCAAGTGATAAGAGAGGGACAGACGGATGGAGTCTGTGTGTGTGGACAGCCAAATAGCCTTTGACACCCAAAACTTGCCTGGGTGTGTGGGGGGTCAGACACCTAATTCCTATGCTGAAGCCCCTGGTACTTATTTAGTGGGGGTCATCTACCTTGTTCCTGAGTCCAGCAGCATTGGCAGGTCAGATCCTGGCCCGGTCCCTGCCTTCTGATCTCTCCCACCTCAGATAAAGGAGGTGGTGGTGCTGACCCAGAAGCCCAACCCTCCCAACCCCCTCCCACCAACCCAACTCTATACTGATGAGAGCAGGGGAGTTCTGTTCAACTGGGCAGATCTGCAAACTCTTCCCTTGCTCATCCCAAAGGGGTAAGGGTGATGGAGAAGGAATGACAGGGCCCTACCCAGACAGAAGCAAAGGGCTCAGACAAAAGGACTGACCTACAAGGGGTAGCTTAGCACTGCCCACCCTCCTACAGGAGAGCCAGGCCTTGCTGCAGGCAGTTCCAAAGACCAGCAGCACAGGCACAGCAGACAGGCAGTACTCCTGAAGTTGGGATGGATGTCTTCAGTGGAGATGCAGCTCCTTCTCAAGCAGATAACCTCCAGTAGACATCTGCAGGGCAGGCCCATAAGAGAGGGGACTCCAGGCAGCCTCTCCCAGGCCTTGGCTGCAGTTTCATCCTGCTGGAAGATGAAAAGATGCATTACAAGATAAAACTTTCAGGGGTAAGAATGGGAAGCTTAAAAGGACACACCCAAGGTTTTGTCAAAAGGAAAAGGGTTAACAAAGGTTCCAGATTTCACAGCCGGGGTGGGGAGTGGGAGGTGGTATCACAGCTGGGTAAGCACTGGGTGTTGCCAAAAGGCAGCAGGAGCACGGAAATAAGGGAATGGTAAATTTCTACCTTCACATGTAAAGTTAGGAGTGAAGAAATGACTTTGTTACTACTTCACACACAGAATCGCAGAATGTTAGGAGCTGGAAGGGACCTCAAAAGATTGTCCAGTTCAGCCTCCCTGCAGAGCAGGATCACCTATAGCAGATCACACAGGAACTCATTCAGGCAGGTTTCCAATATCTCCAGAGGGGGAGACTCCACAACCCCCCTGGGCAGCCTGTTCCAGGGTTCTGTCACCCTCACAGTGAATTTTTTTTCCTCCTGTTTCCATGGAACTTCCTCTGCCTCAACTGCCACCCACCGCCTCTTGTGCTGTCCTTGGGCATCACCCAGCAGAGCCTGGCTCCAGCCTCTGGGCACTCACCCTTTACATAAACATCAACGCGCTCACCCCTTTGTCTCCTCCTCTCCAAGCTAAAGAGCCTCAGCTCCCTCAGTCTCTCCTTGTAAGGAAGATCTTCCACTCCCTTAATCATTTTTGTGGCTCTGCACTGGACTCTCTCAAGCAGTTCCCTGAGGTCCTTCTTGAACTGAGGGGCTGTAACAGGAAAGGGTTAACGGAAGTTTGATTAGAAGTACCCAGCTGCCTGGGGCTGCCTGGGAAGAATTGGTGTTTGATTAGAAGCTGCCAGCTGCAGGATAAGAGTAAGGAATAGCATGTACCTCCAGGTTCCTCTGCTTATAAACTAAGCAGGGATAGGAAGATACTGAATGTGTTGGCAGCTGGAAACAGGAAAAGCAACTTCTTGAAAGCAGCCTCAACAGAAGCCAGAGCTGAGGCAGCAGCCCAGCTCCAGCCTTCACAGCTGCTTCAGTTCCTGCTCCCCTCACTGCTTCAGCTTCTCCAGCTTCAGCTCCAGCCTAACCAGCTCCACTCAGCAAGGGAGTGGCTCCTCCCTCACCTCTGGATTGAGGGAATCACATCACAGCCACAGACCCTGTCTCCAGCAAGGGGACAGGAAATGACAAAGCTCCATGGACACTTTAATTGCTTCGGTGTCACACTGCAGACAGACCCATCACTGGTCAGGGGGTGGAAACTAAAAGTACCAATCCTGGGCTCAGAGCAAACACTGCTCCACACTGCTTTTACAGTACACTCTGGTTAGACTATGGTGGTATGCTTTATATGCTTATATACTGTTCATACAGTGCATGTGGTATATGTAACTCACTGTGCCTGTATGAGACAACCTAACCCACACGGGATAAACCTTAACAGGGGGACTTTATGCCCGAGGTCTTTCTTTGCCCAAAGTCAAGGGGGTGGAATGTGGCAAAGGCTGCATCAGTACATTGAGCCCCTTGAACGTGTCCAGAGAAGGGCAACGAGACTTGTGAGAGGCCTCGAGCACAGCCCTATGAGGAGAGGCTGAGGGACCTGGGGTTGTTTAGCCTGGAGAAGAGGAGGCTCAGGGGAGACCTCATTGCTGTCTACAGCTAACTGAAGGGACGTTGTAGCCAGGTGGGGGGTGGTGTCTTCTCCCAGGCAACCAGCACCAGAACAAGAAGACACAGTCTCAAGCTGTGCCAGGGGAGGCTTAGGCTGGATGTTAGGAAGAAGTTCTTCATAGAAAGAGAGATAGGTTGGACTCAAAGATCTCAAAGGTCTTTTCCAACCTGGTCAATTCTATTCTATTCTTTGTGCTCTTTACACTGTTTTGCTCTTTTGTGCTCTCTTGCCCCTTGCACATGCTCTGCCCTTGTGCAGGTGCTCTGCCTGTGTCTGCAGCGCAGAGAAAAGCCTTGCTACCCAGGAAGAGCTGTCATGCCTCAGTTTCCCTGGGAACCAGCAGAGTCCTTCGCATCAGATGCACTGAAACTGCAGCCAGCTTAGCATTGCACCCACAGTCCCACCAGTAGGAAGAAGCTGCCTAACTGCATCTTGAAGGGACAGAGACCTGGGAAGCCAAGCCAGGAAGCACTTGCCTGAAGCCCTTTCAGCAGCTCTAAGCATGTCTGCTGCAAGCACAAAGCTGCAGCCCTGCGAGCCAAAGCTGGTCCCTGCGCCTGCTGCTCACAATGCCAGAGCCGTGCCCAGCTGCTCCTGCCCCAGCTGCTGAGTCGCAGGAGAAGGAGCTGCCCATCTCTCCACACCTGAGAGCCAAGCACCAGGGTGATCCAGAGCACCATCCCTGCCCTGCCAGGACCGCCTGGGAGTGTCCTGGACAGCCTCGTAGGCTTCCATGCCATGGGAAGCCTGCCACACCCTGCAACCAGACATCGTGTCCAGTGGAAACAGGGGAGCTGCTCCCCCACAGCATCCTGCAAGCACTGCAACACCAAAGGAACTGCCTGAGAACCTGCTCCAGGTGAACCAGCCTCCAGTGCACCCCTGCGGAGCCCACGCCACACCCCCGCAGCAGCGGGAGAGAGCTGCCTCTACCGCACCCAGAATGGAGCACCCCTAGAAGCCAGCACAGCACCCACCCGGCTCCCCCCAGCATCGACCAGCCTAGCAACTAGCCCGGCGACCAGCCCAGCCGCCAGCCCGGCAACCAGCCCAGCCACCAGCCTTCACCAGTGCACCAGAGAAGCTCAACATGAGCTGTCAATGTGCGCTTGCAGCCCAGAAAGCAAATCAGATCCTGGGCTGCATCAAGAGAAGTGTGGCCAGCAGGTCAAGGGAGGTTGAGGTTGAGGCCCCATCCCTGGAGGTGTTTAAGCCCAGACTGGATGAGGCTCTGGCCAGCCTGATCTAGTGTGAGGTGTCCCTGCCTGTGGCAGGGGGGTTGGAACTAAATGATCCTTGTGGTCCCTTCCAACCCTGACTGATTCTATGATTCTGTCTCTCTTTTCAGTGCTCACACATTTTACATCCATTTGGGTTCTGTTTAAAGTGCCTGCACTTCAGCCCACGTGGCATTGTCACCCGTGGATTGTAAAGCAGCACCCCAGGTAATGCACCAAGCCATAATTGGTGAGTGAAAATTGGTTCAAGTCTCTTTGAAAGGTTCTTGAATTGTTTGTGCCTGACACCCAGCCTCACCAGCTGTATTCAGCTGCCAGGTGTCTTGTTGAATCGCCCCCTAGTGGACAAAGGGCAGACTGCACGCCAGTTCCCTCACCAAAAAGCTCTTTTTTAGTTTTCTCATTTGGTTCCAAATTGGCAAACTCCAGCACTTTATGGAATTATAGCCATGACCATACACTAGAAACTGCATGTGGCTATGCAGTGTTAAAAGGTTGATAATGTTAATAGTAATAAATATTATTAGTAGTTCATATCTGATAATTCATCCTAATAACCATGAAATTCAGTCAGCTTTGGGCTGGGAAACAGTGTCCTGGACTAAACCAGCCTCATTATCATGCTACAAAGCACAGCTCCTAGCTGGGAGACCACTGCCCAGAATAAACCACCCACCCCCTGTACATACACAGGGAACTGAACAGCAGCTGGAGCTTGAATGGAAGCCAGCAAGAGACTGACCAGTGGAGCCTTAGCAGGTGTTGCCATCAGGCATAGCTCATGCCCTGCACTGGATCAGCATCCACCAGGAATTTCAGCTGTGTGCTCTCTTTGTGGCAATGCCCCCAGCACCCCAGCTTGTGCAGCTCTGTAATCAAGCACTGGCTGCTTGCTAGTGCCAAACCCAGCGTGCGGGAGTTTGATTCCCGATGTCGCTGACAGGATGACATCAGGAGCTGCACAGGCCAGGGCCTGCTCCTGCCCTCCCAACCCCTCAGGCCCCTGATGCACCCTAAATCACTGAACAAAGAAGATGCTTGCCCCAGATGGACCACTGACATGGCCACCTGTGATGGCACAAAATGTTGCAGAAGCCCGCCCCAGGCTGCCGCACCACCGACTCAGGCAGAGCCAGGAGGGATGCTACAAGGAGGGGCAAATGTCACCTGAATACCTCTGGCCTCTCAAAAAGTGACCCAACTGGGACAAACATGCCAGGGCCTGCTCCTGCTCTAACACCAGCTCAGGCCCCTGAGGCACCCTAAACTGCTGCCCACAGATGCTGCTTGCCCCTAACCTGCCACTGAAGCAGTCATGTTTGACATCGCAAAATGCTGCAGATGCCAGGTGCAGGCTCTTGCTGGATCAGGTCAGGCTGAGTGAACTGAGATGTCACAGGCATGACAATGTCAGCTCTAATCAGAGCCCCTGAGCTTTCCCAAGGGAAATGTGGAAAGATATGGACTGACTCCAAGTATGCCTTGGAGTCAACCAACAGGGTGAGGTGCGTCTGAAAGCTAAGCCCAGGGTAAGGAGAGGAGTTAGGCTGGCACAGATTAGCAAAGGAAATGATCCAGGACAACAATGGCAAATGGATGTCACTGAGCTCCCAAGAAAGGGGGATCCGGGTACCTGTTGGAACTCACTGACAACTCCTCTGGCTGGCTGGCTGGAAGCATCTCCCTGTTGCACAAACAAAGCTCCAGAGGTTACTAAAACAGTGTTACAAGAGGCAATACCTCGCGCTCTGGGACACCTGCTGCTGTTTCCCCAGACAGAGGACCACATTTTGGGGCCAAGGTGGTACAGCAAGTAAGTAGAATCTTAGGGATGGATTGGCAACACCACACCCCCTATAATCTACATTCCAGTGGGCAAGTGGAGAAAATGAACCATTTAATCAAAACCCACACAGTGAAAACTGGACAGGAAGCAAACCTCCCTTGGCCACAAGCATCACCAAATGCTGTGAATTCAAACCAAGAAAAGGAGAAAGGAGGGGTTGAGCCCATTTGAAATCTTGCTTGAAAGACCTTATGCAGTAGGACCTATGGACCCCTCTGAACCAGGGCAATTCAGAGAGCCAATGTAGGACAAGGAAGTTCAGCAGATTGATAAGAGCCTGAGCATTGTTACCAACCAGGTGACTGCAACCCACGTCAGAAGGTTAGACAGACCAGGCCCTGATGTGGAACCCAGAGACTATGTCCATGTCAGATCTCTTTCAGAGACCCCTCTGCAGCCCAAGTGGACAGGAACATATCAGGTGTTGCTGACATCCTTCACAGCCATTAAAACTCAAGGAACAAGCTGCCTGGATCCACCACACCCCAGGCAAGAAGGCTTCAGTGGGAGAATGGAAACTCAAATCCCAGGGACCCCTGCAGCTCAAGCTGCATCGATAGTTGTGGCCTGTTTGTTGAACACTGCTGAGGGATGGGAAGGAAATATGTACTGAGATGTTAGTCATGAACTAACTTTGCAAACTAATCTTTCTAACAGCTGGAGATGCACCCAGCTTCCCCCAGGCCAAATGAGAAACCAGCTATTTGGGGTAGCTTCAAGGAATTGGACTTGGGAGGCACCAGTCTGAGTGACTACATCTGATAATGGTTCCCAAAATCGCCAGCATGAGACCTCCTCCTCCTCTCCAACCTAAGCCTCCCCTGCCACAATTTCAGGCCACTTCCTCTCCTGCTAGCACCTGAGACTAGGCAGAAGAGCCCAACCCCCACCTCACTGCAGCCTCCTTGCAGGGAGCTCTAGAGGACAAGGAGGTCCCCCCCCACCCTCCTCCACAGTAAACACCCACAGCTCCCTCACATGCTCTCCACCAGCCCTACTCCCCAGACCCTTCCCCACTTTTCTTGCTCTTCTATGGACCTGCTCCAGACCCTCTAAGTCCTTCTTGGAGTCACAGGATCCAAACTGACCACAGCATTCCAGGTGTGGCCTCCCCAGGGCCCAGGACAGGAGGACAATCCCTGCCCTGGCCCTGCTGCCCACAGCATTGCCGAGACTTGCAGAGCACTGCAATTGCTTTGCTCACTTGCAGCAATCATTTCCTTCCCTTCCCACCTCATTGCACAGCAAAGAGCAGCAATGCAATTGCTTGGTCTTCTGCTGAAGCTCCTCCCAGGAAGCTTCAGGACTTCTCACCACCAAAACCATCAAGCACAGGCTGCCCCCAGGCCAATCCAAACCTTTCAGTCCAATTCAGTGCACTTCCTCACCCACAAGCAGACACTCAACATCTCAGCCTCATTCGGCTGCCTGCCAGCAAGCATTTCTCCAGAGGCAGAGCAGCTGCAGCAGAGCAGTCTGCTTCTGACCATGCTTCCTGCCAGCAGAGCTGACAAAAGCTCTGCACAGCTCCGAGCCTGCAGCCACAGGGCAAAAGCTCCTCCTGCCCTGAGCCCTTCTGTGTTCAGGAGGCCTGGAGAGAAACTGAAAATGAGTCTGCAATCCCCCAGGGAATATTTGTGCCTCAAGAGATTGCAGAGCACAAAGGCCTTGGATGCCACCACCCCCAGCACAGCCAAACCGCCCCACAGCTGACACCAGCCCTAGGCGCCCCTAAGCTCAGGCTCAGCACAGCACCCACGCCTGACACCCCCACGGCACCCAGCCCACAGATCCCCCCCGCGCCTGGCCCTCAGCCCAGCCGCTGCCCTGCAGCACAGCAGCCGCCAGGCAGCTGCCAGCACAAAGCCTCCCAACCCCCAGGGCTCCCCCACACCCCACCCCAGCAGCCTCTGCTGCAAGCCACACCCCACGCTGACCACCACCTCTCCTGCACACAGCAGCCCCCACAGCGCCGCTGCCAGCTCAGCTCTGCTGCCAGCCCAGCACCCAGCAGAGGGACACAGGGCCAGGGCCAGCCCCTGCAGCCCACCAATGGCTCCGCCTGCAACACAGCAGCAGCCAAAGGGGGCCTGCAGCTGCCCCTAGCAGGGGGATTCACAGCACAGCACCACAAGGAACCCCCATACACACCCACCCCACCCCGACCCGACCCCACCTCACACCCTCACACCCCGACCGTTCCCACACCCACCTCACCAGCCCCTCCCAAGCCCCACACATTCCCTCACCCCACCTGCAGCACAAAGGCCACCTACAGCACCAGGACGACCAAGAGATCAGCGCACACCAAGCTGCAGACCGCTGCCGGCCCCAGCAGGCTCCTGCCGAGCACAGAGCGCTGCGAGGGGGGTCCCGGCCCGGCCCCTCCGCCTCAGGCGCCCACGTGGCACTAGCAGCGCCAGCGGGGCTGGGGTCGCAGAGGAAGTCCCGCCCGCGCCCGGGCAGCCGCAGCGCCTGAATAGCCCAACCACGCCTGCAAGTCGCAACAGGGACCGCGGCAACCATTTTGGCTGCCTCGTGGCAAGAATCCGTGGAGTGCTGGAGCAGTGGCTGTGCGCGCGGACATCGCTGTCGCGACAGAGCTGCGAGGTCGTGAGGAGTGTCGGGGCCGGAGAGGCTGAGGGGGCCGGCGGCTATGGCTCAGGGACGTATTTGTGTATCTGCCCTGCACAAGCGCTCTGGGGTCCTCCAAACCCCTACTCGGACTTCCTCCTGCGGCCCCAAGTCCACTCTCTCTAGCTTACAGTCAGAACTTTCTTTCTGAGCTGTGTTCAGCTTAGAGACTAAGGAGAAAAGCTCAAAACAGGGAGACCAAACCAATCTGATCGTTACTCGAGAGAGGCTGCTGCGAGGTCTGGAGGCAAGCCCAAGATGTTCCACAACAGGCAGTGGGAACCTGAAGACTCAAACAAAAAGGAAGGAGTGAAAACCTCAAGCCTGAGCTCTGCACGCCCCACGCAGCGCCGGGGCCCAGCAGCTCCCACAGCCCCACGGAGCCCCCTGCCCCCCACGCCCCCAAACACCACACACGCCCCCAGCAGCCCCACACAGCCAGACCCTTCCCCGCTCCGCTGCCGCCGCCCTCAGCGCTCCCCGGCCCCCTCAGCCCCTCCCGCCCCGCTGCAGGTCACCGGCCGGCAGCGGCCGCTCAGCCCGCCAGCACCTCCGGCACTTCTCCCGCGCTCGGGCCCCGCTGCCGCTCCCCTCGGGGAGCAACAATGGCGGCCGCGGCCGGCAGTGACAGCTCCTCGCTGTGCCTCGGCAGCGGGCAGGGGGAGGGGCTGCTGCGCCCCCGGCTCCTCTGGTTGGCTGCGGCTGCCCGGGCGTGGGCGGGACTTCCTCTGCGACCCCAGCCCCGCTGGCGCTGCTAGTGCCACGTGGGCGCCTGAGGCGGAGGGGCCGGGCCGGGCCGGGCCGGGGCCCCCCTCGCAGCGCTCCGGGGCCGGCAGCGGTCTGCAGCTTGGTGTGCGCTGAGCTCTTGGTCGTCCTGGTGCTGTGCGTGGCCTTTGTGTGTGCTGCAGGTGGGGTGAGGGATTGTGTGGAGCTTGGGAGGGGCTGGTGAGGTGGGTGTGGGAACAGTCGGGGTGTGAGGGTTGTGTGGTGGAGTTGGAGAGGGGTGGGGGGGGTTTTGGGGGGAGGTCTTGGGGGTTGTGGGGTCCGGGAGGGTGGTCGGGGTGTAGCGGGGTGCTTGGGGTTGTTGCAGGGTTTGTGTGTTGGGAGTTGTTGGTGCTGGGAGAGGCTGTGTGTGGCTGTGGTGTGGGTCGGGGAGGTGAGGCTTGGAGTGGGGAGTGCTGGGGTGCTGCGAGGGGGTGGGTGTGGTTGCGGGGAGCTGTGTGTGTGGGCAGTGTGTGGGTAGGTGTGGGGGGGTGTGGTGTGGGTAGTCGTGGGAGGGGTGTGTGGGATTGTGGGGTCGGGTCGGGGTGGGTGTGTTTGGGGGTTCCTTGTGGTGCTGTGCTGCTGAATCCCCTTGCTAGGGGCAGCTGCAGGCCCCCTTTGGCTGCTGCTGTGTTGCAGGCAGAGCCATTGGTGGGCTGCAGGGGCTGTCCCTGTGTCCCTGTGTCCCTCTGCTGGGTGCTGGGCTGGCAGCAGAGCTGAGCTGGCAGCGGCGCTGTGGGGGCTGCTGTGTGCAGGAGAGGTGGTGGTCAGCGTGGGGTGTGGCTTGCAGCAGAGGCTGCTGGGGTGGGGTGTGGGGGAGCCCTGGGGGTTGGGAGGCTTTGTGCTGGCAGCTGCCGGGCGGCTGCTGTGCTGCAGGGCAGCGGCTGGGCTGAGGGCCAGGCGCGGGGGGGATCTGTGGGCAGGCTGTGGGCTGGGTGCCGTGGGGGTGTCAGGCGTGGGTGCTGTGCTGAGCCTGAGCTTAGGGGCGCCTGGGGCTGGTGTCAGCTGTGGGGCGGTTTGGCTGTGCTGGGGGTGGTGGCATCCAAGGCCTTTGTGCTCTGCAATCTCTTGAGGCACAAATATTCCCTGGGGGATTGCAGACTCATTTTCAGTTTCTCTCCAGGCCTCCTGAACACAGAAGGGCTCAGGGCAGGAGGAGCTTTTGCCCTGTGGCTGCAGGCTCGGAGCTGTGCAGAGCTTTTGTCAGCTCTGCTGGCAGGAAGCATGGTCAGAAGCAGACTGCTCTGCTGCAGCTGCTCTGCCTCTGGAGAAATGCTTGCTGGCAGGCAGCCGAATGAGGCTGAGATGTTGAGTGTCTGCTTGTGGGTGAGGAAGTGCACTGAATTGGACTGAAAGGTTTGGATTGGCCTGGGGGCAGCCTGTGCTTGATGGTTTTGGTGGTGAGAAGTCCTGAAGCTTCCTGGGAGGAGCTTCAGCAGAAGACCAAGCAATTGCATTGCTGCTCTTTGCTGTGCAATGAGGTGGGAAGGGAAGGAAATGATTGCTGCAAGTGAGCAAAGCAATTGCAGTGCTCTGCAAGTCTCGGCAATGCTGTGTCCGGCAGGGCCAGGGCAGGGATTGTCCTCCTGTCCTGGGCCCTGGGGAGGCCACATATGGAATGCTGTGGTCAGTTTGGATCCTGTGACTCCAAGAAGGACTTAGAGGGTCTGGAGCAGGTCCATAGAAGAGCAAGAAAAGTGGGGAAGGGTCTGGGGAGTAGGGCTGGTGGAGAGCATGTGAGGGAGCTGTGGGTGTTTAGTGTGGAGAAGAGGAGGGTGAGGGGAGACCTCCTTGTCCTCTAGAGCTCCCTGCAAGGAGGCTGCAGTGAGGTGGGGATTGGGCTCTTCTGCCTAGTCTCAGGTGCTAGCAGGAGAGGAAGTGGCCTGAATTGTGCCAGGGGAGGCTTAGGTTGGAAAGGAGGAGGAATGAGTTTCGTGCCAGAGTGGTCCAGAGCCTGACAGAGGCTGCCCAGGGAGGCAGTGGAGTGGCCATGCCTGGGGGTGTTGCAGCTAGGTGTGACTATGGGGCCATGGTTTGCTGGCCCTGGTGGTGTTGGGGCTGCCAGGTGGCCTCAGTGCTCAGAGAGGTCTTTTCCAGGCCAGCTAATTGTGTCTGTGTGACAAAGCTGCCCCAAAGCAAATGCATCTTAGGTGCTGGCACAAATGGGAAGTGGGAGAGAGTCCTGTGGAGAGGGGAAAGGTTTGGGTTTTCCCTCTGGGCTCATAGCCTTCCCTTGGAATTGCCTGGGATTCTTGCAAGCAGCACTGTCAGCTGGAGCCTTTTGGGGTTAGTTTGTGGTGTCCTGAGAAGGCAGAAGGGAGGTGAGGCTTGGCAAGAGAAGTGGTGAGAAGGAAGCTTCTTGGCTTGTGGGTGGCAAAGGTCTGTGGGTGTGGCTGAGAGCTGTGGAGTGCAGGAGAGCCTTCAAGGCCTTGTGTTGCTGGAGCTGTGGGCTGAGGAAGTGCTGCTGCCAGCAAAGGGCTTCAAGGAGGTTAACAGTCAAGTGGTGTGCATGGATTGGTGTGGGGAAGTGTTTGGCTTCTTGTGGCCAAGTCAACCTTTCCTTCTGCAGGAGCAGAGTGACAGCCTGGGCTTTTCAACCCCTGGGGCACTGGACCCCTTCTGGAGTGGTTTTCTTCTCCAGAGCTTTGCAGCCCAACTCCAGGTCTGCTGTTGCTTGAAGCTCTTGCTGGGTGTTTTGTGCAGCCTTCGGTGTTGGAACAGTCTCTTGGCTCAGTTTGGTCCTTTCTTGTGTGCCCAAGTCGAGCTCCCTTTGGTTTTAGGAGCTGAGCACAGCTTGAGGCTTTTGCTGCAATGGTTTTTGTGCTGTCAGCATTCTGTGCTGCCAGCTGGAGTGCTGTGTGCAGCTCTGGTGCCCCCAAGAGGGGCAGGAGGTTGAGCTTGGGAGCTGAGTCTTGAGCTTGGGTGTGGGTCTGAGCTGGGGTGCTGGATGTGATGTTAGCTGATGGTTCTTGAGTTTGGGATCTGAGCCTGCACATTTTATTTGAGAGTGAACTCGGGGTCTGGTTCTTGAGCTCGGGGTCTGGTTGTAAAGCTTGGGAAGTGGTTCTGACCTTAGTTGCTGGTTATTGGGCTTGGGGGCTGGCTCTGGGCTTGGGATGGGATTCTGGGCTCGGGGTGTGGGTCTGAGCTCGGGGGCTGCTTCTTGGGCTCCAGGGCTGGCACTGAGCTCAGGGACTGGCACTGAGCTTGGGAATGGATTCTGATCTTAGTTGCTGGTTCTCAAGCTCGGAGGCTGGTTCTTGGTTTGGGGACTGGCTCAGGGACTTGTTCTTGAGCTCAGGGGGCAGGCTCTGACCTTGGGAAGTGGTTCTTACCTTAGTTGCTGTCTCTCAGGCTCAGGCTGGGTCTGACCTTGAGGGCTGCTTCTGACCTTGGGGGCTGGTTCTTGAGCTTTGGGGGCTGGCTCTGGGCTCAGGAAGTGGTTCTGCGCTCGGGGGCTACTTCTTGAGCTCAGGTACAGGCTCTGAGCTTGGGAGCTTGTTCTTGGGCTTCGATCTGGTTTTGGAGCTTGGGGGCTGGTGCTGAGTGTTGGATCTGCTTCTGACCTTTGTTGCTGGTTTTTGAACTTTCAGGCTGCTCTGAGCTTGGAGCTGGTCCTTGAGCTAGGTGGCTGGGTGTGGGCTTAGTTGCTGAGTCAGAACTTTTGGTCTGGGTTCTTGAGCTTAGGAGCTGGCGCTGAGCTTGGGAAGTGGTTCTGACCTTAGTTGCTGGTTCTTGAGCTTGGGGGCTGGCTTTGGGCATGGAAATTGGGTCTGAGCTTGGAAGTTGGTTCTTGAGCTTGGGGGCTGTCACTGAGCTGCAAGAGTTGAGCTGAAGTGGAACAGTGCCCTGCAGAGGAAAAAGCTTTTCCCTCCCAGTCAGCCATTGGAATCATCTCCCCAGGGCAGTGGTGGATTCCCCTGCAGGGCAGAGTTGGAAGGCTCAGCTTGGCAGGGGGCTGGGCCAGCTCCTTTCAAGTCCAGTGTCCCCTGGCAAGGTTGGAGCAGCTGAGCCTTGGGGTCCCTTGCAGCCTGGCATTCTGTGCTAGCAGAGCTGTGCTGATGGTTTTGAGGGCACTTGGAAAGCTTCTTGAGCATTTGTGAAGAGTGTGCAACACATCCCTGAGCCTAGCAACTCCCTCAGCTCTCTCCAGAATGACCTCTTCAGAGCTTGAAGAGCTTTCAAGGCATGTGGCAGAGTTTTGGAGGAGTTTGGAAGGGATTTTGGTTCTCCTCCTCCTTGTCCTCTTCATTGTCCTCCTCTGCCTCATCTTTATCCGCCTCTCCCTGGAGGCTGCACTTAGAATCCTAGAGTGGTTTGGGTTGGAAGGGCCCTGCAAAGGTGATGCAGTCCAAGCCCCTCTGCACTCAGCAGGGACATCCTGCACTGGATCAGGTTGCCCAGAGCCCTGTCCAGCCTCACCTTCACCATCTCCAGGGCTGCGACCTCAACCCCCTCCCTGGGCAACCTGTTGCAGTGTTCCAGCAGCCTCCTGGTGCAGAACTTGTTCCTCACATCCAATCTCAATCTGCTGTGCTCTAGTTTGAAGCCATTGCCTCTGGTGCTGTCCCTGCAGGCTTTGCAAACAGTCCCTCTGCAGCCTTCTTGTAGTCCCATTTGGGTACCAGAAGGTCACTCTTCGGTCTCCCCAGAGTCTCCTCTTCTCCTCTCCAGGCTGAACACCCCCAGCTCCCTCAGCCTGTCCTCGTAGCAGAGGTGCTCCAAGCCCCTGATCATTTTTGTGTCCCTCCTGTGGGCCCTCTCCATCAGGTCCATGTCCTTCCTGCATTGAGGGCTCCAGAGCTGGCTGCAGTGCTGCAGGTGAAGCCTCATCAGAGCAGAGCCAAGTGCCAGGATGCCCTCTGTCCATCTCTGTCCATGCTGCTTTTGGTGCAGCCCAGGCTGCCCTTGGCCTTCTGGGCTGCAGGCTCACCCTGTCTGTTCCTGTCCAGCTTCTTGTCCACCAGCACCCCCCAGTCCTTTTCTGCAGGGCTGCATCCTATCCCCTCCTCCCCCAGCCTGTCCTGATTGTGAGGCTTGTCCCAGGCCAGGGGCAGCACCCTGCCCTTGCTCTTGTTGAACCTCACGAGGTTGCCCTGGGCCACCTCTTCAGCTTGTCCCCTTGAGCTCCTCCAACTTGTTCTGCAGGGTATTGCCTTAGGTTCAAGGAGGCAGAGTGGCTCTCTTTGAGCCTTGTCAATGGAGTTGATGCAAAGCTGTGCCCGGAGGGTTGGATAGAATTGGGCAGTTTCCATGGCTGTGCTGTTCAGAGCTGCATCCTGCAGTGCAAAGCATCAAACCACAACAATCCATAGTGTGCCTCTGCCATGGGACCCAAGCAGCCTCCCTAGGCCAAAGCTTCCTCCAAAGCTCCTCCAAACCAGGCCAGAACCCCAGGCCCCAAATGCCTTCCCCCTCCCCCATGCCTCTCTGCCCCTCCTCCCCCCATACCCAATCGATGCAGTTACAGATTCTGGTAGGCAGCTCCCAGGTGAGCCAGGCCGCTCCAGGCCGCAATTGGCAGCATTGCCAAGGCCTCAAAGCTCCACTGCAGAGAGAGATCACAGAAGATGTTCCTGGGAGCAGAGAGGAAGAGAAAAGGAGGCTGGAGAGCCTGTGCTGTTCCTTTGTAAAGAGTGGGTGCAGGCCTTGTGGGAATGAACTAAGACAGACAACGCTTTCTGGTGTGCCTCTGGACCCTGCTGTCCCTTCTGGAGGTCTCTACTCTCTGGTGTAAGATATCCCCGTTTAAGAAGGACATCGAGACTCTTGAACGTGTCCAGAGAAGGGCAACAAGGCTGGGGAGAGGCCTTGAGCACAGCCCTATGAGGAGAGGCTGCGGGAGCTGGGGTTGATTAGCCTGGAGAAGAGGAGGCTCAGGGGCGACCTCATTGCTCTCTACAACTACCTGAAGGGTGGTTGTAGCCAGGAAGGGGTTGGTCTCTTCTCTCAAGCAACCAGCACCAGAATAAGATAACACAGTCTCAAGCTGTGCCAGGGGAAGTTTAGGCTCAAGTGAGGAGAAAGTTCTTCACTGAGAGAGTCGTTTGCCATTGGAATGTGCTGCCCAGGGAGGTGGTGGAGTCACTGTCCCTGGAGGTGTTCAAGAGGGGATTGGACGTGGCACTTGGTGCCGTGGTTTAGTCATGAGGTCTGTGGTGACAGGTTGGACTTGGTGATCTTTGAGGTCCCTTCCAACCTCTGTGATACTGTGAATGCTCATCAGGTCACTAATAATAATATTATTCAAATACATGTATCTTACTTTGGGCTACCTTTTTCATATGGCTCTTGAAAGACTAAGTTGTCGATGTTGCCTTTATTGCTGTGTTTTTCCAGGGTTAAGCTGACCTGTTTGCTAGTTCCTGGCAGCCTTGCTGAAGGAAGGGTTAAGCTTTTGGCATTTTTGGGAAGAGGCACACTTTAAAATGCATGTGCTCAGTCTAGCAGGTGCGTTCTGAATATTGATGGGGCAGAGACAAAGGGGGTGGACATCACAGAGCTGGGATAGGATGAGCCTGGTTTAAAAAAGATCGAATGCAAAAGACCCGGCGGGGCTCCCTGCTCGGCGGGGCTCCCTGCTCGGCGGGGCTCCCTGCTCGGCGGGGCTCCCTGCTCGGCGGGGCTCCCTGCTCGGCGGGGCTCCCTGCTCGGCGGGGCTCCCTGCTCGGCGGGGCTCCCTGCTCGGCGGGGCTCCCTGCTCGGCGGGGCTGGCGCAGGAGCGCAGTGACAGCCCCGCCCCGCCTCCGCTCATTTGCGACCTTCTCCGTGTCATTTTAAGTTGCTGCCGTGGGGCAGTGGGGCTCCTCCCGCCTGCTGACATCATTAACTAGCCAGTTCCCTCCAGCTGCAGAGCTCTTCGGTTTCTGTCTTTTTTTAAACTAAAATGGAGGCTGGTTTCTTGCCTTAACATTGCCTTGCCTGCTGGAGCCTAGGTGTTCACATGTAACAGAGCTGACAGCAGGATGGTAGTCGACGCAGCCAATTCCAATGGGCCGTTTCAGCCTGTGGCCCTTTTGCATATTAGAGGTGAGTTATTGTGCATGGGGGAGAGAATTGCGACCCTCTGATGAGCTAATAAAGGGCTGTTGTGGTGCTAGGATAAGGGGCGCAGGACGTCCTTTGTAGCCTCTTCGGTTTGTCACAGCCACAGTAAAAGGAGACTGAAACCCCCTTTCTGTTAAATGTGTTTTGGGAAGCTCTAAGTATTCGTAGAGGCATTGTATGCATAGTTAAAAGCAGGTCTTACTACTTTCTGTCATGACTCTCCCATCCCCCTTTCAAGCTGTGCTGATGTCAAAGGATGTGAAGGTACAGAGAGGTACTGTGTTGGGGGAGGGAAGAGCCAAGTTCTTGCTATACAATTTCTATAGAGTGAGGACAAATGTTGATATGTTTCAAAGCCTTTTTTGTGTGAATTGGTCAGATAAGGCTCCTTTAAAATTCACTGTAGCTTCTGAAAGAATTGGAAGTGTTGTTGGGGAGGAAAGGGGGGATGAGATGTGACATGTATGATGAAAATATCCTTTATGCATTCAGAACGTATTTCCTTGAAGAGATGTGGCTCAGCTTCAACAAGCTAGCTCTTACATGCCTACCACTTCCTGCAGTTCTGAATGTTGTTTCTTAACAGAATTATGCTCTTTCTAGTTTACAGAAGGAGTGCACTGCAAATCTACATTTGATATCATTCATTGGGGAAATGTGCTTTGGTATGACATTTCTACATCACACTGAGTGTGTCTCTCTTTTTAGCAGTTTGTAACATTTTGCATTGCTGTGGATTTTTGTGGGTGTGTATTTTTTTAGCTGGCTGTTAACCACCCAAGCTTGCTCTTTTGGTTTTTTTACTTAAGGTGGCTTTGGCTTAGAACTTTTTATGAAAGCAGAATGTGTGTTAGCTGGGATGAGTACACCTTGAGCAGTGGCATTCATATGCAAGAAATACAGAACACAGGTAGCTGATACCTTTCTTAATTACTTTTGCTTCTCAGCTTTCATTGGTATTGGCTAGATGTTAGTTCTGAAAGGAGTAACATGGCTTTTATCATCTCTATTTTAGCTCCTGGCTGTTGTGTAGATACATGTTGTCATAGTGTGTTTATGGTAGTTTGTAGTCATGTGAGGGTAGACTTTTCCAGGTGTGATCAGATGGACTGATCTATTGCTTATGAGCATATTGCTTGCTCTGAAGGTTTATTTAAAAAACAGCCAACCAAATCTATTTTGAAGTGTGATGCTTAGTACCTTCCAGCATTGTACTGCCTCAATTTTTACTAGCAGGGCAGAACGTCTTCCAGACAGCTGGCCTGCAGAGCTGGCAGAAGGAGCCAGGGAGCTGCATAGTTTCCCACTGCTCCAGGAGGCAGTTAGAGATCTTACCAGCTGCTTGGACCCCCACAAGGCCATGGGACCAGATAGGATCCATCCTAGGGTGCTGAGAGAGCTGGCAGATGAGCTGTCCAAGCCGCTCTCCATCATTTTTCAGCAGTCCTGGCTCACTGGAGAGGTCCCAGAAGACTGGAAGCTGGCCAACGTGGTGCCCATCCACAAGAAGGGCCGGTTGGATGAGCCAGGGAATTATAGGCCTGTCAGCCTGACCAACCCCACCTGGCTACAACCTCCCTTCAGGTAGTTGTAGAGAGCAAGAAGGTCTCCTCTGAGCCTCCTCTTCTCCAGGCTAAGCAACCCCAGCTCCCTCAGCCTCTCCTCACAGGGCTGTGCTCCAAACCCCTCCCCATCTTTGTTGCCCTTCTCTGGACACGTTCCAGCAACTCAACATCTTTCCTAACCTGAGGGGCCCAGAACCGGACATAAGGGTGTGACATAAGGAAAGAACACTGAATTAGGGTTTTTTCTGTTTGGTGTTTTTTTTTTAATTTTTAATAAAGAAGTTATACATACAGCCTCATCAACTGTCATCACCTTTTGAACAAAATCTGAGCCACGAAGAAAAACGTTTATTACTTGGTCTTGGCTCCATTGTGTCTTTTTTGAATAGTTTGTAGTGCCCAGGACTGTCAGCTCAAAAAGACTGGAACTCAGCATGCAATTAGAGGCAGTGAACAGTATGCTGGAAAAGAGAAAATGAGTGCAGATGGGAGAGGGGAGGAAAGGAATTAATTTTACAATCTGTAAGCTGTAGTTTTAGATTTGTTTCCCTCTTGTGTCTATTGCACTTTAAACTAGTAGGCCAGTGAAGTGCAGAGGGCATCCTGCTTGGACTTGGAGGCATCAAGGGAGAGAAAGTAGTGAAAAAAACACTAGGTTTTAAAAAATTTTCAAGGTATGTGCTGAGAATGTTACAAGATTTTTGACACTGCATGCTTAGAGATGAAGAAATGGTTACAAGGTTTGTATGTAGGCATTATATTTGCCTTTCAGTCTGTAATCACTCCCCCAACTCTCAAATGAATTCAAATAAGAGATCCTGAGCTTATCTCTTGTTGATGTCTGATGTACGTGCGTCCTCTGGCTATTATCAAGGGTCAAACCTTGTGATGAAATGCTGGTGCAAATGCTGATCTAGTTATGGGTAGTAATTACTGTCATTAATAAAGCTATGTCCAGTCTCATGGATCATAGCAGGTGTCTAATTGCCGTGCTCACTCATGACTTCATTCCCATCGTTCGGGTTGCTGAGCATGTCGTTGGCCAGTCACCGTGTTTTCTTAACGTGTACACAGGAACATGATGTGCATTCTGTGGATCAAGTGAAGCTGGGAAACTTTCTTTTTGGACAGCTTTGTGTTCTCTGTGTCTGGACAGGAGTTAAAGTGGACTGGCAGGCTGTAATTTAAAGGACTGAGATGATTAAGGCAGACATGACTTACATAAAGTGCTAGGAAGAATGTGGCATTCCTTCGGGTAGCTGTGTTTAACCGGCTTTTAAACTCCAGTTACTTAACAACAAGTGGCCCTATTTCTATAGCTACAGTACCTGGGAAACCTTTCTATCTGTAGTAGACCAGGAGATGTGTATTTTCTTCATCAGTGTTCAATTTGCTATGGTATAGTGTAATGTGTGTTACATGAAATTTATTGTAAGCAACATATACAGAATGGGGTTGGTTTTGCACACTTAAAGGTCTGTATTAGATTTGTGAAAGCTTGTAACTGGTAAGCTCTGAATGGCCCACAGTATTGCTGAGATAACTACCTTGCTTCTGTGCCATGGGGCTGGAGTTAAGTTTGGTGGATCACTTACAATAGTGGCAAGGGAATGGAGGAGCTTCGGAGCATTTTTACATCAGGGTTTCTTGTTTAGGAAATGCTATTTGATCTTCAGTCATGCTGTGAACTTTCTCTTGAGTGTTGCACAGAAGTGCTTATGATAGGCTTCTGGAAATACCAGTCTGTCTGCCTGGGTGACTGGTATTGGTGTGGTATGGTTTATATTCATTGGAGCAGCTTACGATTTACATTAGTATGTCCCCAGTTCATTGGGGAAACGGAGGAGCAAGATAACTCTGATCATGCAAAAAGAAAGGGAAATCAATTATGAGTTAAGAGGCTCTAAGAATAAAGATGAACGTAGAAAAGAGAAGTTTCTGGTGCAATTGATTTGTGGAGCCCTGAGATCCATATATTAACAAAGCTGCAAACCAGCAAAGCTCCCTGCAGCACAGTGCAATGCTGCCTGATTTAGTTCACATGGAATAGGTGGCTTGGCTTCCCACAGATAACTCTAAGACATCTCTGGAGAAATGCCTTGAGAATTGTGTCAAATATCTTGAAAATACATTAACCTGTTTCCAGCTGTTTATTGGGGAAAAAATTACTGTTTAACCTAAAGCTGTGTTTTGTTTTGTGATTTCAAAACTTGCAGATTAAGGCTTTGGTTATATCAGAGATAAATGGCAAAGGGTGTTTCATCCTTCAGAAACTACCCAGTTACTTTGTAACTTGGGATATATTAAAATGGTTTGCAAATTAAAGGATGTGTTCCTGAATTTGGGTAAAGGGATTTTAATTTGTGTAAGAGAGAAACAGCAGAAGTGTTCAATATGCCTGTTTAATAAATGTATGTTAAAGGTACCATATCTGAATTTGTGTGTGCTTGTATTGCACTGAGGCACTGAAGTATGGGTTCTTTGCAACTGCTTACTTCAACTTTATGCAACATGCTTGAATTTGTTGGGCTGCCCCCTCCCTGGAGGTGCTGAGGGGCAGGTTGGATGAGGGCTTGAGCATCCTGGTGGGGTGGAAGGTGTCTGTGGCTATGGCAGGGGGTTGGAGCTGTCTGATCTTTGGGGTCCCTTGCAGCCCAAAGCATTCTCTGAATGCTTGAATTTGGACACTTAGCAGAACTGCAATGGAGGAAACTTGAAATAAGTAAAGTTGTGGAACTGGTTCTGAGCCCGGGGGGTTGGGTGGGAGTTTGGAAGCTGTTCTGACCTCAGCTGCCTGTTCTGGAGCTTGGGATCTGCTTTTTAGCTTAGTTGCTGGGTGTGAGCTTAGTTGCTGGGTGTGAGCTTGGAAAGTGGTTCTGACCTTAGTTGCTAGCTTGGGGGCTGGGTGGGAGCTTGACCCCTGCCTTGAATTTAAAATGTGAGAGTTCAGCCAGTTGGAAGTTGAAGCTGAGCTGCTTTTCACTGCAGTGCTTCAGTTTGTGATGCTCAAAAGGCAGATCTCAAAGAGCTGCTGCAAGAGTTGGGCTGAAGTGGAACAGTGCCCTGCAGAGGAAAAAGCTTTTCCCTCCCAGTCAGCCATTGGAATCATCTCCCCAGGGCAGTGGTGGATTCCCCTGCAGGGCAGAGTTGGAAGGCTCAGCTTGGCAGGGGGCTGGGCCAGCTCCTTTCAAGTCCAGTGTCCCCTGGCAAGGTTGGAGCAGCTGAGCCTTGGGGTCCCTTGCAGCCTGGCATTCTGTGCTAGCAGAACTGTGCTGATGGTTTTGAGGGCACTTGGAAAGCTTCTTGAGCATTTGTGAAGAGTGTGCAACACATCCCTGAGCCTAGCAACTCCCTCAGCTCTCTCCAGAATGACCTCTTCAGAGCTTGAAGAGCTTTCAAGGCATGTGGCAGAGTTTTGGAGGAGTTTGGAAGGGATTTTGGTTCTCCTCCTCCTTGTCCTCTTCATTGTCCTCCTCTGCCTCATCTTTATCCGCCTCTCCCTGGAGGCTGCACTTAGAATCCTAGAGTGGTTTGGGTTGGAAGGGCCCTGCAAAGGTGATGCAGTCCAAGCCCCTCTGCACTCAGCAGGGACATCCTGCACTGGATCAGGTTGCCCAGAGCCCTGTCCAGCCTCACCTTCACCATCTCCAGGCTGGGACCTCAACCCCCCTCCCTGGCAACCTGTTGCAGTGTTCCAGCAGCCTCCTGGTGCAGAACTTGTTCCTCACATCCAATCTCATCTGCTGTGCTCTAGTTTGAAGCCATTGCCTCTGGTGCTGTCCCTGCAGGCTTTGCAAACAGTCCCTCTGCAGCCTTCTTGTAGTCCCATTTGGGTACCAGAAGGTCACTCTTAGGTCTCCCCAGAGTCTCCTCTTCTCCTCTCCAGGCTGAACACCCCTAGCTCCCTCAGCCTGTCCTCGTAGCAGAGCTGCTCCAAGCCCCTGATCATTTTTGTGTCCCTCCTGTGGGCCCTCTCCATCAGGTCCATGTCCTTCCTGCGTTGAGGGCTCCAGAGCTGGCTGCAGTGCTGCAGGCGAAGCCTCATCAGAGCAGAGCCAAGTGCCAGGATGCCCTCTGTCCATCTCTGTCCATGCTGCTTTTGGTGCAGCCCAGGCTGCCCTTGGCCTTCTGGGCTGCAGGCTCACCCTGTCTGTTCCTGTCCAGCTTCTTGTCCACCAGCACCCCCCAGTCCTTTTCTGCAGGGCTGCATCCTATCCCCTCCTCCCCCAGCCTGTCCTGATTGTGAGGCTTGTCCCAGGCCAGGGGCAGCACCCTGCCCTTGCTCTTGTTGAACCTCCTACACCTCTGGTGTAGGACATCCCAGTGCGTTCCACCCACCACAGGGATTCTCCTCCATGCTCTCATCCAGGGGCTTCTGTTGGGCCATGCTGGGTGTGTAGATCATCCCTGGGGACTCTCAGAGGGCAGCAAGTGAGTGGAGATGGAGCATTGGATGGAGAGATGGAGGGTGAAGGCTGCAGGGGGTGGGAGAGCTTAGTTCAGCAGCTGTGTGGTTCTGCCTGGCTCCTACCTACAATGCTGCTGGCAGCAGCTGACCCCAGAAGCTCAAAGTCCCAAACCCTGCCTGGCTCAGGACAGTCCCCTGACCCCTCCTGACATCCATCACCGCCCAAGCATGCACTCGGGGCTCCTAGCCACACACCCCAGCCATCCCCCATGGCAGGAGTCATATGAGGTCTCACTCCCTCTCTGTCCCCCTTCCTCTCCTCAGTTCCTGCATGAGGTGGCTGCAGGGTCCCTCCCCAGCCCTCATCTGTAACCCCTCCTTGGCTTGGTGCTGTTCTTTCAGCCCTCCAGCTGATCCCAGACTTTAGTCTCAGCCCCCTTCCATTCTTGTGCTCCTGCTTCCAACCCAGTTCCTTAGATGCTTCCTCAGCCACAGCATTTCCCATTCCCCCCTTCCAGCTGCATTGGCAGTGGAGGTGGGGGACACAGGGCCATGGGACAGCCAAGGCAGCAGGGACATAGGTGGGCTGGAAATGAGGGAAGGGCCTGGGAGTGCTCAGGCAGGAATTAGGTCTTGTCCCCCCCCAGAAGGGGAGAGGATCCAGGGCCCAGATGGCAAATGTGTGTGCAGGGAATGCCAGAGTCTGGCAGCATTTCAGGAGCTGAAAGGAGTGAATTGTGCTGCAGTTCTGCATGTGTCAGCTAGAAGATGAACAGCAGCCCATGGGCACTGTGCCCTCCCATCCAACCTCATTTTCTCTTGGGGATGTGGAGTGGCAGCTCCAGGAGAACTGAAAAGAGAAAGCTGAGAGAAATGGTCAAGGAGAGAAGGAAGCAAAACCCTTTCCACAGAGTCTCTTTGGGCTGCAGGTGTGTGAAGGGTGCTGGAGGAGGCAGCTTTGGGCTGGAGACAGATTCCTCCAGCATCCCAGTGTGGGCTGAAGAGGTTGAGCAAGAAGCTGAGCAAGTCCCTTCCCCCTTTGCTGCATCTCCAGGGATCATGATCCTCCCTTTGTCTGTATCCTGAGGGCTGCTCTGATCTCTTGGGGAGTGGCCATCAGAGAGGTGTGTGCATGGCAGAGCTGAGCACAGAGTGGGTGTGGTGGGGGCAGGGCCAAGGAGGAGAGCTGGGACCAGAGGAAGATTTGCTGTCAAATGCATCTGCAGGCAGCAGAGGCCTGGGCAGGCAGTGGGAGGAAGCTGCAGGCAAGGCCTGGGAGAGGCTGTGTGGAGGCAGCTGTGTTGTGGTGCTGCCCTGCAGCTGTGTGCTGGGGGCTGTGTGCTGGGCAAGGAGCTGAGTCTGCACTTGTTGAAGCCTCCCATCTTGAGCAGCCCTGGCTGTGTGCTGTGCCTGTGCTGCTGGGCTTGGGAGCTGCCCCAGCAAGGCTGAGCTGTGCTGCCTGGTCCTGGGCAGTGCTGAGCCATTCCTTGCAGGTCAGTGCTCTCCTCTGAGCCCTTTGCTTCTCTCTTGCAGGAGCTGTGTTCCTCTCTCTCCTTCATCCCTGCCCCTGTGTGCTAGGGAAGAGCAGAGTTTGCAGGCCTTCCCCTTGGAGCAGGCCAGCAGGTAAGGAATGCAGAGTGGGGCAACAGCAGGACCCCAGCCCCCAGGGCACCTCCCAACTTCCTCCAGCCTCTCCTGCCCACCACATTGCACCTTTCCATGGACTCTGAGGCACATCAGCTGTGGTGGGAGTCTGGGAACTCCCCAGGCTGGTGGGGGTCAGTTTTGTGACAGGAGGTTATGCTTGGGGTTGGGATGTGGCGGGTGGTGGGAGAAGGTTGGAGATAGTTTGGTGTTCCTTGGTCAGTGCTGTTGCCTCCGTTGTCTGAGCCAGGAGTGACCAAAGGACAGGGCCTGGGCCACGAACCACCCTGCCAATGCTGCCAGCCTCAAGGACAGTGGGAGAAGACCACTTGTAAGTCCCAGGTTACCTCAGGCCACTGATCACAGGAACCTGGGGGTCTCAGCATAGGTATTAGAGGTCTGACCCTACACCATGGCAAAAAGTGAAGGCTTGCGGTCCCCTCTACATTCTTTCCTGCAGCTGGGTCTTAGGAGGTGTTGGGTGTCAGGGATTGTCATGACCCAGGCAGGATCTAAGGGTTTGAGGTCCTCGGTTCAGGTGCTTCCATCTTCCCTATTGCAGAGTTGTGACCCCTTCCTGCCACAGTATGGCCTCACAGAAGGACCCAGAGAAGAGCTGAGAGGAGAAGCAGCACCCAGAGAGCAAGTTAGAGCTGCCAAAGTGGAGCCCCAAAGGAAAGGAGAAGGAGGAAGGCGAGGACAAGATGGATGATGATGATGGTGAGGAGAATGATGACTACGACAATGATGAGTATGAGGAGGAGGATAATGATGAGGATGAATGTGACCAGGATGAGGAGAAGGAATGTATGGAGGAGGATGAAGCCAGAGCAGGTCCCTCTGTGCCACCCAAGCAGCTGAATCAGTGCCCTGAGTGTGGGCAGAGCTTCCCACGTGGCTCAGAGCCAGTGAAGCACCACTGCCCCCACCCTGGCCTCTGCCCCTTCATCTGTGGTGACTGTGGCAAGAGGTTTAAAGAGAGCTCTCACCTCCAGGATCACTGCCTCACCCACTCTGGGGAGAAGCGTTTCACCTGTGCTGACTGCGGGCAAAGCTTCAGCAGGCGCTCCAACCTCACCATCCACTGCCGCACCCACACTGGTGAGAGGCCGTACAGCTGTGTTGACTGCGGCAAGAGCTTTACTCAGAAGCGCAACCTCATCCTGCACCACAGTGCACACAGCACTGAGAGGCCCTTCAACTGCAGGGACTGTGGCAAGAGCTTCAAACACAGCACAAGCCTAACCATCCACCACCGCATCCACACCAGAGAGAAGTTGTTCCCCTGTGCTGAGTGCGGCAAGAGCTTCACCACGAGCACTTTATTGATCCGACACCAACTCACCCACAGTGGTGAGAAACCATACAGCTGTGCTGACTGCGGTAAGAGCTTCACTCAGACCTCTGCCCTCCACCAGCACCGCAGTTTGCACAGCACTGAGAAGGCCTTTACCTGCAGGGACTGCGGCAAGAGTTTCAGTCGGAACTCCACGCTCACCATCCACCGCCGCATCCACACCGGAGAGAAGCCGTTCCCCTGTGCCGACTGCAGCCAGAGCTTCACCAGGAGGTTCAATCTCACTGTCCACCGCCGCATGCACACTGGTGAGAGGCCATACGGCTGTGTTGACTGTGGCAAGAGATTCACTCACAAGTCAACCCTCACCCAGCACCGCAATGCACACAGCACTGAGAAGTCCTTCAGTTGCAGGGACTGTGGCAAAAGCTTCAAATACAGCTCCAGCCTCACTATCCACCGCCGCAACCACACTGGCGAGAAGTTGTTTCCCTGTGCTGAGTGCTGTAAGAGCTTCAACAACAGCTACAAACTCATTCAGCATCAGCTCATCCACAGTGATGACAACCCGTACAGCTGTGCCGCCTGCGGCAAGAACTTCACCGACAGTTTCCACCTCACCCAGCACCGTCGTGTGCACACCAGAGAGAAGCCTTTCACCTGTGCTGAGTGTGGAAAGAGCTTCACCCAGAAAGGAAACCTTACCCAGCACCGTCGTGTGCACACGGGAGAGAAGTCTTTTACCTGTGCCAACTGTGGTGAGAGCTTCACTCAGAAAGGACACTTCACCAGTCATTGCTGCAGCCACACCAGTGACCAGGCCACAGTGTGGAGAAGGCACAAATAGATCCACCCAGGGTCTATTGGGGTAGTCCTAACATGCCTGAGAGAGCCTCTATAGCAGATTGAACCAAAATCGCCTATTTCTGCTCTGCATTTCTCAGAGGCTGGGGTCTCCAGCGGGAACAAATGCTTCCTGCCCTTCTGAACACCAGTTAGTGCTGATGAGAACAGTTACAGTGCTGAGTCAGCACAGCCAGAGCTACTGTTGGAGCTGGGCTGAGCTTTACCAGGGTTTGTCTGGTCCTTCCCCAATTTGTGTCTCCCTGGGGTAAAAATCCCTTTGTCCATTGCCCGGTTGTGTCCATACAAAGCCAAAGTTATGCAAATCCTGTCTGTTTGTTTTTATTTCAGACATTCCTGCCCACAATGCCCAAATGTTGACGGCATTTGTTCCCTAGGAATGGGGCTGGAGTTGTGTGCCCAGTTCAGAGAGGTCAAAGTGAGGTTGTCTAAAGAGTCTTGAGAGTGTCTTGCTGGGAGTGTTCTCAGGGACATCTCAGAGTGTTTTTTTCATTGTGTCAAAGGATGTTAGGTGGTCTGGAGGGTACTAGGATTGATTTTCAGAATCTTTGGAGGGTGTAGAAGGGCTCTCAGGGAGGTCTTTGAAGCCCATGGAAAGCTGCTGTCAGCTTTCCACTTAGGGAATTTGCTGTATTCCAGTAATCCTTGGGCTTCCAAAAACCTTCTCCCTAGGTCAGCAGTGTTGCTGATGGATTCCTGCTGACCTGGGGCTTCCCTCAGCCTTTCCACCCACCCAAAAGTGGGAAGAGATTTCTTTGAGTGTTGAGGAGTTTTCAGGAGCTTTAAGAGTGCAAATAGTGAAGTCACAGCAAGAAAGGATGCTGCACCTCAGCACTGTGCCCAGAAATGCTCCCCCAGAACATCTGTCTTACACTTGGCTCTGAACATAGCTCTGCAGCTCTAAGCAGTGTGTCTGGCAGAACCGTGAGCTATTGCTACGCAAGCTGGAGCTGGCTGAGCTGCTGCACAAAGCCACAAGTTCTGTGCTCAAGATGCTGCATTGGGAGCTGAAAGTGCCTGTGCAAATGTCATGGTCTTCAGGTGGAGAGTCCTCTCCCCACAAATAACTGCACAGACACATCTTGGACCTGTCCAACATGCAGAGAACCCCAAAAGGGCACTTGGGCAAGGAACTGGGAAGCAGCTAAGGAAGTGCAACTGCAGGTGGGACTGGGAAACTCTCAAACTGTGAGAGCAACTTGGGGGTGTGGAGCTGCCCCACTGCGGGAAGCCTTTAGGGCTGGTGAGACAGGGCTAGGTGCTGCTGATCCCTTGCTTTAGAATTCCCTGCTTCTCCTCCTTCCCTATCTTGCAGCTGGTGTTCTGCAAACAAAGGCAGCTGCTGGGCCCTGTGTGGAGCCTCTGATTCTCTCCTGACCAACTCCTAGTAGCAAAGTTGTTTTCCTGTGTGAGCCAAGAACAATATCCTGCATGAGCCAGAGGTGCTGGCACCTTTGATTGGAGCATGCTTTAGTTTGTACACAGGGCTGGATTCTGCTGGTGCCATGAATCAATGGGAGAGGGAAGAAAGTCTATCAAATTAGATACTTTGGGCAAGAGAGATTGGGTTAGGGACTTCCACTCCTGTTAGCTACTTCTTCTGTTAAGGGCTTCTGGGCCTTGTGATGTTAAGGACACTCTAAGACTCTCATGCTGGGGACTCTGTAATAAAGGACTTGTGAGAGGACTCCTGAGCTTCTCTATCCCTCTGCCCTTCTGGCATCTTGTGATACCAGCAGGGGGTTGGTGCATTTGTCAGGTTAGAGGGCACCCTGTTCTCAGGGGGTACAGTATCACAGCATCACAGTATCGCCAAGGTTGGAAGAGACCTCAAAGATCATCAAGTCCAACCTGTCACCACAGACCCCATGACTAGACCATGGCACCAAGTGCTGTGTCCAGTCCGCCCTTGAACACCTCCAGGGACGGTGACTCCACCACCCCCCCAGGCAGCACATTCCAATGGCGAATCACTCTCGGTGAAGAACTTTCTCCTCACCTCCAGCCTAAACTTCCCCTGGTGCAGCTTGAGACTGTGTCCCCTTGTTCTGGTGCTGGTTGCTAGGGAGAAGAGGCCAACCCCTTCCTGGCTACAACCACCTTTCAGGCAGCTGTAGAGAGCAATGAGGTTGCCCCTGAGCCTCCTCTTCTCCAGGCTAAACAATCCCAGCTCCCTCAGCTTCTCCTCACAGGGCTGTGCTCAAGGCCTCTCCCCAGCCTTGTTGCCCTTCTCTGGACATGTTCAAGTGTCTTGATGTCCTTCTTAAACTGAGGGGCCCATAACTGGACACAGTACTCAAGGTGTGGCCTAACCAATGCACAGTACAGGGGCAGAATGACCTCCCTGCTCCTGCTGGCCACACCATTCCTGATGCAGGCCAGGATGCCGTTGGCCTTCTTGGCAACCTGGGCACACTGCTGGCTCATGTATGTAAAAAACGGGGGTACGACGTCTGGCGCCTGAGCATGGTTGGCCAACTGGAAGGTGTCAAGAGAAGATGACATTCAGTGGGGAATCTGTGGCTGAGCCTGGAGAAGGACTCCAAGCATGCAGGTGTTTGTCACCATCTCCCTGCTGGACAGGAGAGCTGAGCAGCCACAGGGATCCTTTTCAAACAGCACAGGGCTCTGTGCTAGCAGGAGGCAAAAAAGCTTCCTCCTGACATTGTGCAGCATGGGTTTCTAGCCGTAGCTCTCAGCACCTGGCTTGTCTGGACAAAGGGGGGAAGAAAGTGCAGCTAGAAAGAGATGAGGTGCCTGAAGAAATGATTCTTGCTTGGAAGGAGATTTCCCCCTCCCTCACTGCTCTGAAGCTCACTCCATTTCTCATGTGGCTTTCAAAAGGGCACAGGAATTGAGGCTTTCTTGGGAGAAGCAGGGTGTGAAAAAACAACTGCTGCAAACTGCCTGAAGCTTCCAGAAGATTTGCCTCTGGGGTGAAGATTTCTGCTTTGAGGGCTGCTTAGCAGGCCAAATGGCAGAGAAAGCAGCCCAGGTGGCAGCTACAAAGGATTGCAGGGCTTGAATTCTCCTACTGCCCTGCTTCTGCTTTCCTTTGCACAGATCTGGTTGGGAGGAACAGGAGGCTATTTTTTTTCAGCCCCCAGGAAGCTGGTGACAAGAGGACTGTGGAACCAAGAGCAGGATTCCTGCGCTGCAGCCCTCACTTCTAGTGCTTGCAAACCTGTGCCTGTGTGAAGAGGATGGATTGCAGACCCCGGCAGTAGGTTGCTGTGTCCTCCATCAGCTGCTCCCAGCCCAGAGCCCCCCCCATCCCACACCTCCTCTCTCCCCCTCACTCACAGGTTCCACAGCTTGCAGGAGCAGCTTCAGGCTTTCAAGAGATTGAGTGCTGAATTGGTTTGCTGGTTCCCAAAGCTGTGGTAACATTTTGTAGGGGCAGCCCCTGGTCTGGAGAATGACTTTGGAGTTGGTTTTTGCTTGTAGTAGGTCTTAAAGCTTTGCCTTTTCAGTGCTGGTAATAAATTACAATTGGATACTCTCTGAAAAATCCTGGGTGTAAAATTGCAGGGGGAGGTAGGTGACCTGCAAGGGAAGAACAGAGTAATGCTAATAATAGCAACAGCAATAAGGAATCTTAATAGAAATAGGTATAGGAAGAGTAGGAAGAATAACTAATGAGTGATTCTGATAACTATGAAGTAATTAAAGTCTGTTAGGTAATAAATAATTATAATGAAAGGTGATAAGCAGGAAGGAATTGTAATAATAGCTGAGAAGTAATAGTAGATAAGTAGTAGAATAATCTGGGGTATAATGGAATCATCTAGGATCAAGTGACTGTAAATAATCAGCATAGATAATAAGAACAGACCACTGCAATAGGAACAGGAGTGAGCTTGAGAACACCAAAGGTGATAGCAGCTGATAAGAGTAAAATAGTGGCAATGGTGATCATGGATAATGGAAAAGTTTTGTGATTGGGGGAATTGCAATTCAAATAAGTTTGGAGTCATTTTAACCAGAAGAAGTTGTTTGTCAGTTCATTGGTCAATAGTTCTCTCCTGGGTTGAGTGCTTTAGGACTTTTTCTGTGTGCATTTCAAAAGAGCTCTCTGGAGTGTAAAATCTTTTTTGCTTTTTTCCTTTGTTTTTTGAAGTTACATCACTGGTTTGATTTTAACAGAGTCTTTTGCTTTGGCATCAATTCCTGGTGTTAGCATAAGCCAAGAGTTTAGAGCAAGGCTATTACAGAATGGTTTTGGTCTTTCTATTCATATTGTATTCAAAGGGGTGTGGTCAGTAGGTCGAGAGAGGTTCTCTGCCTTCTCTACTCTGCCCTGATGAAGCCACACCTGGAATATTGTGTCCAGTTCTGGGCCCCTCAGGTCAAGAAGGACCTCAGGGAACTGCTTGAAAGAGTCCAGCACAGAGCCACAAAAATGATTAGGGAGTGAATCATCTTCCTTAGGAGGAGAGCCTGAGGGAGCTGAGGGCTCTTTAGCTTGGAGAGGAGGAGCCTGAGGGGTGACCTCATTCATGTTTATAAATACACGAAGGATGAGTGCCAAGAGGATAGAGCCAGGCTCTGCTTGGCAATGCCCAATGACAGCACAAGGTGGAAGCTGAGGCATAGGAAGTTCTGTGGAAACAGGAAGAATTATTTCCCTGTGAGGGTGACAGAACCCTGGAACAGACTGCCCAGGGGGGTTGTGGAGTCTCCCTCTCTGGAGATATTCAGGACCTGCATGGATGAGTTCCTGTGTGATCTGCTCTAGGTGCTCCTGCTCTGGCAGGGGGGGTGAACTGGATGAGCTCTCAAAGTTCCTTCCAGCCCCTGACATTCTGTGACTCTGTGACTCTGTAATTGGTTATCAACTGCTGCCCTCTGGGCAAGGTTCCTGTCGAGTCTGCCCCTGGGGGACAAGCAGCAGAACCCCAGAGCCAGCCTCACCTCTTCCCCGGGGTTATTTTCCCAGTTTGCTGAATACTGTTTAAATCATTCCTGTTGCCTCTCCACTGCACACAGCCATTGTAAATATCCTACAGCCCTACACCCACACCTGTGAGTAGGCTTTTGGCAATTTGTTCATAGTGATAAACAGTAATTGATATTTTTATTTGTATCATATTTGCCTTATTCCTAACACCATGGATACCATCACACAGGTCGCACATGACTATGAAACCTGTGCTGCAATCAAGAGAGCCACCAGAGCTACGTGTCCCTGGAGCAAAGAGCTGGGGCTGGGTTTTTGCTATGGTGAGTCCTGGCAGATTGAGTCTCTTGGACCACAGCCATGAACATGCCAGGGCAAACACCACATCCTGCCGTGGCAGAGGCAAGTACAGGCTGGCTGGAGACGTACCCTGTAAACCATGCCAGTGCTTGGAACACCATCTTAGGCCTTGAGAGGCAAATCCTGCGGCTACATGGTACACCTGAGCAAATCAAATCTGCCAGTGGGGCAGCCTGGATCAGCAGCAATTGCTGCATTCTCACCTCTGCTCCAAACTGAAAAGTAATTAATCCTTTTCCCTTTGACATAACCACAGATCTTGGGAGGGGACAGAGCCAGGCCAGCTGACTCAGACTGGCCATGCCATATGACATCAGATCAGAGATAAGAACTAAGTGAAAGGAGGAAATGTAGGGAGATTTGTCCATAGCTTGTGCCCTCCAGAGGAACCATTATGCACAGTGCTCTGCTTCCCAGGAGTGACCAACCCCTGGCTGCTGAGGGGCAGCACAGACTAACATCTCTCTATGCTTTCACTTCCTTCTGGTCTGTTGCTCATGCTTATTGTTATGATTAAATTGCTTCTATCTTATAAATGCCTTTGGTTATCTTTCCCTCTCTCCCCTGTGCATCTAAGAAGGGGAGTGACAGAGTGGCTTTGGTGGGCATTTGGCCCCCAGGTGGGGCCAGACCACCACAGGGGGAAATACTTTATTGCTGGCTTCTGCTGCTGCTCCTGCATTTGCTAAGGTAACTGCACAGTGAATCAGCTCAGTAGATTCCTTTTCTCCTATCCTGGGGTGTGGGGGGGACTCGTGTGAGCCATCTGTGTTACCCCAGGACACAGATGCAGACTGGCCAGCCAAAGGACTCCATCATTCTTGGGAGTTCTTCCATCATTCTTTGTTCATTCAGGTTCCTCTCACTTCTGCTGCTTCTCTGAGCATCAGAGGGGGGAAGGTGACCTGGCTTTCAACAGCCACATTGTCTCCTGAGCCAATCTGCCTGCCTAATGTTGGGTGTGAAGAACAAGAGTTAACAGCACAGTAGAGCTAGAGGCTCTGCTTCCTGATAAGGATTCCCACTTGTTAATTGCTCATAAGCCCTGGGAGGCCTGAAGAAGCCTTGGAAGATAGAAGCATCTTGCTTTGGGTGAGAAAGTGCACAATGCTTTCCTTAGGCAAAATATGGTGTGGTAGGGTGAGAAAGTGCTCCCCCACACACAAAGAAACCACAGCTAACTCAGCCAGAGAAGCAAATGAAATAAGCTGTATTTACAAGCATAAATGGAATACAATGAATATATACACAAATATACAGTATTTACAATATATACAGAAATATACAGCAATGGACGTTAATACAGAAGAACTTTTTCCCTCCAGCCCTCCTACCTCCCTTTTTTCCCAAAAAGGGTTAGAGAGAGAGAGAGAAAGGCAATTAAGGAGAAAAATTCTGTTAGCTCAAAGTGTGTGCAAGAATTAGTTTTCTTACCTGGTTAGCTTTGTTAATTCAAGGTCGCTCCTGTCCGGCAAAGCTGTTGCTTCAGAGGGAGAAACAGGCAAGCCCACACGAACAGAGAGAGAACAGAACTCAGACTGAGCTGGCAGAACTTAAAGTTGCATTCTACCAATCCACCAATGAAATTAGTTTAGACTATCTTGGTTTTGTTTAAATATCAAAAACATTCAGCCAGAGTATTCAGGCAACTGTGCCTTCCTTAAAGGCACAGCCTAAACTGGTCACATATGGTTAGTGGAAAAGTACTGAAGACCACTTTGGCTCTATTCCTGTAGCCACTTAAAGGTATAAAAGCCCTTGGTACTTACAATAAACCTGGATCCTAGCTCACTGAGCTATCCCTGGTGTCCAGCCTCTCTCTCTCTGTCTCTTGCTTACCAGACACCATTGGGGTCTGTGCTCCAATGCCATAGCCTAAACCATTGCTGATCAGATCATCCCTTGGAGAGAGGCAACCTGCTGAGAGACAGCTTGTGCTGAGAGGATGTTTCCAGAGGGGCTGGATTGCTAAGGGAACTTTCTCAGGTGTCCTGGTTTGAGGCCAGGCAGATCCTCTCTTGCCTCCCACCAGGGCAGAAAGTGAGACTCACACAAATGGATTGCAACAGTGATGGAAAGTTTGAATGGAAAGCAGGAAGTGTTGTACAGAGGCTACAAAGCAGAGTGACAAATGAATCCCAAAGCATAGAGTCCCCTAGAGCACACCCAAAAGCCTCCCAACACTTCCCTTCTCCCCACCTGAGGGTATACCCAAAACCCCCAGGGCTCTTTCTTCCCCCACCCACTACTGCCAGGCTAATCTCATGCTGGCCAGGTCTGAAACTGTCCCCCCCATACCCCCTTCTCCTCCTGGCATTAGGCCTATCCAGGCCTAAGAGGCCTTGCGATACTCCCTAGCATTACCTGATAGAGAGCGTCTCCCATGGGAGCAGAGAGGGAAGAAAGAGGAAGAGAAGGATTTTGCAGATGGATTTATAGGGTGCAGGATATTATGGGTATGAAATAGGCTGTTTCCTGTGTCCACCTCATTGGGTTGGACCCTCTGGACCCTGGAGGTGCAGCTTATGTGGCAGTAACAGGAGGCACCCAGCCTAAACTGCCACAACATCTTATACAGCTTCTGCAGTGCTGCAAAAGACTGCAAGCAAGGGAGAGATATAAGAGAGTCAGAAGGAAGGGGGAGAAGAGGGGGGAACTGCAAACAGCAGTAGCAAAACCACTCTTCTATTGTTTACAAGCTGTTGTCTTCAGAAAGGTGCAGATTTTCGAGCTTTAGAACTAAAGTTCCCACTGCATGAACACTGCTTTCAGCTCCAAAGTTTCTTTTTCACTAATTTCTGGATGATGAAAAAATAGTTTGAGACCTGTCCCAGAACAATCGGGATCAAATGGCATCACCAAGTACAGACAAGGGATTATCCCAGTGCAAGCTGCATCTGCTGATCTCCTCCCAGTACAGACATGGTTTTGTCCTAGAGCAAAGTCAAAGCCTTGGCCCCCTCCCAGTTCCAAATGCTGCCCTCCCAGTGCAAACCAGACAACAGGACTTCTCCCCAGTACAGATTGTGCCCACTCCCAGGGAAGGCTACACCACCCGAAGCCCTCCAACCACTCGTCTTGTGACTCCTCCCAGTACAACCTGTATCCCCTTACCCACTCCCTGACAGACAGGGCCCCATTCCAGTACAAACTGGTTCCCTGTTGGTTTGGAATTGGAGGTTCTGGTGTGTCCCATCCCCAGGCAGAAAGGCACCACAGGGTCTGGGAGGAACCATTCCAAAAGCCCTGAGATGGAACAAACCGTGCACACAGGGAAGAAGGCCAACTGCAGCTGGGCTGTGGCAGAAGGAGTGTGGCCACCCAGACACAGGAGTTTTCCTTCCACTGGACTCCACACTGCGGTGGCCACATTTGCATTCCTGGTGTTTGGGTGCAGAGTCCTGCAGTCTGGAGGAGTGGAGAGGAATTGGAGAAGCTGAAGAGGAGATCTCCCAGGATGGGGGTTGACATCTCTGTGGAGAGGCTGAGGGATCTGGGCTGCTTCAGCCTGGTGAGTGGAGGCTCAGGGCACTGCCATAGCAGTGTGCACGTGACTGAAAGGTGGTTTCAGAGAGGATGTACCAACCTCTGTACCAGCCTCTGTACCAACTCATTCCCACGAGCCAATGCCTCATCTAGCAGCTGTGCCCCAAGAAATCAGACCCTTCCTGTGCCACTTGGAGGGAAGGGGAGCCCCAGATGTACATCACATGGAGAACTCTGGTTCTTCCTTCATGACCAGGGGGAGGACAGGAGGAAGTGGGATGGTGAAGCCACTTCTGAACTGGGGACTCAAGTATGTCAACTGAGAGGGAAGATGGTGGTTAGGAAGGGATCATCTAAGCAGGCAGCAAAGGTAGCTGTGGTAGAGAGCCAAAAGGGTAATCAAGGATCTTCCAGGCAGAGAAGAACTGAGGTTACCTCCCTTGATCCTGAGGAGGGGACCTCTGGCCAGGCCCCACCAGGATCAGACAGTGAATACTCTGATGCAGACCAGGAGTAGAGGGTCCCTGCCTTTGGCCAGGAGGAGGAAAGGGAGGGCAGAGTGTGCTGCACTGTGTGGGTTTGATGGCCTGGCACATCAAAGCCCCGGGAACAGAAGGTGTTGGCAGACACAGGGCACAGTGCGCGTTGATGCTGTCAGGGCACAAAGGCAAAGGATCCATCTGGATTTCTGGAGTGACAGGAGGCTGCCAGGAGCTGTCTGTACTAGAAGCTGACGTGAGCCTAATAGGGAATAGGTGGCATCCTATTGTGCCTGGCCCATAGGCCCCTTGCATTCTTGCTACAGATCACCTCAAGAGAGGGTACTTCAAGGACCCAAAGGACTCCTGATGGACTTTTGGTGTGGCCATGGTGAATACAGAGAAGATCAGAGAGCTGTCTGCCCTGTCTGACCTTGCAGAGAATCCCTTGCTTATGGGACTGCTGCAGGTTGAAGAACAACAGCTGCCAGCTGCTACCAGGACTGCACAGTGGAAGCAATATCACACAAACCAAGACTCCCTGGCTCCCATTCATGAACTGATTCACCAGCTAGAGATCCAGGGAGTGACCAGCAAGACACATTTGCCTTTCAACAGTCCCAGCTGGGCAGTGCAGAAACCTGACAGAGGGTGGAGATAAACAGTGGACTATCAAGGCCTGAGTGAAGTGATAGCACCACTGAGTGTTGCTGTGCCAGACATGCTGGAGCTCCAGGATGAGCTGGATTCAAAGGCAGCCAAGAGGTTCTCTACAATCAACACTGATAATGCATTCTTCTCAATTCCAATGGCAGCAGAGTGCAGACCACAATTTGCTGCTACCTGGGGGGTGTGCAGTACACCTGGAATTGACTGCCCCAGGGGTGGAAGCAGAGCTCCACCATTTGTCATGGACTAATCCAGACTGCACTGGGAAGGCTGATGCCCCTGAACATCTACAGTACATCCATGACATCATTGTGTGGGGTCACAAGGCAGAAGAAGTATGGGAGAAGGGAGAAAAATTATTCAGATACTTGTGAAGGCTGAATTTGCCATAAAGAAAAGCAAGGTCAAAGGACCTGCAGAGGAAATTCAGTTCTTGGCAAGAAAATGGCGGGCTGGATGCTGTCCTGTACCTATGGGCATGGTCAACAGGATAGCAACCATGTCTCCACCATCCAACAAGGAGACACAGTCTGTCCTAGGCCTTGTGGGGTTCTGCAGAATGCATGTTCCAGGCTGCAGTCAGCTTGTGAGCCCTCTCTATCGAGTAACCTGAAAGCAGAATCACTGTGAGTGGGGCAGTGAGCAACAAGGCTTTGAGCAGGTCAAACAGGAGGGAGCTGTGCAGTGGCACTTGGGCCTATCTGAATGGCACCATTAGTGCAAAATATCCTTTACAGAGCAAATGGGGAGCATGGAGCACTTGGAGTCTCTGGCAGAAGACATCAGGTGAAACCCTAGGCCAGCCACTGGGGTTTTGGAGTAGAAATAAGGGGTGGAGATTGAATTGGGTTGGGACTGAGCTGGAGTTAATTCTCCTCTGAGCATCCTGCTAGTGCTGTGCTTTGCAGGGCTGTGGCTGGGTGTTGGTAACACAGCAGTGTTTTGGCTGCTGCTCAGCTGAGCACTCAGGCTGTGCTTTTCCAACATTTCCATCATGACCTTGGGAGGGGACACAGCCAGGCCAGCTGACCTGAAGTGGCCAAAGGAGTGCTCCATGCCATGTGTGGTCAGCTCAACTGTAAGAGTGAAGTGGGAAGGAGATTGGTACATGGAGTTTATCCTCCAGAGGAACCACTCTACACAGAGCCTTGCTGCCCAACACTGACTCCCCTCTGCTTCACCCTGTGTGGTCTATTGCTTGTGCCTATCCTTAGCATTAAATTGCTTCTATCTTACACTGCCTTTTGCTATCTTTCCCCTCTCCCCTGTCCATCTAAGAAGGGCAGTGATAGAGTGGCTTTGGTGGGCATTAAGCCCCCAGCCAGGGCCAAACCACCACACATGCCCAGTCAGAAAAGCAGCACAGGGTCTGGGAGGAACCATTCCCAATGCCCTGGGATGGAGCAAACCCTGCACAGAGTAAAGAAGACCAACTGCAGCTGGCTGTGGCAGGAGTGTGGCCATCCAGACACAGGAGTTGTTCTCCCCCGGACTCAGCACTGCTGTGGCCACATCTGGATTCTTGGTGTCTGGGTAGCTCTGAAGTCTGGTAGAGAAGGGAGGAACTGGGGAGGCTGCAGAGATCTGTCAGGATGGGGTTTGACATCTCTGCGGAGAGGCTGAGAGACCTGGGCTGCTTCAGCCTGGTGAATGGAGGCTCAGGGCACTGCCACAGCAGTGTGCACATGGCTGAAGGGTGGTTTCAGAGAGGATGGAGCTCTTCTGGGGAGTGGGAAGAGACCAAAACCTCCACACATTGCAGCTTGGAAGGTTCAGAGTGGAGATGAGGCCAAAGAAATGTCCCTCAAAGGGCAGAGCTGCTATTATGAGGCCATCCAGAGGTGCCAGGAAATGGCAGAGAGAGCTGAGACAGCTCAGGGAAGGGATGGAAATGGCAGAGGGAGAGCTGGGTGGGGAAGCAAGGTTGGTGTCAGCAGCCTGAAGGGAAAGAGCTGCAGGCATGGGACAGTGGAGGAGAGGCTGCAGTAGGGATGGCCAAGGGCTCTGGCAAGGCTGAGAGGCCCAACACGACCAGGTCTTTCTGCCCTTGGCTTTGGCAGTTGCCTCTGCCACAAGGCCTGTGAGGAGAAACTTTGCTTTGAGGCTTTGAGGTTCATCTATTCCAAGGGCAGTGGTCAGGGCTTGGCCTTTCTGCTTCATAGACCAAAGGCAAGCTTTTCTCCCCTGCACTTTGCCTTTGTCTCCCTGCAATCATGGCCTCTAACAAGCTGCTCCAATGCATCCCTGGGGAGCCTTTGTCAGTAACAAGCCTCAGTGAGGCCAATCAGTGCTTCAAGGTCCTTTGGAGTTTTCTTCTGACTTGGACTTCTTGAGAGGCTTCTTGGCAGTACCTTGGCAGAGTCTCCTGGCAGTACCTAAGGATCATGTAATCAGCCCCAAATACTCCATGGGGCTCATTAAATACTGCTGAACCTCTAATTCTTGCCCAGGTTTCTGCAGCTAATTGGAGAGGTTTTTATTGCACAAAGCATCTGATAAAAATATTTTTAAAGGTACAGTTCATTACTTTTCAGCAGGAACCCACAGCAAAACCTGACAAGGTCTGATCAGGAGTACCACTCTCTGCAGCCATCTGCTCAGTACAAGATGTGGCTGATGGAGAAATGCTGCCAGGAGAAACTTCTTTGGAGGCTCTGGAGTTGGTTTCACCCTTGATTCTTTTTCTGGAGGCCACAAAGTGTCATAGAATTGCCTCCACTGCTCACCCTCACTCCCCACTGCCCCCAGCAAAGCCCTGAGCCACAGGTGGGGGACAGGATCTGCCTTGCCAGGGGCTGGGGGTCAGGGCTTGGCCCCTTGGATCAATGAAACCCCTCCAGGTTTACTAAACTATAAAACTATGAAACTATGAAACATCAGAGCCACCTTTAGCTGCTTGTCCTGACCTGTCAGCACTGCCTCAGTTCTCTGCTCTCACCAGAGCCTGGAGATGCTTCAGTGCCTCCAGTGGTGCTCCAGGGGACACTGAGCCAAGGACTAGAAGTGGGATGCTGAGACCCTGAGACACTGAGTGGTCTGTGGTGGATCCCTCTGCTCTCAGCAGTGTCTGGTGGCTGCTCAGGGTGACATGGGAGCATGGTCACCCTCCAGCTGAGGTGCAGAGCAGGGTGACAGAGTCCATGGGGAGCTCTCCTACTCTTGCCTTTTACCCGAAGCCAGGACCAAGCAGTGCTCCAGCCTTGGAGCTGAAGGAAGGTCCCTGAGAAGCAGCAGCGGGTGTCTGTGTGACAGGGGAGGGTCTGTGGGGAGTGGTTTTGGGAGAGCTGAGAGAACTCTCCTCTGACTTGTCACTGTCTCCTTCTCTTCTGACATGGCCAGAGGCAGGAAATGTCCAACAGCAGCTCCATCACCCACTTCCTCCTCCTGCCATTCCCAGGCACAAGGCAGCTGCAGATTCTGCACTTCTGGCTCTTCCTGGCCATCTACCTGGCTGCCCTGTTGAGGCAGTGGCCTCATCATCACCACCATAGCCTGGGACCACCACCTCCACACCCCCATGTACTTCTTCCTCCTCAACCTTGCCCTGCTTGACCTCGGTGTCATCTCCACCACTATGCCCAAATCCATGGACAATTCCCTGAGCGACTCCAGGGACATCTTCTATGCAGGATGTGTTCTCCAGCTCTTCTTTTCAGTATTTCTAATTAGTGCAGAGTATTTTCTCCTCACCACCATGTCCTACGATCGCTATGTTGCCATCTGCAGACCCCTGCACTATGAGACCCTCCTGAGCAGCAGAGTTTGTCTCCACATGGCAGCAGCTGCCTGGGCCACTGGGGTTCTCTATGCTCTGCTGCACACAGCCAATACATTTTCCCTGCCCCTCTGCCAGGGCAATGCTGTGGAGCAGTTCTTCTGTGAAATCCCCCAGATCCTCAAGCTCTCCTGCTCCACATCCTACCTCAGGGAACTTTGGCTTCTTGTGCTCAGTGACTGTTTCTTATTTGTCTGTTTTGTGTTCATTGTGGTGTCCTATGTGCAGATCTTCAGTGCAGTGCTGAGGATCCCCTCTCAGCAGGAATGCCACAAAGCCTTTGCCACCTGCATCCTGGCTGTGGTCTCCCTGTTTATCTCCACTGGCATCTTTGCAAACCTGAAGCCCTCTTCCATCTCCTACCCATTCCTGGACCTGGTGCTTGCAGTTCTGTACTCGGTGGTGCCTCCAGCAGTGAACCCTCTCATCTACAGCCTGAGGAAGCAGGAGCTCAAGGCTGCCCTGAGCCAACTGATCACTGGATGCTCTCAGAAGCAATAAATGCTTTGTCTTCTCCTGCAGAGCAGTTCTGGTGTCACTCAGTGCAGGCCCAGCCTGGCTGCTGGAGTTCTGTCTGCTGCTGGTGCTGTTCCCCTTGTGAGAATGTTGTTGCCACACAAATATCTTTCTTCAGACCTTTTCTGGTTCAGTGTTGTCCTGTCTGGTGTGACCCAGAGGCTGCAGACATGAGGAGCTGTGCTCCCTGTGTGTTCAACACAATAAAGGACCCTGCAGGGAGTTGATTCTCTGAACTCCTTCCTCCAAGGCTTCTGTGGAGCTGCAGGGCAGTGCCTGTGTGCAGAGGTGGAGGGACAGAGTCCCAGCACAGCAGCAGTGCCGGGGAGCCCCAGAGCTTGGGCTGTGCTGAGCGGCTCTTTCTTCCTTTCCACCCTCTCCTGCTGAGCCTCTGTGCTGGGGCAAGGCCTGAGTGCTCTGGCAGCTTGGGCACTGTGCTGCTGTGTGGCAGTGCTGGGACTGCAGGCAGGGACAGGCCAGAGCTGCTTCCGGGACAGAGCCTGGCTCCAGAGCAGCACTGCCATCAGAACGGGAGGTCTCCTCGAGCCTTCATACCCCAACCCCCTCCCATTACAGCCTGGACCTACTCAGAGTCCATAGTGGATACCCTGACCCCTTTCCAGTATCGACTCAGTCCAAACATGGTTCCTTTAACCCCTCCCAGTATAGATGTGGCCTCGTCCCAGTACCAACTGGATCATACTGTCCTTTAGCACTGCAGCCTGGGTCCCATCCCAGCACAGAACCGATCCCCTGGCTCCCTTCCCAGTACCATCTGCATCCATCCCAGTACAAACTGCACACCCTCACGCCCTCCCTGTACAGTCTGTGCCCTGTCCCAGTCCAAACAGGATCCCTTTCATCCCTCCAGGTACACATTAGGCCTTGTCTTAGTAAAATATGGATCCCCTTATGCCCTCCCAGTACAGACTGGATCCTGTTCCAGTACAAAGTGGATTCTCTGGCTCATTCTAGGACGTTCTGGTCCGCACACAGCACAATTTGGGATACTTCTGACTCTTCCCAGTACAGACCTGGTCACATCTCAGTACAAACTGCATCTCCTCAGCCCCTCCCAGCTCAGATGTGGTCTTATCCCAGTACAAACTGCATCACTTTGCCGTGTCTCATACAGTTTCCTGTGACAGTACAAAGTGCATCCCTTGGACCCTTTTCCCAGTCCCAGCTACACCCAGCACAGCACAAAGTGGACATCCTGATCCCAGTGCAGCTGTGGCCTGGTCCTGGTACAAATGGGATCCCATTGCCATCTCCCAGCACAGTCTGAGTCTCATCCCAGTATAAAGTACATTTCCTGAATCCCTGATTCCATCCCCTGCAAACTGATCCCCTGATCAAAGAGCCTCTGAATGACAGAGTGGATATGGACAAGGCTGTCCCTGCAAGGGACCCTGATTTCAAATCTCTTTCTATGGCTGTGCCTGGAGAGAAGCACCAAGCACAGGGACACAGGGAGAGAGATGGCTGGGTCCAGTGGAACATAGAGCCCCCCAACATGGTGACAGCAAAGGTGTCTGTCCAAAGACACAGAGAAGCTGCCCTGGAGTTCAGTTTCCTTCTGCTGGAGCTCAGGGCAAACAATCACAAAGTTTCATCATTCTCAGAGGATGAGAACTGAGCCTGAAGGAGCCTGACTTGGTGCTGGCCCTTGGTGCAGGTTGTGCCTGAGAGATGTCTGACTGGGGGGAGATGCTGGACACAGCTGCTCTGATCCAGGAGAGCTCCAAGGCTCTGGCTTTAGGGTCACTGTTTTCAGAGGTGGAGATCATTGACTTTCTCTGCTCTGGAGAACCTTGAATGCTGAATCATCCTGGGATCTTTTGCCACTTGCACAGACCCTGAAGTTTCTGACTTTCAGAGTTTTCTATCACCTCCCTGTTGGCTGTGATCCAAGCACAAATGCACTGAGCTGGCAGGAGGTGACAAACCCCCAAGCCATAGGGAGAGCAGTGCAAGGCTGAGAGAGAGTGCAGCACACCAAGGACACCTCTCAAGGCTCTATTTCTGTCTGTCCTGATCCATTCCTGGCTTACCCTGGGCTAGTTCATGGCCTAGGAAAGGGGGGAGGGAGAATGACATCAGGTCTTGAGTAGGTTTCCAGGGACAGGGGGACTGTGCCACCACAATCTGCTCTGTGACTTGAGTGCATTTCTCACAGCCAGAGAGTGGCTGTGTGGTTGCCTCTTGTCTCTGTGCCTCTTAACAGCGAATGTCATCATCCAGTCAGAATGGGAAGGACATTTGGTGTTTCCTTAGCCTCCAAAGTTGTCTTCAATGTCATTCAGTGACACAAAACACACAGGAAACATTGATGATGGGAAATGTCTGCAGCAGTGTGACTTGCCTGGCCATCCTCCTAACTCTGACTACAAACCAATGTTGAACAGCAAGCAGAGAGCAGAGCAGGCAGGAAAATCACAGTGGCTGTGACACCAGGGGCAGTGTCCCAGCTGCTGCTGGGCACCATCCAAACAGGAATTCCCACCAGCAGTGTTCTCCACTCCTCTTGATTACTTTTAGCACTCACTGGATTTCTTCAGTGTCATGGTTGACTATGGACAGAGTGATTCTAGAGCCTCTATAGAGGCCTTGAAGGCCCCTGTAGGGGCTTCCAGAGCCCCTGTAGAGGCATTCAAGGCCCCTCTAGGGGCTTCCAGAGCCCCTAGAGAGGCCTTGAAGGCCCCTGTAGGGGGTTCTAGAGTCCCTATAGAGGCCTTGAAGGACCATGGAGGGGCTTCTAGAGCCCCTAGAGAGACCTTGAATGCCCCCTGGAGGGGCTTCTAGAGCCCCTGTAGAGGCATTCAAGGCCCCTGTAGGGGCTTCCAGAGCCCCTAGAGAGACCTTCAAGGCCCCAGGGGTTCAGGAGCCCCTGTAGAGGTCTTCAAGGCCTCTGTAGGGGCTTCTAGAGCCCCTAGAGAGGCCTTCAAGGCCCCTGTAGAGCCCTTGAAGGCCCCTGTCGGGGCTTCTACAGCCCCTGTAGAGGCCTGGAAGGCCCTTATAGAGACCTTCGAGGCCCCTCTAGGGGCTTCTAGAGTCCCTAGAGAGGCCTTCAAAGCCCCTGTAGTGGCTTCTGACCCCTAGTGAGGCCTTCAAGGCCCATGTAGGGACAGCTAGAGCCCCTAGAGAGGCCTTCATACCCCTGTAGGAGCTTCTAGACCCCTAGAGAGGCGTTCAAGGCCCCTGTAGGGGCTGCTAGACCCCTAGAGAGCCCCTAAAGGGGCTGCTAGAGCCCCTAGAGAGCCCTTGAAGGCCCTTAGAGCCCTTGAAGGCCCCTGTAGGGGATTCCAGAGCCCCTAGACAGGCCTTGAAGGCCCCGGTAGGGGCCGCTCAATCCCCTAGAGAGGCCTTCAAGGCCCATGTAGGGGCTTCTAGAGCCCCTATAGAGCCCTTGAAGGCCCCTGTAAGGGCATCTAGAGCCCCTAGAGAGCCCTTTAAGGCCCCTGTAGGGGCTTCTAGAGGCCCTAGAGAGGCCTTCAAGGACCCTGTAGGGGCTGCTAGAGCCCCTAGAGAGGCCTTCAAGGACCCTGTAGGGGCTGCTAGAGCCCCTAGAGAGGCCTTCAAGGACCCTGTAGGGGCTGCTAGAGCCCCTAGAGAGGCATTGAAGGCCCCTGTAGGGGCCTCTAGAGCCCCTTTAGAGGCATTGAAGGCCCCTATAGAGGCCTTGAAGGACCCTGTAGGGGCTTCTAGATCCCCTATAGAGGCCTTGAAGGACCCTGTAGGGGCTTCTAGAGCCCCTATAGAGGCAATGAAGGCCCCTATAGAGGCCTTGAAGGCCCCTGTAGGGGCTTCCAGAGCCCTGTGGTGGGTTAAGACCCTTTTCTGAGAACAAAAGAACAAAGCAGGGTAGAGGGCTTGCAGGTGCTTTTCACTCCCTGCAGGGCATTTTTTGCCTGGGAAGCTGAGTCTGTTCCACTCCCCCCTCCCTGCCCAGCTAGGGTATAAAAAGCAGGACCTCATAGCTGTTGGCCCCGGCTTTTCTGGCTCCTGCCTCTGCTGGATGAGAGCTACTGCAGCTGCCCTCCTGCTCCTCTGCCACGTGGTCGGACCTGCTGCCTCCACGCTTCTTCAGAGAAAGGATGGTTTTGTATTATTCTCTTGTTTTTTGTCCCCTTCCCATCCATCCTTGTTCCTTGCCCTTGTGAACCTTTTTCCTGTTATTGTTATATATATATTGCTTAAAGACAACTCTTTACCTCTCTACTTCCAAGCCGACTCCAAATGATTGTTTGGTGGATTTGCTCCTTCCTTTTCTCCCCTCTCTGTTGGGAGGGAGGAGGGGGGGAGTGGGGGAGAGATTCTCAGCCTTGCCCCCCACCTGAGCTCTTAACTTCCAGTTAAGGCTCAAACCACCACAATTTTTGGCGCCTCCAACGTGGGGCTTGGAAATTAATCTTGTCTTGGGAAAGCAAAACTTTGTCTGAAAAAGGGACTGGAAGTAGAGATGGCGGTTGAGGGGAGGTAGGGAGGGAGAGAGGGGGGTTCAGGGAACCCCCCTGGCCGGCTGGAGGGAAAAGGCTTTTTCTGCATTGTGTTCATTGTTGTGTATTTCTGTATATATTGTAAATATTGTATATTTGTGTACATATTCATTGCATTCCATTTCTGCCTGTAAATACAGCTTTCATCTGCTTTTCCGACTGAGCTAGCTGTGGTTTCTTTCTTTGTGTGTGGGGAGGGAACTTTCTCACCCCACCACACCTGAAAAGTCCCTCCCCAGCCTTCTTGTAGGCCCCCTTCAGATACTGGAAGGCCACAATGAGGTCACCTCAGAGCCTTCTCTTCTCCAGACTGAACAGCCCCAACTCCCTCAGTCTGTCCTCATAGGAGAGGTGCTCCAGCCCTCTGATCATCCTCGTGGCCCTTCTCTGGACACCTTCCAGCACCTCCAGATCCCTCTTGTAATAGGGGCTCCAGAACTGGAGGCAGTACTCCAGGTGGGGTCTCAGCAGAGCTGAGTAGAGGGGGAGAATCACCTCCCTTGACCTGCTGGCCACACTTCTCCTGATGCAGCCCAGGCTCTGATTGGCTTTCCGGGCTGCAAGTGCACATTGAGAGCTCCTGTTGAGCTTCTCCTCCACCAGCACCCCCAAGTCTCTCTCCTCTGGGCTGCTCCCCCAGCCAGTCACTGCCCAGCCTGGATTTGTGCCTGGGGTTGCCTCGACCCAGATGCAGGACCCTGCCCTTGGTCTTGTTGAAGCTCATGAGGTTGGCCTGTGCCCACCTCTCCAGCCTGTCAAGGTCCCTCTGGATGGCATCCCTTCCCTCCAGCTGTCTGCTGCACCACACAGCTTGGTGTCATCAGCAAACTTGCTGAGGGTGCACTCAATGCCACTGTCCATGGCACCCACAAAGATGTTGAACAAGCCTGGTCCCAGGACTGATCTCTGAGGGACTCTGCTTGTCCCTGGCCTCCACTGGGACATGGACCCATTGACAGCCACTCTCTGGGTGCAGCCATCAAGCCAGTTCTGTATCCATCTAGTGGTCCACCCATCAAACCCGTGTGTCACCAGCTTGGAGACCAGGATGTGGTGTGGGACAGTGTCAAAGGCTTTGCTCAGGTCCAGGTAAACGACATCAGTTGCTCGCCCCTCCTCTATTAATGCTGTCACTTGTTCATAGAAGGCCACCAGGTTTGTCAGGCAGGATTTGCCCTTGGCAAAGCCATGCTGACTGCTCCCAATCACCTCTTCACTACTCTTCTGAGTCAGTAGTGCCTCCAGGAGGATCTGCTCCATGATCTTTCCGGGCACAGAGGTGAGACTGACCGGCCTGTAGTTCCCTGGTTCCTCCTTCTTACCCTTTTTGAAAATGGGAGCAATGTTTGCCCTTTTCCAGTCTGTGGGGACTGCCCCAGTCTGCCAGGACTTTTGGAATATAATAGAGAGGGGCTTAGCAACCTCATCTGCCAGTTCTCTCAGCACCCCTGGGTGTATCCCGTCGGGTCCCATGGACTTGAACACTTTCAGGTTCTTCAGGTGATCACCAACCTGAGCTTCACTTATGAAGGGCAGTTCTTCCTCCCCGTCCCTGGCATTGTCTGCCATGACTCCAGGAGTGTGGCTGGAGGCCCTTGCAGTGAAGACTGAGGTAAAGAAGTTATTGAGTACCTCAGCCTTTTCCACATCACTTGTGACCAATTCACCACTTTCCTTTCTGAGGGGGCCCACACCTTCCCTACTCTTCCTCTTGCCATTAATATACCTGTAGAAGTTCTTAGTGCTCCCTTTAACCTCCCTGGCTAGATTCAATTCAATATGCTTGAATGTAATCCTTATAGAGACATTTGCTGTGACCGTGTTGGGTGGGGGACGAGCTAACCCATTAAGAGCTGTTTGGAGGGTGATAACACACTCCTTTGCACTCTTTAACGACTGGGGGCACGTCTGCTGTGGGTATTGTAAGCACTCTGTAAACACAAAGAGGGAGGGGTCAGGTTGTAATGAATGTGCCAGATCTCAGCCTGAGCCCCAGGCACAAGGGTTTGCCCCACCACCAGCAGTTCCACAGTTAACCCCTGATGCTCCTGCCAGTGCAGTCTCTCTGGCACCAGTCACCACACGCAGGAAAAGAAGTCAAAAATCATCACCAAGCACAGATGGTGAGGAAGGAACCTCAGCAGGCCCCAGCACCTCACAGAACCCAGCGGTGGATGAAGATGAGTCAGACCAGGAAATAACTGTCACATCGTTACCCAGAAAGGAACTAAGGCAAACTCGTCTGGATTACGCAAGGAAAGAGGGTGAGCCAATACTGAGCTGGGCCCTGAGATGCTGGGACGAGGGGGTGGACACAGTGGACCTGGATAAGAGGGAGGCAAAGCTTTTAGGCTCCCTGACTCGTGATGCTGGTCTGGACAAAGAGTTAGCCAAACTCGATGGAACACACTCTCTGGGCCCGGATCCTCAATGCCATCAAGAGCTGGTACCGCTCAAGGGATGACCTGCCCTGGGCCCCAGTTAGATGGACAACTATGGAACAGGGCATTCGCTACCTGAGACAGATGGCTGTGCTGGAAATAATTGATGGGGATGGCCAGCTCCCTTCAGACCCAGATGAGGTGCCCATGAGACAGCCCTTCGTAAAGAAGCTCACCCAGGTGCTCCTCAGAAATATGCTCCCACATTAGGAGGGATACTCCTGACTGCACAGGATGGAAGTCCAAAAACTGTCTGTGAGTTTGCCAATGATTTAAGGGAATATGAGGACAGCGTAAATCAGACACTCCTGATCTCAGCCATAGAAACTATGGCCAAAGACATTGTCAAAGAGATCAAGACCTCCATGTCTGAACTGAAAAGGGGGAGCAATGCCTCCTTTTCCCCCTCTCCCTCAGAATGGATCCAGGTTCCAGCAATCAGGAACAGGCGACCTTCCCCTAGGAGAGCACCCCAAGCCAATCGGGGGATGTCAAGAGGGTCTCTGTGGAGGTTCCTCTGTGACCATGGAGAGGACACCTGGCATGGCCAACCCACATCTGCCCTCTGGAACAGAGTGCGGGAACTGCAAGGTGGCCACACTGGGGACAACTCATCCAGGAGAAGGGCTGCCCCAGTTTCCCGGAGTGGTCCCTCTCGCTCAAGAGACCCTTCCCCTAGTAACACAGGACCCTGTGACAAGTGTGGACATGGCTGCCAGCATTACCTCCAGCCAGGTGGAGGCCAGGGACAACAGAGTATACTGGGATGTGTATGTAAAATGGCCTGGCACTTCAGAAGCCCAGAAGTACCAAGCTCTGGTGGACACAGGGGCCCAATGCACCCTGATACCATCATGGTACAAAGGGGCTGAACCCATAAGCATTCAGGGAGTCACAGGGGGCTCACAAGACCTGACTGTACTGCAAGCTGAGATAAGCCTGACTGGGAATGAATGGGGAAAGCACGACATAGTGACTGGTCCAGATGCACCTTGCATTCTTGGCATTGACTTTCTGTGGGAGGGATGCTTCAAGGACCCTCAGGGGCACAAGTGGGTGTTTGGGGTGGCAGCTGTGGAGACTGCAGGCAAAGAACAGCTGTCCACCAAGCCCGAGCTGTTGGATGACCCCTCCGTGGTGGGCAGCCATAAGGTGCAGGATTTGAAGCTACCTACTGCCTCTCTCATAGTGCATCGCAGGCAATACAGGACCAACAGAGACTCTGCACCCCATACACCAACTGATTCAACGACTGGAGAGCCAGAAGGTGATCAGCAAGGCTCACTGCCCCTTCAACAGCCCAATTGGCCAGTGCGGAAGGCAAATGGGGAATGGAGACTGACCGTGGACTACCGTGGCCTGAATGAGGTGACTCCTCCAATCAGCGCTGCCGTGCCGGACATGCTGGAGCTCCAGTACGAGCTGGAATCGAAGGTGGCCAAGTGGTATGCCACAAGTCACATTGCTAATGCCTTTTTCTCCATTCCCATTGAAGAAGAATGCAGGCCACAGTTTGCAGGCCACTATGGTGCAGCCCACGACCAATACAATACAATACAATACAATACAATACAACCCACCTAAACAACTAAACCATGCAGCCAAGCACCCCATCAAGCCTCTTCCTGAACACCTCCAATGAAGGTGACTCCACCACCTCCACGGGCAGCCCATTCCAATGGGCAATCACTTTCTCTGTATAGAACTTCTTCCTAACATCCAGTCTAAACCTCCCCTGGCTCAGCCTGAGACTGTGTCCTCTTGTTCTGGTACTGGCTGCCTGGGAGAAGAGACCAACCTCTGCCTGGCTACAATCTCCCTTCAGGTAGTTGTAGAGAGCAATAAGGTCACCCCTCAGTCTCCTCTTCTCCAGGCTAAGCAACCCCAGCTCCTTCAGCCTTTCCTCATAGGGCTTGTGTTCCAAACCCCTCACCAACCTTGTTGCCCTTCTCTGGACACCTTCCAGCAAGACAACCTCCTTCCTAAACTGAGGGGCCCAGAACTGGACACAGGACTCAAGGTGCAGCCTAACCAGTGCAGTGTACAGGGGCAGAATGACCTCCCTGCTCCTGCTGGCCACACTGTTCCTGATGCAGGCCAGGATGCCATTGGCCTTCTTGGCCGCCTGGGCACACTGCAGGCTCATGTTCAGCCTCCCATCAACCAGGACCCCCAGGTCCCTCTCTGCCTGGCTGCTCTCCAGCCACTCTGACCCCGGCCTGTAGCACTGCATGGGGTTGCTGTGGCCAGTGTGCAGAACCCGGCACTTGGATGTGTTCAATCTCCTGCCCTTGGACTCTGCCCATCTGCCCAGCCTGTCGAGGTCCCTCTGCAAAGCCTCTCTGCCCTCCAGCAGATCAACTCCTGCCCCCAGCTTGGTGTCGTCCACAAATTTACTGATGATGGACTCAATGCCCTCATCCAGATCATCAATAAAGATGTTGAAGAGCATGGGGCACAGCACTGATCCCTGGGGCACACCACTAGTGACAGGCCGCCAGCTGGATGTGAAAGAAAGAGACACAGTCCTTCTGGGGGCTCGTGGGCTTCTGGAAAATGCACATTCCCGGCTACACTCAGATTGTGAAGCCTCTCTTCCATGTAACAAGGAAGAAAAATGATTTTGTGTGGGGACCTGAGCAGCAGGTGGCAATCCACCAGATCAAATGAGAAGTGGTCCATGCTATGGCTCTGGGACCTGTTCAAACTGGACCACAGATCAGGAATGTGCTGTACACTGCGGCCGGTGAGAGTGGTCCTACGTGGAGCTTGTGGCAGAAGGCTCCTGGTGAAGCCAGGGGCAGGCCCCTAGGTTGCTGGAGCAAGGGTTACAAAGGCTCCGAGGCCAACTACACCACAACAAGCCCCTATAGAGGCCTCTAGAGCCCCTATAGAGGCCTTGAAGGCCCCTTTAGAGGCCTCTAGCACCCCTATAGAGGCCTTGAGGGCCCCGATAGAGGCATCTAGAGCCCCTATAAAGGCCTTGAAGGCCCCTACAGGGGCTTCTAGAGCCCCTATAGAGGCCTTGAGGGCCCCTTTAGAGGCCCCTAGAGCCCCTATAGAGGCCTTGAGGGCCCCTTTAGAGGCCCCTAGAGCCCCTATAGAGGCCTTGAGGGCCCCTTTAGAGGCCTCTAGAGCCCCTATAGGGCCTTGAGGGCCACTGCCCCTCCCACTGCCCCTCCCAGCGCTCCCACTGCCCCTCCCAGGGCTCCCAGTGCTTCCAGTGCTCCCAGTTCCCCTCCCAGTGCTCCCAGTTCCCCCTCCCAGTGCTCCCAGTGCTCCCAGTTCCCTTCCCAGTGCTCCCAGTTTCATGACTCCAACTCTTTCCTCTTTCTCCATTGTTTCTTTATTTTTGCTGTTGTCTTCTCCCAGTTTGGGTCCGATTTGGTCCAGTTTGGGTCCAGTAGGGTCCAGTATGGTCCAGTTTGGGTCCAGTAGGGTCCAGTTTGGGAGCAGTTTGGTATAGTTTGGGTCCAGTTTGGGTCCAATTTGGGACCAGTAGGGTCCAGTTTGGTCCAGTTTTGGTCCAGTATCATCCAGTAGGGTCCAGTGTGGTCCAGTTGGGTCCAGTGTGGTCCAGTTTGGGACCAGTTTGGTCCAGTAGGGTCCAGTTTGGTCCAGTAGTGGCCAGTTTGGGTCCAGTTTGGGACCAGTAGGGTCCAGTTCGGGTCCAGTGTGGTCCAGTAGGGTCCAGTTTGGCTCCAGTATCATCCAGTATGGTCCAGTTTGGTCCAATTTGGGAGCAGTATGCTCCAGTTTGGGTCCAGTTTGGGTCCAATAGGGTCCAGTTTGGGAGCAGTTTGGTATAGTTTGGGTCCAGTTTGGGTCCAATTTGGGACCACTAGGGTCCAGTTTGGTCCAGTTTTGGTCCAGTATCATCCAGTAGGGTCCAGTGTGGTCCAGTTGGGTCCAGTGTGGTCCAGTTTGGGACCAGTTTGGTCCAGTTGGGTCCAGTTTGGTCCAGTAGTGGCCAGTTTGGGACCAGTAGGGTCCAGTTCGGGTCCAGTGTGGTCCAGTTTTGGTCCAGTAGGGTCCAGTTTGGCTCCAGTATCATCCAGTATGGTCCAGTTTGGTCCAATTTGGGAGCAGTATGCTCCAGTTTGGGTCCAGTTTGGGTCCAATAGGGTCCAGTTTGGTTCCAGTAGGGTCCAGTTTGGGACCAGTATGGTCCAGTTTGGGACCAGTTTTGGTCCAGCGTCATCCAGCAGGGTCCAGTTTGGGTCCAGTTTGGTCCATTATGGTCCAGTTTGGGTCCAGTATGGTCCATCAGGGTGCAGTTTGGGACCTGTGTGGTCCAGTCTGGTCCAGTTTGGGTCCAGTATCATCCAGTAGGGTCCAGTGTGGTCCAGTTTGGTCCAGTTTGATCCAGTTTGGGTCCAGTTTGGGACCAGTTTGGGACCAGTAGGGTCCAGTTTGGGTCAGGTTTGATCCAGTTTGGGTCCAGTTTGGTCCAGTTTGGGTCCAGTTTGATCCAGTTTGGAACCAGTTTGGGACCAGTAGGGTCCAGTTTGGGTCCAGTAGGGTCCAGTTTGGGTCCAGTTTGGGACCAGTAGGGTCCAGTTTGGTCCAGTTTGGGTCCAGTTTGGGACCAGTAGGGTCCAGTTCGGTCCAGTTTGGGACCAGTAGGGTCCCGTTTGGGACCAGTAGGGTCCAGTTCAGTCCAGTTTGGGACCAGTAGGGTCCCGTTTGGGACCAGTAGGGTCCAGTTCAGTCCAGTTTGGGACCAGTAGGGTCCAGTTTGGGACCAGTGTGGTCCAATATGGTCCAGTTTGGGTCTAGTTTGGTTCCAGTATGATCCAGTTTGGGTATGGTCCAGTTTGGCTCCAGTAGGGTCCAGTAGGTCCAGTTTGGGACCAGTTTGACCCAGTATGGGTCCAGTTGGTGGTGGTGGTAGAACCTCATGGCCGTGTTGGGTGGTTGGACACTGGAGAGGGTGATGATGAAGATGATGATGGTGGTGATGAAGGTGATGAAGAAGATGATGATGAAGATGAAGATGCTGCTGGTGGAACCTCAGGGCCATGTTGGGTGGTTGGACACTGCAGAGGGCGATGATGGTGATGGTGGTGATGATAAAGAAGATGATGATGGTGGTGATGATGATGAAGAAGATGGTGGTGAAGAAGAAGAAGATGAAGAAGATGCTGATGCTGGTGATGCTTGTGGAGCCTCATGGCCAGGTTGGGTGGTTGGACGTTGGAGAGGGTGATGGTGATGAAGATGATGATGATGAAGATGAAGATGAAGATGAAGATGAAGATGAAGAATAAGATGCTGATGAAGATGCTGATGCTGGTGATGCTGGTGAGACCTCATGGCCAGGTCGGGTGGTTGGATGCTGGAGATGGTGATGAAGATGATGATGAAGATGAAGATGATGAAGAATAAGATGCTGATGAAGATGCTGATGGGACCTCATGGCCAGGTTGGGTGGTTGGACGTTGGAGAGGGTGAGGGTGATGAAGAAGATGATGAAGATGATGAAGGTGATGAAGGTGATGAAGGTGATGAAGAATAAGATGCTGATGCTGGTGGGGCCTCCTGGCCACGTTGGATGGTTGGACGCTGGAGATGGGGATGATGATGGTGATGATGAAGATGATGATGATGGTGATGATGAAGATGAAGAAGAGGCTGCAGTTGCTGCCGGCGGACCCTCGGGGCCAGGCTGGGCAGTTGGACGCCGGCGAGAGCGCTGGTGATGACGAGGCAGGCGGTGAAGAGGCCGGAGATGCCGGCGGGGGCGGCGCTGCTGCTGCTGCCGCCGGAGCGGCCGGCGCGGGGCCGTCAGGAGCGGCGGATGGCGTTGCGGATCCAGGCGGCGGCGGTGCAGACGTTGGAGTAGACGCCGGGCTGGCCGCGGCGGCCGCACACAGCCATGCCCCAGGACACCACCCCCTGCAGCACGCCGCCGCACACCAGCGGCCCCCCGGAGTCGCCCTGCGGAGACAAACACAGCGCCACCGGAGCCGCTCAGCGCCACCGGAGCTGCTCAGCGCCACCCGAGCCCCAGGCAGCGCCACCGGAGCCCCAGGCAGCGCCACCGGAGCCCCAGGCAGCGCCACCGGAGCCAGGCGGCGCTACCCGAGCCACACACAGCGCCACCCGAGGCTGCAGGGCCCAGCACAACCTCCCCTGGGACCAGGGCACAGAGCACAACATCCAGCTTCCAAGAGCCACCTCCCGGCCTCCGCCAAGAAGGTCTTGGGTTGGGCCCCAACCCCAGCTCCACGTCCATCCCTACAGCTCCAGGTCCCTCCCCAGCTCCATCTCCACCCCCAGCTCCATCACCTATCCAGGTCTTTGGTGGACATCCAAAGCTTGTTGGGACCCAACCCAAGCTCCAGGTCCACCCCCACAGCTCCAGGTCTCTCCCCACCTCCTTCTCCATCCCCACAGCTTTGGTGGGACCCGAAAGCTTGGCTGGGACTCAACCACAGCTCCAGGGCTCCTCCAAGAAGGTCCTTGGTGGGACCCCAAAGCTTGGTGGGACCCAGCTCCAGGTCCATCCCTGCACCCATCTCCTATCCAGAAGGTCCTTGGTGGGACCCAAAAGCTTGGTGGGACCCAACCCCAGCTCCAGGTCCATCCCCACAGCTCCATCTCCTTTCCAGAAGCCCTTTGGTGGGACCCCAACTTTCACCTTCCCTTCCCCGCTCCTCTTGAGGGACCACCCAGAGGCCTTTGGCACCTCCTGGGCGCCCCCTGGTGGCCCTCTCCCGGTGGCCTCCCTGGAGGAGGTGGTGGTGGAGGTGGTGGAGATGGAGGAGAAGTCCTCACCTGGCAGGAGTCGATGCCCCCCTGGGGGACCCCAGCGCAGAACATGCTGGGGGTGATGGCATTGCCGTAGGCCCTGGAGCAGGAGGCCCTCCCAAAGGTCTGGATGGAGGCACATTGGAGCTTCTGGGGCAGCTTGGCTGGGGGGTGGAGAAGACAGAGTCAGGAGGAGGTCCCAGACCCAGCAGAAGGTCCCAGAGCCAGGCAGGAGAAGGTCCAAGCTTGGAGGTATCTGAGGAGGCTTCCTGCCAGGTGGCCTCCAGGGGAGGTTGAGGCCAAGGGAACCTCCTCCAGGGAGGTTCCTGAGCAGCAGGAGGTCACCTCGGGAGCTCCTCAGAGAACCTTCTCTGCCCACCTGCTGTGGAGGTCCTGGGGGGGGCCACCTGAGAAGGTCTCCTTGGGGAGGTCTCTCCTCCTTCCCTCCCTCCCACCACCTTCTCCCCCAGCTCCTGCCCAACCTCCAGGGGACTTGATGGTGTCCCAAGTTCTCCAACACCTCCACGTTCTCCACCACCCTCAACCTCTCCACCTTCACCTTCTCCACCTCCACCTTCTCCACCACCTTCACCTTCTCCACCTCCACCACCTCCACCTTCACCACCTCCACCTTCTCCACCTCCACCTTCTCCTCCACCTCCACCTTCTCCACCTCCTCCTCCACTTCCTCCACCTTCTCCTCCACCTTCACCTCCTCCTCCTCCACCTCCACCTCCTCCACCACCTTCTCCTCCACCACCTCCACCTTCTCTACCTCCACCTCCTCCACCTTCTCTACCTCCACCTCCACCACCTCCACCTCCACCTTCTCCTCCACCTCCAACTTCTCCTCCACCTCCAACTTCTCCTCCACCTCCAACTTCTCCTCCACCATCTCCACCCCCTTCTCCACCCCCACCTCCACCCCAACCTTCTCCTTCCCCCCCGCCAGCTCCTGCCCTACCTCCAGGGGACTTGGTGGTGCCCCAGCCGGAGACGCTGCACCTCATGCCCTCCGTGGGGCACCGGGTGGCCAACCTGATCTTCTTGATGGTGCTGCTAAACCTCACAGGTTGGTCCAACCTCAGCAGCATGAAGTCGTTGTCATTCCTCCGGGGGTTGTAGCGAGGGTGGACCAGGACCTTCTGGATGGTCCTCACCTCCCCGGTGCCCTCCCGCAGGGTGTCCGTCCCGATCAGCACCCTCAGGTCCCTGCCCCGGGGTGGGAGAAGGTCAGGAAGCCACTCTTGGGCCCACCAAGAGGCTTGGAGAGCAACAGGGAGGGCTCAAGGGCTGGCCACCAAAAGAAGGCCTCAAGGGTTGGCCAGCAAGAGGTTGGTCACCAAGCAGAAGGTCTCAAGGGTTGGCCACCAAGGAGAAGGCCTCAATAGTTGAGCACCAAGGAGAAGGTGTCAAGGGTTGATCATAGAGAAGGCCTCAAGGGTTGGTCAGCAAGAGGTTGGTCACCAAGGAGAAGGCCTCAAGGGTTGAGCACCAAGGAGAAGGCCTCAATGGTTGATCATAGAGAAGGCCTCAAGGGTTGGCCAGCAAGAGGTAGATCACCAAAGAGGAGGCCTCAAGGGTTGGCCACCAAGGAGGAGGCCTCAAGGGTTGGCCACCAAGGAGGAGGCCTCAAGGGTTGATCATTGACAAAGCCTCAAGGGTTGGCCACCAAGGAGAAGGCCTCAAGGGGTGAGCACCAAGGAGAAGGCCTCAAGGGGTAGCCAACCAATCCTTAAGGACCACTCAACCCCTGAGGACCACCAACCCCTGAGGACCACCAAACCTTTGCTGACCACCAACCCCTGCAAACCCCCCAACCCTTGAGGACCACCTAACCCTTGGGGACCACCTAACCCTTGCGGACCACCAGCCCCTGCTGACCACCAACCCCTGCTGACCATCAACCCTTGCTGACCACCCAACCCTTGCTGACCACCCAACCCTTGCTGACCACCCAGCCCTTGAGGACCACCAACCCTTGCTGACCACCCAACCCTTGCTGACCACCCAACCCTTGCTGACCATCAACCCTTGAGGACCACCAACCCTTTGTTGACCACCCAACCCATGAGGACCATCAACCCTAGCTGACCACCAACCCTTGCTGACCACCCAACCCTTGCTGACCACCCAACCCTTGAGGACCCCCCCACGCCTCGAGGCCCTGATTGGCGGCGCCCTGCGGCTGCTCTCACCTGGTTGGCTGCCGGCAGTGGGCGGCGGTCAGCACCCACTGGGCGGCGATGAGGCTGCCCCCGCAGAGGATCTGCCCCCGCTTGACGATGGCCACCTGGAAGGGTCTGCTGGAGACGGAGCAGGGCACGCCCCCGATGATCCGCGACTCGTCCACGGGGTCTGCGGGGCGAGCGGCTCCAGGTGAGCCCCAGCCCGCCCCGGGGCGCCCACAAACCACCCCCAGGAGGCCCAAAGCCACCACAAGGCCCCAAACCGTCTCAAGACGGCCCCAAACCGTCTCAAGACTCCAAATCAGCTTAGGAAGATCCAAAACCATCTCAAGGAGACCCAAAACCACCTCTGGAAGGTCCAAAACCAACTCAGGACCCAAAATCAACTTAGAGAGTTCCAAAACCACCTCCAGCAGGTCCAAAACCATCTCAAGAGGCCCCAAAACCATCTCAAGACCCAAATCAGCTGAGAAAGACCCAAAACCAGACCCAAACCCACCATCTCCAGAAGACCCAAAACCACCACCTCCAGCAGGTCCAAAACCATCTTAAGAGCCAAAACCATCTCAAGAGCCAAAACCATCTCAAGGAGGCCCAAAACCATCTCAAGGAGGCCCAAAACCATCTCAAGGAGGCCCAAAACCATCTCAAGGAGGCCCAAATCAGCTTAGGAAGACCCAAAAGCATCTCCAGGAGGTCCAAAACCACCTCCAGGAGGTCCCAAAATCAATTCAAGACCAAAAAGCAGCTTAGAAAGACCAAAAAGCACCTGAAGAAGGTGCAAAGGCATCTCAGGAAGGTCAAAACCACCTCAAAAAGGTCCAAAACCACCTCCAGAAGGTGCAAAAGTATCTCAAGGAGACCCAAAACCATCTCAAGAAGGTCCAAAATCAACTCAAGACTCCACATCAGCTTAGGAAGATCCGAAACCATCTCAAGGAGGCCCAAACCACCTCCAGAAGGTCCAAAACGAACTCAGGACCCAAAATCAACTTAGAGAGTTCCAAAACCACCTCCAGCAGGTCCAAAACCATCTTAAGAAGAGCTAAAATCACCTCAAGGGGACCCAAACCCCTCTCCAGAAGGTCCAAAATCAACTCAGGACTCCAAATCAGCTTGGGAAGACCCAAAACCATCTCCAGAAGACCCAAAACCATCTCAAGACGGTCCAAATCTGCTTAGGAAGATCCAAAACTATCCCCAGGAGACCCAAAACCATCTCCAGGAGACCCAAAACCATCTCAAGACTCCAAATCAGCTTAGAAAGACCCAAAACCATCTCCAGGAGACCCAAAACCACCTCCATGATGCCCTCCAAGCCTTGGCCACCTCCATGAGGGCCTTGGCACCTCCAGAGCTGCTCCACCAACGTTGTTCCCACCCCTGAGTTGTCCTCCCAGGCCACCAGGAGGCCCTCCCTGGCCCTCACTTCTTCTCCACCTCTTCCCTCAGGACCTTCTGGGAGGGGACCTCCGAGGGAGGACCTTCCCCAGGCCCCAGCTGGTGACACATCTGCAGGAGAGCCACCCTGGAGGTGGCCAAGCTGGTAGGGCCTGCTCCATGGGTGGCTCCTCCTGGCCCCAAGGTGGAGTCAACAGCAGCAGGAGAAGTCCTGAGGTCAGGAGGAGCCAGGTGAGGACATCCCTGAGGAATGTGAGGCCCTCCCAGCCCCCCTGGAGATGTCCTCCAAGGCACCTCCTCAGCTTCCAGGGCTTTGGAGGCATCTCCCCAGGCTTCAGGTGGCCCCAGGAGCATCTCCCCAGGCTTCAGGTGGCCACCTCCATGGGGGCTTCCAACCTTTGACCTTCCCCAACCATTGACCTCCTCCAACCATTGACCTCCTCCATGATAACCTCCAGCCTTTGACCTTCTCCAACCTCTGACCACCTCCATGAAGACCTCCAACCTTTGAACCTTCTCCAACCTTTGACTTTCTCCAACCTTTGACCACCTACACGAAGACCTCCAAGCCACGAAGACCTCCAACCTTTGACCTTCTCCAGCCTCTGACCTTCTTCAGCCTCTGACCATCTCCATGAAAACCTCCAACCTTTGAACCTTCTCCAATCTTTGAACCTTCTCCACCCTTTGACCACCTCCATGAAGACCTCCAACCTTTGAACCTTCTCCAGCCTTTGAACCCTCTCCATGAAGACCTCTATGCCATGAAGAGCTCTAAGCCATGAAGAGCTCCAACCTTTGAACCTCCTCCAGCCTTTGAACCTTCTCCATGAAGACCTCTAAGCCATGAAGACCTCCAACCTTTGAACCTTCTCCACTCTTTGACCACCTCCATGAAGACCTCCAAGCCATGAAGACCTCCAACCATTGAACCTTCTCCAACCTCTGAACCTTCTCCAACCTCTGAACCTTCTCCTGGAGGACCTCCACCCTTTGGCCACCTCCAAGGTGGCTTCCAGCCCAGGTGGCTCCGGTCCAGGCCGGCTGCTGCCGGTTGGGACATCGGAATGCGGAGCTGGGGCTGGTGGGACAGGTTCCTGCTGCTGGGACCTCGCTTGGACCTTCCTTGGGTGGGGGTGGGAGACGCCCAACCTGCTGGCATCTGCTCCCCATCCGGTCCTGGAGCTGCTGCCAACCACCTGGAGACCTTCAGACCCTTGGGTTGGAGGCCTGGGCTTGGCCTCGAGGATCTTGGAGGGGGCTGGAAGCCACCAAGCCCCTTGGAGGTATCTCAGAGGCTTCCCTGGAGGCACCTCAGAGGCTTCCCTGGAGGCACCTCAGAGGCTTCCCTGGAGGCACCTCAGAGCCTTCCTTGGAGGGTTGTGGAAGGGAACCACCTGGAGAACTCCAAACCCTTGGGTTGGAGGCCCAAGTGTTGGCCTTGAGCATCTGGAGGGCAACCAGGAGCACCTTGGAGGCATCTCAGAGGCTTCCTTGGAGGTGGTAAATGGGAACCACCTGGAGACCTTCAGACCCTTGGGTTGGAGGCCTTGGCTTGGCCTTGAGGATCTGGAGGGGGCTGGTAGCCACCAAGCTCCTTGGAGGCATCTCAGAGCCTTCCTTGGAGGTGGTGGATGAGAACCACCTGGAAATCACCTTCAAACCCTTGGGCTGAAGTCCAGGGCTTGGCCTCAAGGATCTGGAGGGCAACCAGGAGCTCCTTGGAGGCATCTCAGAGGTTTCCATGGAGGGTTGTGGAAGGGAACCACCTGGACATCTCCAAACCCTTGGGTTGGAGGTCCAAGGCTTGGCCTTGAGGATCTAGAGGGCAACCAGGAGGGGCTGGAAGCCTCCAAGCTCCTTGAAGGCATCTCAGGGGCTTCCTGGAGCCCCCATGGTGGAAGGTCCCCAGAGGTCAAAGAACCCAACCCCCAGGTGGTGTCTCCCTGCCTGGTGCTGGACCCCAGAAGCTCCCCAGAAGTCTCCAACCCTGCCCATGGTGGCCTCCAAGCCGAGGCCTGCCCCATGGTCACCTTCCCCAGGTCCCTGACCCTTGGTCCTCCTCCCTGGGTGGAGGAAGGACCACCAAGAAGTCACCTCAGGCTGGGGACCTCCAGCCCATGGAGGTCCTCCTCCAGCCCATGGAGGTCCTCCTCCCACAGGGGTGGCCCAGGAGGTGTCCTGGAGGCTGAAGGAGGTTGGAGCTCAGCCAAGGCCTTCTCCTGACTCTGCTGAACCCTCCCCAGCAGGCAGGAGATGACTTCTGCCCAGCCCTGGCCCAGCCCTGCTCCTCCCATCCTGTCCCAGCACCTTCAGCACCTTCAGCATCACCACCATCATCATCATCACCACCATCATCATCATCACCACCATCATCTCCAGCTTCTTCCTGCCCCACCAGCTGAGGTCAGCTCCACCTTGGTCCAACATCTCCATCTCCAACTCCATCTCCTTCTCCTTCACCTCCACCACCAGCTCCAGCTCCACCTCCACCTCCTTCTTCCCCTCTCCACCTCCACCTCCATTTCCATCTCCATCTCCATCTCCATATCCATCTCCATCTCCATCTCTACCTCCACCTCCATCTCCTTCTCCTCCATCTCCACCTCCATTTCCATCTCCATCTCCAAACCCATTTCCACCTCCATCTCCACCTCCTCCTCTCCATCTCCACCTCCACCTCCACCTCCATCTCCATCTCCACCTCCACCTCCATCTCCACCTCCACCTCCATCTCCATCTCCACCTCCACCTCCATCTCCTCCACCTCCATCTCCTCCACCTCGACCTCCATCTCCATCTCCACCTCCACTTCCATCTCCTCCTGCATCTCCTTCTCCTCCATCTCTTCCACCTCCATCTCCATCTCCACCTCCATTTCCATCTCCTCCACCATCTCCTTCTCCTCCACTTCCATCTCCTCCTGCATCTCCTTCTCCTCCATCTCCTCCACCTCCATCTCCATCTCCTCCTCCACCTCCATCTCCTCCACCTCCTTCTCCTCCACCTGCACCTCCTCCACCTCCATCTCCATCTCCATCTCCTCCATTTCTTCCACCTCCACCCTCCCTGGTGTCCCTGTCCTCTCCCCCACCCCAGGTCTCACCTTCTCCACCTTCGTTGCCTTCACTTTGGGCCACTGCAGGGTTGGTCACCAAGAGGACGATGATGGAGATGAAGATGAAGGTCCCATGGCCACCAGGAGCCATCCCTGGAGCAGAGAAACCACAGAGGATGAGGGCAGAAGGTCTTGGCCACCACCAAGATGATCTTGGCCACCACCATGGAGGTCTTGACCACCATCATGGAGGTCTTGGGCACCACCAAGAAGCTCTTGGCCATCACCATGGAGTTCTTGGCCACCACTATGAGTTCTTGGCCACCACCAAGAAGTTCTTGGTCACCATGGAGGTCTTGGCCACCACTATGAAGGCCTTGGCCACCACCATAGAAGTCTTGGCAACCACCAAGGAGGTCTTGGCTACCACCATGGAGGTCTTGGCTACCACCATGGAGGTCTTGGCCACCACCATGGAGGTCTTGGCCACCACCAACAAGGTCTTGGCCTCCAACATAGAGGTCTTGGTCACCATCAAGGAGGTCTTGGTCACCACCATGCAGGTCTTGACCACCATAAAGGTCTTGGCCTCGACTATACAGGCCTTGGCTACCAGCATGCAGGTCTGGGCCACCACCAAGGAGTTCTTGGCCACCACCAAGGAGTTCTTGGCCACCATAGAGCTCTTGGCCACCACCAAGGAGTTCTTGGCCACCACCATGCAGGTCTTGGGCAGATCCAAGGAGGTCTTGGCCACCATGCAGGTCTTGGCCGCCACCACCACCATAGAGGTCTTGGCCACTACCATGCAGGTCTTGGCCACCATGGAGATCTTGGCCACTACCATGGAGGTCCTGGCCACCACCAAGGAGTTCCTGGGCAGCGCCGCAGCGTTCTCGGCCCCCACCACGGGGGTCTCGGCCCCCCCCGGGGGTCTGTGCCCCCAGGCCGCCCGTGGGCGCGGTGGGACTCACCGGCGAGCAGGAGGAGGTCGCAGCCGCGGGGCGAGGAGCAGCCGAGCGGCTGCGGCTGCCGCTGCCCGGCTCTTATGGGCGCGGGGCGGGGCCCCGGCCGCCGACTCAGCGCCCGGGGGGGCGGGGCGGGGCCGGGGGGCGGGGCCACCTCCCGGCCTCCCGGAGACCTGCCCTGGGCACCTCCTCGGCCAGCCAAGGTCCCTGGGGACCCTCTCGGGCCGCCGAGCACCACCCGATCCCACCCAGGGGCCGCCAGATAACACCCAGGGGCCACCAAGTGCCACCCAGGAGCCACCAAGGGCCACCAGGGGCCACCCAGGGGCCGCCAGATAACACCCAGGGTCCACCAAGGGCCACCAGATGCCAACCAGGGGCCACCAAGGGCCACCCAGGGGCCACCAAGTGCCACCCAGGGGCCACCCAGGGGCCGCCAGATGCCACCCAGGGACTACCAACGGCCACCCAGGGGCCGCCAAGTGCCACCAAGTGCCATCAGGTGCCACCCAGGGACCACCAAGTGCCACCAGATGCCACCCAGGGGCCACCAGATGCCACCCAGGGGCCATCAGGTGCCACCCAGGGGCTGCCAGATGCCACCCAGGGGCCACCCAGGGGCCACCAAGTGCCACCCAGGGGCCGCCAGATGCCACCAAGTGCCATCAGGTGGCACCCAGGGACCACCAAGAACCACCCAGGGGCCACCAGATGCCACCAAGTGCCATCAGGTGGCACCCAGGGGCCACCAAGTGCCACCCAGGGGCCACCCAGGGGCCATCAGGTGCCACCCAGGGACCACCAAGTGCCACCAAGGTGGCCAGCAGTGGGTGTGGCAGGGTGGGGACGCTGCCAGGGACAGGTCTGGGGCCAAGGGTGGGGCCTGGACCAGTCCTCCCAGTCCCAGCCCAGCCCCTCCCAGCTGCCCTCATTAAGGCCTCATTAATGTCCCCAAACCAGCCTGGGTGTGGCAGCTGCCACCCAGGTGCCACCAGCCCCTCCCCCCTCTTCCTGGCACCTGCTGCTGGTGGCCAGGAGGGGACAAAGCCACCCCCAAGACCCACCAGGGGGGCTACCAAGGGTCACCAGATGCCACCAATTGCCACCAAGGGCCACCAGGGAACCACCAAGGGCCACCAGCTGCCACCAAGTGTCCATGGTGGCCACCAGACCACCTCCTGGCTGCCCTCCACCAGCAGCTGGGCCTCCAAGAGGTCACCTCCAGAGCTTTGGACCTCCCTCACCTGGAGGCCACCACACAAGGACCTCCCTCCCCCCCCCTCCCCCTCCCCTCTCTCTTCCCTCTGAAGACCTATGAGGACCTCTGAGAACCTTCTTAGAGGACCTTTGAGGACCTTCAAGGACCTCTGAGGGTCTTCAAGGACCATTGAGGACCTTTAAAGCCCTTTGAGGACCTTCTTTGAGGACCTTGAGGATCTCTGAGGCTCTTCAAGGACCTTTGAAGACCTCTGAGGACCTTTTGAGGCCCTCTGAGGAGCTTCAAGGACCCCTCCTTCCCCTTCCCCTCCCCTCCTTCCCTTTCCCTCCTTCCCCTTTCCTCCTTCTCCTTCCCCTTCCTCTGTTCCCTCTTTTTCCTTCCACCTCCCAGGAGCTACCACCATGGGGAGACCTCAAGGAGTGCACCACCAGGGGGCGCCCTCCAAGGGTCCAGAGCAGCTCAGAAGGTCCAAGGAACCTTCTCCAAGCTCCATAAAAACTCCTCCAAGCTCCACAGGACCTCCCCCAGGGCCCCATGGAAGGTGCAGAGGAACTCAGAAGGCCCAAGGAACATCACCCAAGGTCCAAGGAGCCTCTCCCAAGGTCCTTAGAAACTCACCCAAGGACCATAAAACCTCATCCAAGCTCCACAGGACCTTGGAAGATCCCGAGGAGTTCAGAAGGTCCAAGGAACCTCATCCAAGGTCCAAGGAACCTCTTCCAAAGTCCTCAGAACCTCCCCCAAGCTCCACAGGACCTCACCCAAGCTCCACAGGACCTCATCCAAGCTCCATAAAACCTCCCTCAAGCTCCACAGGACCTCATTCAAGGACCTTGGAAGGCTCAGAGGTGCTCAGAAGGTCCAAGGAACCTCACCTAAGGTCCAAGGAACCTCCTCCAAAGTCCAAGGATCCTCACCCAAGCTCCATAGGACCTCACCCAAGCTCCACAGGACCTCCCCCAAGCTCCACAGAACCTCCCCCAAGGACCTTGGAAGGCTCAGAGGAGCTCAGAAAGTCCAAGGAACCTCAACCAAGGTCCAAGTGGCCACCTTGGAGCTCCTCAACCTTCACCTTGGTGGCTCCAAGGCTGCCTGGTGGCTATCTTGGACCCCTTGGAGACCCTCAGCCTTCTTGGTGGCTCCTAGGAGCTCCAAGGGTTCTTGGTGGCCACCTTGGAGCCTCTTGGTCACCTCTGACCACCTTGGAGCTTCTCAACCTTCATCTTGGTGGCTCCAAGGCTGCCTGGTGGCTATCTTGGAGCTCTTGGGACACCTTGGAGCCTTTGGGGATCCTCAACCCCCATCTTGATTGCTCCAAAGCGTTCTCCTCCACCATGGTTGGAGGAGGAGGAGGAAGAGGAGGAGATGGAAATGGAAATGGAGATGGAGGGAGAGGGAGAGAAAGAGGAAGAAGAGGAGGAGGAGGAAGAGGAGGAGAAGGAGGAAGAGAAGGACAAGGAGAAGGAAGAAGAGGGGGAGAAGGAAGAGGAGGGGGAGGGAGGCAGGGCTGTGCCTTCCCCTGGGGGCTGGTGCCGGGCGGGCGGGGGGCGGGGGGCGGGGCGGGGCCCGGGGGCGGCGCTGCGGGCGGCCGCAGGGCTCTCTCCTCGCAGCTCTGCTGGCAGCCGGGGAACAGGAAGGCTCCGGCAGAGACTCGCCACCGCTGCCCACCCCCGGGGCTGCCCCTCCGGCACCCCCAGGCGCACGGAGACGGCGCTGGGCACGGAGAGGGGGAGGGGGAGGGGGAGGAGGAAGCTGGCGGAAGCAGAGGAAGTGGAAAAGGACCGAGGAGGTACCAGAAGGTATCAGGAGGAGGGGAGGAGGGGGAACCAGAGGTGCCCAGAAGGTGCCCAGGAGGGCCAAGAAGGTCCCAAAGGTGGTGAGAAGGAACCAGGAGGAGATCAGAAGGTGCCCAGGGCCCAGAAGGTGCCCAGAAGATCAGAAGGCACCAGAGGTGCCCAGAAGGAGGGCTGAAGGTCCCAGAGGTGCTCAGCTGCCCAGGCCCCAGCAGGAGCCCGGCAGAGGTCTCCTCCCCCCGCCGCAGAGCCGCTTCTGGCCCTGGCAGGCTGCCCTCTGCACAGGAGCTGCCCTCCAGCGCCCCCTGCAGGCTGCCAGGGCACACCGGGGCACAGCTGGGCCACAGCTGGCAGGCGCCTGGCACCCGCCCGGCGGCACCTGGGGGGGTCTCAGAGCCTCATCCCACCTCCATCCCAGTTGCTCCCAGTTCATCCCAGTTGCTCCCAGGGCCACTCCAGTTCCCTCCCAGTTCATCCCAGGGCCACTCCAGTTCATCCCAGTTGCTCCCAGGGCCACTCCAGTTCCTCCCAGTTCATCCCAGGGCCACTCCAGCTCATCCCAGTTGCTCCCAGGGCCACTCCAGTTCCCTCCCAGTTGCTCCCAGGGCCACTCCAGCTCCCTCCCAGTTCATCCCAGGGCCACTCCAGTTCCCTCCCAGTTGCTCCCAGTGCCACTCCAGCTCCCTCCCAGTTGCTCCCAGTGCCACTCCAGCTCCCTCCCAGTTGCTCCCAGGGCCACTCCAGTTCTCTCCCAGTTGCTCCCAGTGTCACTCCAGCTCCATCCCAGTTGCTCTCAGTGCCACTCCAGTTCATCCCAGTTGCTCCCAGTGCCACTCCAGTTCTCTCCCAGTTGCTCCCAGTGTCACTCCAGCTCCATCCCAGTTGCTCCCAGGGCCACTCCAGTTCATCCCAGTTGCTCCCAGGGCCACTCCAGTTCCATCCCAGTTGCTCCCGGTTCACCCCAGTTGCTCCCAGTTGCTCCCAGCGCCACTGCAGTCCCTCCCACCCTCGCCAACCAGTTCCCCCAGTTCCCTCCCAGTCCCCTCCCAGCAGCTCCACCCTGAAGCAGCTGCCGCGGGGCGGCTCCGGGCTCGCCGCAGCCAATCCGGAGCGAGGTCCTGAAGGGACAGCAATTAGCACTCACTAATTACTTAATCGGCGCCAATTAAGGGGCCCCAGGGCCGCGCCGAGGCTGCTCGGCAAGGGAGCAAGAAGGGGGGGGGGGGGGCTGTGGTAATTAATTAAAGGGGGTGAGAGGTTAATTAGGTAGGGACTGCTTGAGGCTTTAATTGGGGGGAGGACAGGAGTTCACTGGGGGGGGAGCTAATTAGAGGGGGATTAATTAAGGGGGGAAGTAGGTAGGGGGAATTGGGGGAGGCTAATTAAAGGGGGATTAGAGGTTAATTAAGAGGCCCCCCCGCAAGAGAAACGGGGGGGGGGCCTTGGGGGTAATTCCATGGGGGTAATTAAGGAGGTAATTAATGAGGGGGATTAATGAGGGAGATTAAAGGGGGGTTAATTAGGGGGGGTTGGTTGTGGGGGGATGGGGGGAGATTAATTAGAGGGCACTAATTTGGGGGGTACTAATTAAGGGGGGATTAATTAGGGGGGAGCTGGGGGGATTAATGAGGGGGCTGATTAAGAAGGAAGGAATTGCAGGGGGAATCATTAGAGAGTGTGAATAAAAGGAGAATTAATTAAATGGGGATTACAAAGGAGGATTAATTAGGGACCAATTAGGGAGTTTAATTAGAGAGGGAGTGAGGGGGGACTAATTAGGGGGCATTAAGAGATTAACTGGGGGGAATAATGGGGGGGTGAGGGGAAGGCTAATTAAGGGGGAGATGAATTGAGGGGGGCTAATTGGGAGGGATTAATTAGGGAGAATTAATTAAAGGCAATTTATTAAAGGGGAATTGGAGGGCTCAAGGTGGGATGATTGGGGGGGAGGGATTAATTGGGAGGGTTAATTAGGGGGAGTTAATTAGGGGGGTTAATTAGGGTCTCCCCCCCAATTACTGGGTGCCCCCCACCCCACTATGATCCTGGGACCCCCAAAATGAGGTAGGGACATCCCCACCCCCCACAAATTGGAGACACTTCCCCCCCCAAAATTGGGTTCCCCCCAAAAGTAATCCCAAGAGCCCCCAAATGGGGCCAGGACCCCCCTCCACCAAGTGACCTCAAGACCCCAAACCGGCGCCAGGCCCCCCCAAATTGGGGACACCCCCCTAAAATTATCTCAGGAGCCCAAATTGGAGCCAGGAGCCCCCCAAATGTGACCTCAGAAGCCCCCAAATGGGAACAGAATGCTCTCCCAATTGGAGACCCCTCCCCAAAAATGACCTCAGGCCCCCCAAAATGCCTCCATCACCTCCCCAAAATTGGGGATGCCCCCAAATGACCTCAAGACCCCCAAAGTGGTGTCAGGACCAGCCCCAAATTGGGGTCCCCCTCCCAAAGTGACCTCAGGAGCCCCAAAATGGGGGACCCCCCCTGAAAATGACCTCAGTACTTCCAAAATGAGGTCAGGACCCCCCCAGATTGGGGACTCCCATCCCCCCACCTGACCTTAGGACCCCCAATGTTGGGGCCAGGACCACCCCCAAATTAGGTTCCCTCCCCCACCCCAAAACTCACTTCAGGAACCCCAAAATGGGGCCAGGACCACCACGAAATTTGGGCTCCTCCCCCCCAAAAAGACCTCAGGACCCCAAAATGGGGCCAGGACTCCCCCAGATGTGACCTCAGGAGCTCCCAAAATGTGGTTGAGACCCCTCCCCAAAATTGGGGACGCCCCAGGGACCTCAAGACCCACCAAAAAGGGGACAGGACCGTGCCCAAAAAGCACTGACCCCCCCCAAAAAAAAGGGGGCCCAGCCCCCCCCCCCCAAGAACCCCTTCAGGCCCCCCCCAATGCTCTCAGAAAGCCCCAGAATTGAGGCCACTCCCACCCCATTTCCTCCCCCTCCCCCTCCCGAGCCTCAATCCCCTCCCCCATTTCACTGCCCCTCCCCCCGTGCCCCTCCCCCCCCAATCCCCCCCTGGCCTTTGTTTTCCCCTACTCCTTCTTCATTATTAATAATAATTAATTAATAACAAAGCACCAGGGGGGAGAGGGAGGACAGGAAAAGGAGATCGAGGAAGAGGAGGAGAAGAAGGAAGAGGAAGTTGGGGGGGGGAGAGGGGGGTAGGAAAGGGGAGGGGGAAGGGTGGAGGCTGGGGTCAAGAAGTGGCTGCTGTCCCTTGGGGGAGGGACAGTGCTGCCCCCCCCCCCCCCCAGCAGAGCAGAACCCTCCCGGCCTGGCTGCCCCCGGAAGTGGGGACCCCCCCGGCCCCCTCCCCCCCCAGGCCTCCTCCCAGGCCGAGTCCGGAAGACAAAATGGTGCCGAGGGGGAGGAGGGGGGGAGGAGGAGGAGGAGGAGGAGGTGGAGGAGGAGGAGGTAAAGGAGGAGGAGGAGGTGGGGGGGGAGGGGGTGGAGGAGGTCCCCCTAAATCCATTTTGCACCCCCCTTGGCTGGGGGGAGGGGCAGGCTGCTGCTGGAGGTGGTGCTGGTAGGGAAGAGCTGCAGCAGCTGGAGGTGGAGCTGGAGGGGCAGGCAGGGTCGTTCCACCCCTTCCGGGTGAAGCTGCACCCACTTCCGGCCTGGGAAGGGGCACTTCCGGCCTTGTCCAGCTCGCTTCCGGTCTGGAAAGCACCACTTCCGGTCTCGCTGCTCCCACTTCCGGTCTGGAATGCACCACTTCCAGCCTTGTCCCGCCCACTTCCGGTCTGGCCGAGCTCAGTTCCAATCTGGAAATCATCGCTTCCGGTCTCGCCACGCTCACTTCCGGTCTGGACACCAGCACATCCGGTCTCGCCACGCTCACTTCCGGTCTGGACACCAGCACTTCCGGTCTCCCAAGCTCACTTCCGGTCTGGACACCAGCACTTCCGGTCTCCCCACGCTCACTTCCGGTCTGGACACCAGCACTTCCGGTCTCCCCACATTCACTTCCGGTCTGGACACCAGTACTTCCTGTCTCCCCATGCCCACTTCCGGCCTGCCAGCCAGCACTTCCGGTCTGGGACCGAGGGCTTCCGGTCTGGAATGCAGGTGGCCTTCCTGGGAAGCTCCACCCATCTCTGGCCTGGCCACGCCCACTTCCAGTCTGGAGCTGACCAATCCCGTGGGGGCTGCCCCAGGGATGAGTTTGGGAGGGGGCAGCAGGGGCTGGAGGGGGAAGAAGAGGAGAATGAGGGAGGGGAAGGCAGGGGGGAGGGGGGGATGATGATGTCATCAAGGGCGGGGGGGGTGATGACATCATCAAGGTCCTCCAGGTCATGGCTGGGAGGTCAAGTCATGGGGGTGAGGTCTTCAAGGTCTGGAGGTCATGGCCAGGAAGTTCCCCACTCCTTGCCTGGAGAGCCTCAAGACCTCCAAGTCATGGTCGGAGGTCCCCAAGACCTCCAACTCAAGGCCAGGAGGTCCCCAAGTCATGGCTGGAGGTCCCCAAGACTTGAGGTGGCTTCTGGAGGTACCTGCGGGCTGGTGGTGGTGGTCCTGGTGGTCCTGGAGGTGGTCCTGGCGCTGGCCCCCGAGGAGAAGCGGAGGCCATGGAGGTGGCTCCGGGCGTCGGAGGAGCTGCTGGAGCCTCCTGCCGGGGGGAGGGGACAAGGAGAGGGCCTCAAGGTGGGGCTGGGACTGGCCTCTGGCCACCAGGAGGTCCTCCAGGAGCTGGGGGGGCCCTTGGGGGTGCCCAGC